>WBNO01028403.1:0-157941 GCA_013400575.1 Peucedramus taeniatus
ATATGTTATATATCCCTTTTTACCCAGGAACTTTGTGCTGAATTTACTGTGGTGTAAGAGCAGGGCTATGTCAGCTCTCCCTGGATGTCTGGCCATTTTAAAGCTAAAGATTAAACAAAATTATTCATTCTTTCTATCACATTTTCAAAAGATAGCTAAGAAGATTAGGGAAGTGAAAGGACATGCTCCTGAGAGGAGCAAAGAGATCTGAAATGACAAATGGTGGTGACAGAAAGGAAGTACCTGGGTTTTGTTTAAAGAAAAAGATCCTTTTTTTCTGTTATGCTCAAATTCCTGCTATTCCAGAGCAGGAAGGGGTCTCCCTTGCTGAGCATCTCTGCAGAACTAATGAGGCACCTTGTTTGCTACACTGCCTTGCTTTTTAAATAGAATCCATGATGGGGGACCCTTTTAAAATCCTTGTGCCAAACCCTCTAGCTACAAATGGAGCATCAGGGACCAGAATTGCTGGTTCCTATGTTCAGGAAGCCACAGATGAGATCAAAGTGAACCCTGAGCATACAGGTTACCCTGCCTTTTATTGTTTATAACTTTCAACACAGTGATTGTCCCACCAGTGGAGAAGCACTTCAGAGTCTGTCAGGGCTTTACACCTGACAATGTTGAGTGTGCTGGGAGAAGAATTGCCAGTGATATCTTCCCTGCCCAGATTCCCTCATCAGACAATCTCCCTGGTGTGCAAGCAGGATTTAGGTACATTTTTCTTGTTACATTCAAATGTTTTGAGCACTTCAAAATGGAATGCAAATGTAAAAGAATAGAAACAATGTCATGTTTTTAGATCAAGAGCCCATTTCCATGGAATATTCTTTTAACCAGATGGGGAACATGCTGATAAAATACAGTGACAATGGAAGCATTTGGAAATCCGGAATGCTTCAAGTTCCATTGCTTTTGCTTTTGCTTTAACCCTCTTTTCCACAGTGTGATTTTCTTGGAAATGACTTCCTTTTTGGTCACTATTAACAATGCAAACCAAGCTGTGCTTCAAATGCTTTCCTGTCCATCAAATTCAGTTCCAGACATATGCAAAAGAGAGAGTAGAAGTGCATTTAGGAATTCATCAGCCCTTGCTTTCAGCTCTGCTTTTACACATTGACCCTCTGGGGCACATCATTCAAATTTCATACAATTTCCCAGCTCCAGGAAAGTTTTGGTCAGTTTTGGAGCTCAGCTCTTTTTCCCTGCAACCTCATACAATGCAGAGCTTGAGTTCCAGCCTTGACTGAATGAAATTCTCCATTCTGTTGTTGTTCCATCCTGTGTTTGTTTTCTGACATTTCACCCTTGAAGTGCTTCTTTCTATACATAGTTTCTTAAAACATTGTGTGAAGAGATACATCCAAAATTATTATTTTCCTCCCAAAGAGGACTGAGTTCCTGTTGCCATGCATAACCAGAATCATTGCTGATTTGTGCTGATTTATAATCCAGTTGCTGTCATGGATTAACAGATGCAGACCTGCCATATTAATTCCACATATAAATAATTTCATGGACAGCTTTAACAGAATTTTTCCTTTAAATTTTTGTGGAAGTTTAAATTTTAGAAAGCAGTCTCCATACAACCATACTCTGCAGTGTAATTAAAGCTAATTCGCTGTATTTAATTAAATTAGTCCAATTTATTCTCCCACTGGATTATTTGAGGGTAGGATCAGATGCAGGCAAATAGCCAGATTTTGCCATTTTCAACTACTCTACCCTTCTAAAGAGTTTCCATTTCCAGACCATCCCTCCTTCTCACTGTCATGAACACCAGACCTGGAGGCACTGAACTGCCAGCTAGCAAAGCTCTTTGGGACTTAGTGGGGTAGAATACAAGGTCAGGTGGATTAAGAGCAGCTCTTTTTTATGTATGCCAAATCAAGAGAGGAAAAATTAATTGTTATAACAATTGGTTATATTGTCTTCAAGCTGTGAGCTTTCCATCCTTTAAACTACCCTCCTCGTCTTTACTTCTGTTTGCACTTAGGGAACTTTTTTCCTGCTAATTGAAATATTTTTGTTTATGTGCAAAATGAAATAAGTTGAAAATGGTACACGTTACATGGAAGAGTGTAACACTTCATTGCCAATAAAAGCAATCACTGCCATCCCATTTGGTCTAATTTTACTGCCACAGGCATGAATGCAGCAAGATAATATTCAAATGTAGCTGTTCAAAAACATTTCTGGAGGGTTTGTTTTTCCACTGGACTTTTGAAGGTGGTTTTGGAAGGACACAATAGTTCAGCCACCATTTAGCTCCTATTTCCCTTTAAAAATAGCTTATTATGGTCTATTCTCTATCTATATTTTTCCATTTTACAAACCTTTCTGGAATCAACTTCTGTTTCTTAGCCTTATTAGAAACAGAACTCACTTAAAAATTGAGACTGCCTTGTGAATGAAGAAGTCACTCAAAAGCAAGATAAATAAATCAGTGTGAAATAGGTTGGTTTGTAAACTATTGCAGCAGAACAGCTGGGTTTTGCACAAATGTCATGTTAGAAGTTTATTATCTTGCTGCTTTCTAGACCAGCAAGTGAAGTTCTGAGCAGTGTATTTGTAGAGTCAGGCAATCAAAGCCTCTTATCCTTTGAGAGATGAGATTGTGTTATGACTGAATGAAAGTGATGAAATAATTTGTAAATATATAAAAGTGGAATTTGCAGTGACTTGTAAGAACAGCATTTTTTACCTGTCTGTATGATTAGACAATGGACCTCAGGTTTTATGATGACTCCATGCAGATATCCAAAGGTTTAACATAACAGTAAATATTTTGAGTATCATAACTAGGTAAAAGTTTATTGATTTTGCCAAACATTACCTTTTTTTTCTAATGAACCTGCATTAGGTTCATTAGAAAAACTGCTTTTATCTATGCATTAATAAATGTCTATTGATAAAACAGAAGAATATTAGAAGCCTGTTGGTAATTGAAAATACCTACCCTTCAGTATTCACACTGATGTTTTAGGAGCTTCTGGATATCTAGTGGGATGTCCTATTTTTCATCTTACAATTGCAATACTATCTTTTTATCTAATTTGACATTTGTATTTGATCTTTAAAGACATTACTCCTCCTGCTTTTAGGACATGGACTATTTTATTTGAGCTCCCCTGGAAATGAAACCCAAAGTCTCTAAGTCTAAGCAAGACCTATAAAATGTGTTTTCCTTGTTTGCAGTAAAGAAAGCACTTTGTTGTGATTTCCAGCATTGCATTTAGACATCGGACATCTATGAGCAATGATTAGTTTGGCTTGTCTCAGGCATTTATGTAGCATTTATATTGGTCTTGCTGAAGGCAACAATAATCACTGTATGAGTCTCCTTTTGAATTCCTATCGAAGTGGAACTTATTTATACAGTAATTCATGATGTCAGCTGTCAGTCCTGTAAAAATCCTAATTTCTGAGTCATTTACATAGCCTACTTTTAGAGGCTGCTAAACAAGCTTTTCAAAGATCATACATGAGAAGCAGCCCTGCATGTCCTGTAAGTGCTCTCGGTGAAGGCGTGGGGAGGGTGATGTGTGTGTATGCCCGTGAAATGGAGATAGAAGGATTTTTAACAGTAAGGCTCAACATCAGCTACTCGTTTCTCAGACAACACTGAACACTGGGCCTCTGAAATTCAGCTGGAGAAAGGGCATATTCAAGTTTGTTTGCACATGTGCTGAGCTGAGTGGGAAGGCTGTTACACCTGCCTTAACTGATGAGAGGTAACGCAGTAGTGTCCCTTGCAGAAGTCGATTTCAGAGGAATGGTCAGAATTCACAGTGAGACTTTCTGGCACAGCAGAGGCCATTAAGTTTCATGCAAGGTTTTTGTGACAGGCCTGAGTATTTAGGACTGGCATTTGTGTTGCCTTTCACAGCTGTTTGAGGCTGAGGTGCTGTTTCACCAGCTGCAAAGTGAGCAGGTGGAATATACACACCAATAATCCAAAAAATCAGAAAATGAGCTGTGCTTCCCAGTGCCCATGGAGGTGTCAAAAAAAAGAAGACCAAGAGTGTCCTTCCTCCCTTGACTTGAAAATTGGTGAAGTAGATGGACAAAGGAGCAGTTTCCTTTAGCGAGGTGGAAGGTGGAAGGGGATATTAACACCCACATTAACATTAATGATTGGATGGGAGCTCTCTTTGGCTGCTGGTGTCCTTAGGAGTGAAGATCTTGGAAATGGTGACTTCCTAAATGTGCCAGTCCCTTCCCAGAGCTGGGCAAGGCCAGTCCTCTCTAATGTATTTACCAATGACCTGCACAAGGGGATCGAGGGCATCCTCAGTCAGTTCACAGACAGCAGCCAGCAGGGTGGGAGTGTGGATCTGCTGGAGGGCAGGAAGGCTCTGCAGAGGGATCTGCTGGATCTATGGACTGAGGCCAATGGTCTGAGGTTCCACAAGGCCAGGTGCTGGGTCCTGCCCTTGGGTCACAGTGATGTCCAGATTTCAGAACTCTTCCTGACACAGCTGTGGGCAGAGGGTCCGTGTTGTTTCTTGGTGTCAATTGCCCTTTGCAACCCTTCAGTGTCCTCTGCAAACTGACTGGGTGTGCCCTCGATCCCTTGCCCAGATCATCAATAAAGACATTAAACAGGACTGACCCCAGTGCTGAGCCCAGGGGACCCCCCTGGTGCCAGCCCCAGCTGGATGTGGCTCCGTTCCCGCCAGCCCGGTTTTGTTCCCAGGGAAGCAGGGCCCGCTCAGGCCGTGAGCAGCCGCTGTCCCCAGGAGAAGGTGGAGGAGACAGTGTCCAAGGCTTTCTGGAGGCCAGGGAAACACATCCACAGCCTATCCTTCATCCACTGAGGCACCCTGTCACAGAAGGAGCTCAGATGGGTCAAGCAAGACCTAAACCCCTGCGTGATGGGCCTGATCCCTTGGGTGTTCTGCACAGGCCTCGTGATCATATCCAGGATGATCTGTTCCATGACCTTCTCTGGCATGGAGGCCAACTGACAGGTCAGCTCCCCAGACACTCCTTCTGGCCCTTCTTGTGAGTGGGTGTCACATTAGCTAAACTCAAATTGTCTGGGACCTCCAAATGGTGGAAGGTGGCTCAGTCAGCACTTCCTCCAGCTCCCTCAGTCCCTTGTGGTGGATCCTTTGTGGCCCTGATCCACAAGGTGGATCCCTTGTGGCCCTGTGGACTTGGGTGTGTCTCAGTGGTGTAGCAGTCACTGACTATTTCCCTTTGGATTATGGAGCCTTATTCTGCTCCTCATCTCTGTCTTCTACATTACCCAGCTGGATATCCTGAGGATAACTGGTCTCACTTAAAGACTGAAGCAGAGAAGGCATTAAATACCTCAGCCTTTCCCTCATCCTTTGCCACTTTGTTTCCTCCTACATTCAATAAAGGGTGGAGATTTCTCTCAGTTCTCCTTTTGTTGCTGCTCTATAAAAACATTTTTTTGTTATCTTTTACAGCAGCAGCCAGATTAAGTTCTGGCAGAGCTTTGACCTTTCTAATTTTCTTCATGTGTAATATCACAACACACTAATCCTCCTGAATAGCCTGTCCCTTCTTCCAAAAGTGATAAACTCTCTTCTTCCAGAGTTCTAGCCAAAACTCTTTGTTCAACCAGCTCATCTTTTTGGCTCCATGGTCCCAAGACTGGAGCTGACTCACTCTAACCAATGCAGAGGTGAGGTTTATCTGCACCTGTGTTGTAGGTACCTTCAACAAGTGTGAGTCCAGCTATCCAGTGTCATTTATCATCCTTTAAATCTTACCTGTGCAGCCAAAATTCAGCAAAGCACAGAGGGGGAATTTGTTAATAATTGAATAAGTGTGTACTGCTCACTGTTCAGTGTGTTGGATAGGATGATAGGATAAGACTTTGAGAGTGGAATTCCCATCATTAAAATAAAAAGGCTCGAGACCTGAAGCTCGAGACCAAGAAGCTGAGCTTCTTGTAAAACTGGTTGTTGTTAAAAGCAAAAGATAGGCTGGGTAGCTGAACCACAGGTTGTATGGCCAACCACAGACCAGGAATAGGAATGAGCTGTTTCCAAATTTTTAGAACTGTCTGTCATTCCTCAGCAAGCAAAATCAAACCTCTGCAAGGGCTGGGGCAACCATCTGTAAAACAGTGCTCAGGACAGATATCACAACAGCTGGGTCATTTTGGTTACTCACACAAAAACCAGAAGGATGTGAAAGACATGAGGAGATAATGCACCCAAGAATCTCAAAAATACCCTTTTTAGTTCAGTTTCTGGTGTTTTCCCAAAGCTAGCAAGTTTCTATGTTTTGGGTTTTCTGGGCCTAGAAGTATCATTTGAGTTGACTGCATCTTTCCTTTTCTCATTCCATGTTCATCCTCCATGTTGCTAAGAGGTTTCCATGGCAATCCTAATATTGGATTAAGGAAGTCTGGCTCTCTGGTCTGGATGAAGCCAGCACGTGCAGCTCTGCTGCATGTAAACAACACAGACATGCTAAAAGCTATCATCAACTGGTGTCAGTTGCAAAAGATTATATAATATCAGCAGGCTGCAGGGAAATAGAAAGCAAAATGTTACTTTTCTGGTCCTCTGCAAACATGGTTTCATTGATTTTGTGGAAACTACACTAATTTCCACTGTTTGAGAACTCAGCCCCAACAAATTGCACTTGTCACAGTAATTCCATGAAAAGCAACGTAATTAACATTGCCTCCATTGAAAACACCATTGTTCATTGATGCCAGAAAACATTAATTCAATTTCCCATTACCCTAGAACTGGAGACACTCTGAATGGCATTCTTTCTCTTTATAATAACCAATATTCATATTTGCCTGCACGGCCTCTCACTGTGACTTGTAAGCTATTTCAAACAGCTCAATAATTACAGTTCTGCTGCAGAACTATTATGCCTTGGGTGGGAGTGATATTTTTCAAAAGGAATAAATGGATTATGGTAAGGCTATCAATTACATCCAGAAAGGGTAGTAAAATGCAAATAATTGTCTCAGTGTGTTTAGAGTTTAATTTATTATCCCAATCTATTTTATTGATTCAGCTTACAAAGATGTGGCTCCGGCAGTGAGTACCTTCATGCAAGGACACCCTGGATACAGAAACCACCCCCTGCACTTGTCTGGAGCCACATCTCAGGGCTGGGCTGCAGAGACAATGTCTGGAGATTCAGTTTTTCTGTTCAGTTTTTCTGCTCTCTCATGTGAAGGAGGGATGTTTCTCTTTTTTTTTTGTACAGAGAGCTGTTCATCAGAAACTGAAACACAACCAGGAATCTAAGTTCCTCCAGCCAGTTTGTCTAAATTCACTGCAGGCCTGATCCAGGTTCAGGAAAGGCTCAGTCAAGAAAACTTCATATTTTGAGATTATAAACTATCTCTGATAATCCACAAACAGCAACAGTACTATGTACTTTATTTAAACCAGCCAGTTCTGACTTACCAAGGAAATACACACACATTCTAGGGGATAAAAACATTTAAATACTGCTTAAATAAACTATGACTTAAAAAAATTTTTAAAAAATTTAAAAACTCTGAAAGTTTTCCAAAGTCACTGTGTGCTTGAAGTCTTAGCTAAAAAAACAAAATCAAAACAAAACAAAAAGCCCAAAAAAACCCCCACATTAATCCATGTATTTCTTTCCATCTTGAAGATTCCTCTCTGTCCATGCCTGGTGGGGAGAAGTGGGAAAATCAGTGGTTCTGGCTTTGCTGGTGGTGCTTCAGGAAGACAAAGGAGTGCATGTTCCATCGCTGTGCTTATGAAACACAGAAAGTTGTATCATCTCCTGCTGCCTCACAGGGCACCCTCTTCATTCAGCCAGCCTTTTCACTCAGTTTCTCAGCCCATAGAACAAAATATTTATTTGTGGGAAGTCTTACAGTTGTCACAGTGAGATTAAGGCTTGTCCAGCTGATGGGATCCCAGTTTTAGCTTCCTACCAATTATGAAAGGGTAAGAGGAATGGTTGGGCTGGTTTGGATTTATTTCCAGAGCTCTAATCTAAAACACAGTCATGCAGCTGGGGAGGCAGTACTCAACCCAAATGATCAGACCATCTGCTTTCCTGGAAAATATTTGAAGCTGTGGCTCTACCTGCAATGGGAAATGACACTGTACAAGAGGCTGGTTGAGAAACTGCCTCCTTTGTATCATGTATGTCCCTCCAGGATCCACAATTTAGCTTCTGTCTGTAATGGCAAAAATTTTCAGTACATTTTTGGGGTTATGTGGCATGAGACTTGAGATCTGTCTGTCCCTTTCCCTGCTGGAAATTTGTGTGCTGGGCTACAAACTGACCTTTCTCAAGGGAACTAAATGGGGGCACCTGTTAATTAATACCAGGACCTGCTCTGGTATTAATCTCCCCTGAAGTCTCTGGTACTGGCTGATTAAGATGAGCTTAGTCACTAGCCTATTTTCTGATGAATACTAAACTTACAAAAAATGGGGAGGTGGATAACATTTTCAGGAGCATCCAGGTGAGTTAGACACTTCTGAACACTGCATGCAGTGCCACAAAGTTTCTGTGAAGGCAACAACAGCCAAGAGTCAAAGGGAGCTCTTTGGGGTTTTTACAGTACACTGATTTACAGTCGTTAATATTTTGTTGATTTGTTTTGATTTTGCTTGTGCATTGGTTTTTTGAAAAGCTTTCTACTTCGTATCAGTCAGGTTAAATTTAGCCCTATTATAGAATGAGTTTTCTCCAGGATTTATGCTGTTTTTTATTTCTATAGCACTTCCATCTAATATTCTCAGTTCTGCTTTGCAACATTAACATGCTAAGCCATACTGTTGATGCAATCATTTCTATTATTCTCTTTCTGTTGCACGGATCACTAGCAATATCTTCCAAAGCTGGCCAAAACAGTCAGTGATTTCATAAAGAACTGATGAGAAAATAGATTTTAAAAATATCTTCAAGTCATTTGTGTGGCTTTGTTAAAATATATTTTGGTTCTACAAACTTATTTTCTATTCCAAATGCTTATATTTGTAATCAACATCATTTATGAGAGTGCAAGGGATCTTTAATAGGATGCTTTTTGGTTTATGTTTCTTGAAAGAAATTAATTTGCTGCTACTCTTCCTATTTTGTTCTTTGTCAAAAACACTGGGACGTTACAACTAGAATGTTGAGAAGATGTTTAAAAAGACATAAAGGGAGCATCTATGAACAAAACCATTTTAAAATCCTTATTTGTGTTGTGAAATGTGCTTTGTGAAGAGCAGCAGAGGGAATGGTTGCCTGGTCCATGCAGCACTGGGCAGAGTGACCAGGTCACTGTGACAGTGCTGAACCCAACACACCAGGAGGCAGCTCCTTTGCACTCCTGGACCCTCCCCTGGTGTTAGTGCAGTGCTTCCCTCCTGGATATTCAACAGGAATTCTGCTAGGGTGAGTTGTGCTGGTCCTGCAGCTTGGCTTGACAGTGCAGGGTGTACACAAGGCAGGTGTGCACTGCCAGCAGAGACATCCTGACAGTCACCTCTCATAAGGGACTTCTTCAAGAACCCAACTACAGTTCTTTTTCCACCCAATACGACATGGAATTGTTGCCTGTCAGATACCAGAACACACAAATGTACATGCACGTGTCCTTCTCTATCCACACACAAAAAATGTAGCAGTCAACAGATTTCTGATATCTCTCCAAGGCTGAACATGGAACAAGAACTCTCAGTCTACAGAATGGCTCAGGTTGGAAGGGACCACAGTGGGACAGCTGGTGCCACCTCCCTGCTCCAGCAGGGCCATCCCAGAGCACAGGGCACAGGATTGTGTCCAGAGGGGTCTGGAATATCCCCAGGGAGGAGACTCCACACCCTCTCTGGTCACTGCCAGGGCAGAAGTTCTGCCTCCTGTCCAGGTGGAACCTCCTGGGCTCAGTCCCTGCCCGTTCCTCTGGTGCCATTGCTGGGCCCCCGGAGCAGAGCCTGGGCCCTGCTCAGAGCCCTCCCTGCACACAGGGACACCCAGGGCTGAGGGCCCCTCTCAGCTGGGGCTCCTCTCGAGGCTGGACAGCCCCAGCTCCCTCAGCCTTTCCCTGCCAGAGATGCTGCAGGCCCTAAATCATCTCCGCAGCCTCCGCTGGCCCCGCTCCAGGAGCTCCCTGTCCCTGCTGTCCTGAGGAGCCCAGGGCTGCACACAGCTCTCCAGATGTGCCTCCCAGGGCTGGGCAGAGGGGCAGCATCACTCCCTGAGCTGCTGGCACTGCTCTTCCAGATGCACCCCAGGATCCCAATGGGCTTCACTTTCCAAAGCCTCAGCCCATATAACCCATACAGCTGCTTCTCCTTATGACATGGCAACACCCCAAGAACTCTTCAGAACTGTTGCTCCTGCATGTGTTGCTACTGCAGCATAAAACCAGGAAATAAATCTGATCTGAAAGTGAAATAGGGCTTCATAAAAGATGTAGAAACCCCTCTTTTATTTCTTATCCAGCTGGCTGGTGGGTTTATCACAAAGGAGAATTTAACTGCATGTCAAAAAGGACTGTTAATGGAAGTTGGAAGGATACAGTGAGTATTTTTTCACATAGTTAATAATTATAATACATTAAATATTTGTGTTGCTGCAGCAAAAGCTCTTCCAATGATGCAAAGCAATCAGCATCTGACAGTATTATTCTATAATATCTTTTTAGACTTTTTTATGTACTTTGTGCAGCTATGGAAGACAAAAGCATATTTTTTTCTATACTGTTAGTTGCAAGCTTGTCCTATTCTGAGGACTAGACCATTGTGCTGAGAAGAGACAAGGGATGCAGTCTCAGGATGAAGTAATTTCAAAGAGCAGAGTTTTCTCTTTCTAATCTGGGATGGGCATCCATCAAAGGCAAGTGATGGATCAGGAGTGAGGCTATGTGCTGGTTTACATGGTGTCTCTGCTGGAGGAAATCATCCTCTGTACCAGGAAAGGGCCGTTTGGCTTTTGCTTGAAATCACTCAACTCCTCTGATGCAGTGGCCAAAGTGAGGTTCTTCTCCAAGGTTTTCATTTCCAGTGAAATCCTGGCCCTTTGAAACCTATAACAAATCTGTCCCACAGATAGCTCTCCCAAGACCTGCAAGGTTGGCTTCTCTTGCCAAGAGAGAGCCTCTAACAAGAATCTTTAAGGAACATCTCTCTGGTGTTTTGTTGCTTTTGCTTCTCCTTGGGTGTATCTGCAAAGAGAATTGGACCAATACAATGCACATACAATGTATGACTGGTCTCTGACAATTTCAACAGCATCATCCTTGAAGGGGCATAAAAAGTGGTCTTAAAAATATCCTGAGGTAAAATAATCATTTTTTAAAAAATTAAGATTACCCAAAAATTAAAAAAGGAAAATTCCCAGCCAGAACAGGTTATTAGATTTTCTTAATTTTATTCAAAATTATTGAAACTCTTAGCTCTCGGTGCTGGCTTTTCCACAGGAAGGCTCTTCTTGTCTTGAAATTAGGAATTTCAATAAGAAAAAACATGTTAATGCAACATGAAAGAGAGGTGCAAAATACTGCCTGCCCAAGGCTCTACCTACCTCGCCTTCAGTGGCAGCAATTTAAAAAAAATAAAGGAATTTTTTGGGAAGCAGTCTTTTAGAGTGGAAACTAATTCTCTGATTGCCATGGAGCCTAATAACTGGGAAGGGCTGTTTTACTTGGTTGTCTGAAACTATAGATGCCTTCAGACACCTTTATTGCTCTAAAGGAAGCAATAATGGTAATAATTTGAAGGTGATTGGATAACATCACTCATGGCTGTAGAGCTGCAAAGCTCCCAGGATAAAGACACCTAAATAAACAAGTGGAAATGTGGGAGATGGTAAGATCTCAGTTTGCAAGCTGGGAAAGGGAGCATGTTGATAAACCCATCTGAGATACTGGTAGGACACACCAACTTATATTTTAAAAACTGTGAGCACATGGTGAGATTACCAAGAAAGAAAACCACAGATCTTTGGTATCAAAACCACTGAATATTGCAGGGCTTCAATAACATCAAGTGACAGAATTATTGAAACCTCTGGAAACCAGCAAACCAAAAAAAAAAATCAGTTTTCTGTGGTCAAAAGCATTTCAACAGAAGTTAAGCACCTGATCACATCTGGGGCTCAGGGACACACTACTGCCTTAATTTTTTGTTGTAAATGGGAACATTCCAAGTGAAGATGGATGTATAGGTGGGGTCAGTACTGCCTGGTGGGGTTTTGACCAAAACCAAGGTTCAATACCTCAGTTTTCATAATGCCACTTCTCCATGTCAGCCAGTATTATCTCACAAATTGATAAGGAGGAAACCTGAACAAATGCAGACAGGAGGCAGCTTGGAAAACACACTTTGAGATGGGGACCATGTTCTCAGAAAGCTTCATCCTGACCTTGGACCTGCTGAGTCTTCTGAAACTCCTGTGCATCGGCTAAGCATGATGGAAATTAATGTGTAGGTGGAAACACCTTATCAGCCAGGAGAGGCTGGTGGAAGACCTGGGAGCTGAGTTGTGTTCTACATCTTTGTTTGCACATAACAGCAGCATTCTCTGAGGAAAAAAAAAGAAAGGCTTTAATTTCTTTTCAAGGCATTTTGAGCAGGTTATTTTGAAACAGCTGTGAGACTGCCTGGGGTGTCTGTTTCAACATTGCCGAAATTTCAGTGCCTCACATTAGAATTAAAAGTGACCCTCCATTATTGAGGAGTCAAGGACTGGAATAGGAAATCAAAGAGTTCCCCTCTCTGCTAGCAGGGAAACATGCTTTCTCATTTAGAGGAAACAGAAGGAGGGAATTGGGTTTCCATAGTGATTCATGAGGAAAGGACATGGTTACCTGGAAACAGGACTGCTCCTATCCACTGAAAAAGCCTTTCTTATATTTGTTTATTGGTGAGAGATCAAAGCCAGCTCTTCACTCACACAGGAGTTGGGAGGTTGGACCCAGAGCAGGTGCTCTGCATCCGATTTGAGCACAAGCAAGTAGAGTGAGACACCTGAAAACTTTCAGCAGGACCTCCACCACCTAGAAATTACTATTTGTGTTTGCAAGTCAAGTCTTTATTGTCAAAGGCTTCAGGAAAGTGGTCACTAATTTGGAATGATTGCTGCAGTCACTGCCATCTGCGGCTGCGCGAGAGCCACGACAGCATTTTGTACAGCCAGGCAGCTGCACCTGGGGAGGAAAATGTCTTGAGCCTTTGCAGTTGTACTCTACAGACATTTACAGAGCCCACACTGCCAGCTGCTCCTCTCCACGTGACCCTTCCTTCCTTGCACCAGGGGCTTGGTGGGTCCTTCACTTCTCAGAGCAGAAGAACCAAGGAGGCAAGATTTTGAAAGACTCCAGTGGGGATCTAAGGGAATAAGTGGAACTTCTGCTTATCTGTGAGTTGCAATTACTACCCAAGCATGTGAGTCAATGCAAGCAGGAAGCCAGAACAACCACAAAACTGTGGCTCAAATGCAAAGAGTCAATTTATTTCATTGCCTCTGTCACCAGAGAATCCCAAAGCAGCACCTGAGTGGAGACACACAAGTGGGAATGCTGGCACTGTTGGGCTCAGTCCACCCCAGCTGTTGGCCCCCATTTACCAAGGACGAGTTGTTTTCCACCATGTGGTGACCACCCCGTTCTTTTTATGATCTCTGAGCTTTGATCTGCTCTCTCCTGAAACAGGGAGCTCAGGCATGTCTGTGAGAGGGTCTCTGAGCCTCTCCAAACACCTGTGTTAGGTCTACACAAAGATTCTGCTTCTCAAAGCAGCCAGAGTCTGAACAGCAATCAGCTCAATGGATGGGGTTTTCCACACTGTTATTCTCCAGCTCTTGGCATTCCCAGCTGGCAAGGTCACTCAGCAAACCTACCATCATCATCAACATTCTTCCAGTTTTACCCTTTTCCTCACAACACCAAGCATGATTATCTTCACAAAGGATTTCCTTCAAAGCACAGAAATATTTCTAGAGATCTTGGCAAGTTTGCTAGCTGTCCAAGTAAAAATTAGTTTATAGCTAAGCCTCTGGACTATACCTCAGCTTCCAACTTTTTCATAAAGCTGCTCAAACACAGTCCTTGCAATACCTCAATGTATTTAGGGAATTTCCTTCCTCTGTTAGAGACAATAAACTGTGCTGCTTTTCACAATAAAGTCCTTCTTTTAGAAGAAAATAATAATAAAAAAATAAAGTGAAGTATCAGGCAGACACCTATTTCCATAAACTCCTTCTGAAAAAGCTGCAGACAAGAAGTGAAATTAGGACTGCAGACATAAACCACTGGTCAGTCACACAAAGGGTCATCAGAACACTTTGGAGGGAAAGCACTCAAACACAGTTTGACTAAAGGAAATAGCGAGGCTCAAAATCTGTGCCTCAAAAGCTTGTTTTGATATTTCTTGCGGTGAATTTTAAACAAAATACTTTAAACTCAAAGGAATGAGTCTGTATCCTTTTTCCAGTGTTATTGCCTAAACCATGCTTGTAGGGTTGGTTGCTGTGGTACCATCATCTGCAGCATGAGGGGGATCAAAGCTTGGCCATAGGGTGCTGTAAGATCTGATCCCCTCTGCTCACATGAGGGGTGTTTTATCCATGGGCTCTCACAGGAGAGCCTAAAATTCCTTCCAGTCTAGTGTTTCTTGCAATCCTGCTATCATTTTTTCAGCATAGCAATGAAGGTATGGAAAGTAGAATAATGACTTTAAGTCTTTTAAACTGGAAAGGAGCAGGAATACAGGTCCTGCTCTTCCTGAGTGACTGCTTCACCTGAAGTGTGATGGAGCTGCACCCAGACTCTGTGCCTTCAAAGAAAGGTCAAACCCTTTATCAGCACTCAAAGGAAAAGTGAGAGGCACTGGAGAAAATGATATATTGTGCATCCTGCCCTTACCCAGGTACTTATCTGTGGATACTCATCTGTGCCCATATCTGAGGAGAGAAAGGGTTTTACACATGTCCCTCTTGAAGGTGTTGCCCATTAGTTTTCTGCAGGGCTTGTCACAGAATGTGCTGCCCACCCTAAATCCTGGGCATGCAAATCCTTGTTTCACTCTGCTGAGCCCTTACACAACCTTGGTAATCCTTCTGCTGCCAGGCACCAAAAGTCCCTGCTCAGAACCAGCTTTAAACTTAGAAGCTGCAAAACTGGGGAGGTGGATGTCTCTGCTTTGTTTCAAAGGTACCAGTCTACAATATCTTTCTTGACCACATTTCTAGCCTCCAGCACATATTCTGCCTTGCTTCTGGCAGCTGTTTCTTTCCCATGCTAGAAAGAACTCAACCTAAAGAATAAGAGGGGTACAGTGAAAGGTCCTGGCTGAGATCTGAGGAATGCTCAAACCTGAGAGTGGTATTGCCATTTTATGAACAAGACAAAGATGAAGTGGTAGTTAGGCACCTACTTGCCCTACAGATAGCTAATTCATCTTTTGGATCCCAGTAAAAACCTCAAAAATTCAGCCTAATATCTGTATTTTTTCTATTTATACAAAAACCTCCACAAAGCATAGAAGAGACCCCCTCGCTCTTTCTCTCACTCTCTCTCTGTTCATTGATTAATAGGGAAAAAAATAGAAAAAAAGAAGCTCTCCAGGGCCCCATTAGGAAGTTAGGATTCTGACCAGAGATAAAAGATGCCTTCTGCATTTTATCCCTACCTCCTGGGTCTTTGTTTGGCTGTTGCTTAGTGACCAAGTAATTAAGTTGTTTTCACATCTCCACAGAGACCCTAACTCAGGGTCAGTATTCAATAAAAGCATGGCAGTAATGAAGGCCCAAGAATCTTGAAGCCTTGGGGACAAGGTGATTTACCCAAGGTCCCACAGAAGTGTAGCCAAAGAAGTCTGTCACAGTCAAAGAAGAGGCTGCTGCACCTGTGACTACAATCCCACTGTGCCACATACTCCCAGTGTGAGGCCCCAGTCCTGACCTGTTACACTGGTTACCAGTTCCTTGAAGAAACATAAATGTGTGGCCCAGAGCTTGACACATACTGGTTTTCTTTATGATACTCAGTTTAGCCATGGGAGAATAGCAAAGTTCTGGAAAACTGGTGCCCCATAATTCACTGATCTTCAGAAAAAAAGCATAGCCCTGATAAGTGGGAGGAAAATGGTTTAGCTTAAGGAAAGAAGCAGCAGCTAAGAAAATGGGGGTGAAAAAAGGCAGCAGCTGAGCAGTAGGGTAAGGCACCTTTCCAGTCTGGGAAACAACCCCCCTACCACCACCACCAAGCATCACCCAGTGTGTAGGCAGAGACAGAAGCAAGCACTGGGAATCTTCTTGTAAAGGGATAAGATCCCAAATTTGAACAGGCAGGTGGAAGAAAGGAGGTGTCCACTTAATTTTCAGCTTATCCCTTCAAAACTCTATCAGCCCTGATCCCATGGGTAGCTGAAGCCATGGGCAGCTGCAGCCACCAGTGCTGACTACATGGTCTCATCTCCTTGGAGGAAATTTTTAGGGTCATCTTGTGTTTTTCAGAGTGTTCTCATTCTCTGGGAACCAGGCTGTGCAGATTGTGTTTAACATTAACTTTAATGCTATTTCTTGTCAGTTCAGTTAAATGAGGAAAAAAAAAAAGGTGAGCCTGTGATTGTGAGCTGGTTTCAGTTGGAGACTGTTTGCCTCAGGTTCTAATTTCAGAATCAGCCTTAATTCAAGATTTTCTCTTTGATAGCTGATTTTGAAATCCTTCTGAAACAAACAGAAGTATCTATCTGGCTGTATAATGAAAAAAACTAATCAGATTGAGCTCTGGAGCACTATTAACTTATTGCTTTAGTACACAGTTTTCTGGTAGTTTACAAGAGCTCCTTTATCCTATAATTATTTACTTGTTTGTTTATAAAGAAAAACTCCACCACACAGTATGTGTCAGACACATTCTTATGGCAATCACTTTCCTAGAATGACTTTATGCTCCAAAATGGAAATATTTCCATTTATCTACTTAAATATATGCTTAAGTGCAAACCTTCCACAATTCCTTTTCTTTTAGCAGAGATAAAAAAAGTTTTAGGCTGAGTACCAACAGTACTTATTCATACTTATATATTGTTAGATATTTATTTGTAGATTATAGAGGGATGGAATGTAGGAAAGTAGAGATAGTGATGAAGGTAATCTCATCCCTAAGGAGTTACAGCTGCACTAATTACCAAGGATTAGGAGCAGGCCTGCCCTTAATAAGGCACAGCTATGTCCAGTTAGATGGGTGTTGTAGGTAGGTAGGTGCTGGAGTTTGTTGGTTGGGCTGTGAGGAGCTGCCCATGAGAACTCACTGAGAAGGTATGGAAGCTTTGCAATATGATAACAACAGTAGATGTGTATTTGTGCCTTAGGAAATTGGTCTCCTAAATATTTCCTTTAGTATCCTAATATGCTTAAAAACCTTGTTAACCTCCCATCACTGTAAACAAAGGGTGTTATTTTCTTTAAATATTTTTACTTCCAGTATCACCCAAAAAGAGAACACTGTGAGAAGTATGTGCTACTCCTAGTGTGTTTTTGCACTCTTCCAGAGTCACTGCAACTCAGTGATAAGGATGCTGTTTAATTTATTCAGTTTACTGTTGAGTCATAGCTGGGGTTTGATTTTTCTTCTAGTGAGACAAATTGGCAGGGATCAGAAAAACACAGGTTCTTAGAAAAATAAATAACCCTGAGAACTTTGACAAAGGCCCCAGCACCACCATTGCTAAGTGTTGTAACTGCATTAACCATGTCTGAAAGTTTGGGCACGTACAGCCACAGAAGTCATTACTGTCACTCAGACCCTTTGGAGCTGGCACATGACAAATTCTGTGTGCATCAGTTCCTGAAGGTGTTATCTGCTAATCGATTCTCTCAGCACCATGTCAGGCTTTGAGTTTAGTCCCCACTCCCTCCTTGTTTTCATATCAGGCAGCAGCACAGCACTGGGGGTGCAGAGAGGGTGTGTGTGGAGCAGAGTGCACGGGGTCTGAGCACAGGAAAATGGAATTTATTCTTTCAGCTGGTGGCTAATGGAAAAAAAAAAAAAGGAAAAGTTATATTTCTCTCTGACTAAATAGAAGAGCACAAAGAAAACAGGTAAGATGTCCAAAGCTGCATCTTTGAGGTGTTTCACAAAGAAATAGACATTTTGCAAGAGGCCTTGCTGTTGATGGAGGATGTAGGATCCAGGATTCTCTCTGCAATGTCTTCTTCACCTCCAGCCATCAGTTTTGCTGAGAGCTAATTCCTCTTTCCTCAGCAATGTCCTCACTATTTGTATTGACTCGTGAGACATCAAATTGGTAGCTGCTGCAGGAGACTGAATAATTAGAGCAGCATAAACAGGCACTTCTTCCCTGATCCATATTTATGGAGCAGTCAATTTTCAGACCTCCTTAAAAGGCTTGTGCCTGCACTGCCTTCACAGGTAAGTGGACTTTGCCAACACCCACTTTGTAGGCTCAACCTAGTCCTGACAAAGCTCCTTACACTTTGAACCCCAAAGTGATCTTTTACTCCAACTTTGATGTGAGCAGCTTCTGCCTTGAGCTGCTGGGGTCGTGTTTTAGGAAGGCACACTTCCAAGTATCTGCATGTGGAGAAGATGTGCTGCACAACAGAGCAGCTGCAGCAGCAAAGCCAGGATCCACACCTATAGTGAGGTGACCAGGGCAGGATGGTCCAGGAATCACTGGAAACCACAGTATATTTTAGGTGTTTATCTGTCACTGTCTGCTCTGAACCTGAATTTCATGCTTCTTGCAAGCACTGGTTACAGCCCTAAGCTCCATTACCTCTTTACAGACAGGAAGCAGAGGTGCAGAGAAGAATAATGTCAGATCAGCAGTTGTGGGAAACCAGGACATCTCTTGGTGCTTTGGATGGGCTGAGACCCGGGCAGGGGGCTCAGAGGTCTTGGCCCAGAGCCCAAGACCCTTCTGCCTTCAATCTCGAGCCATGGAGAAAATTACCAACTGTATGTGAAGAGTTACAAACCAGGGAAAGTAGAATAGAATGAGTAGCTTATCACTGAGTAGAGAAATAGAATGTTAAGATTTATATGATAAATGTACAGGGAGGTCAAGAAGTGTACAGGGGGTCAAGGTGGAGGAATCTGGGCATGCACTGTCCTTCCTCCTTCTTCTCCATGGCCTCCATCTTCTTGGTGATGGTGGCACTTTTGGATTGGTTTAGAGTAGAAACTGACTGTCTAACACAGGTGATAGGTATTAGAAATTAACTGTAAATAATGTCTATGTAGTTTATAATATAAAAAGATAACACAGCCCTGAGGGTGGGCAGTGTGCCTTGAGCTGACCTGCTGAGAGCATCTGGGCTGGGCAGGGAGAACATGTTATAGATAAGAGAAAATAAACAACCTTGGGAGCAAAAGCCAAGCAGCTCTGACTCTTTCTTTGATCACTTGGCTGTGAAAAAGGACTCTTGGGAACATCCTAGTCAGGGCAATCCCGAGAAGCAGTGTCCATTAGCACATTGCTAATGCCTTCCTGCACTTTTCCTTACACGGAGATAGCTGGGTTTGTCCTCTTTCCCAGCTTTGTGTGAGCACAGTGCAAAGCTCCAGAGTGCCACAGAATTATCAAAAGGCAGTCAAGATTTGTTGAGTGGTCACAGATCTTTTATAACACAGCAACTTCATGGTTCTTCCTGTCCTGAAAATTCTGAACAAATATTAACTAAGGAAAGTTTCCTTTCTACAGTGCAGTAAGCCAGAAGTGGATGGGCAGGCATTGATCTCTGCTCTGTGTGACCAGGGACAGGACCAGGAGGGAAAGACTGGAGCTGGGTCAGCGTGGATAGCAGGAAAAATTTCTTTCTCCAGTGGGTGCTGGGGCACTGCCCAGGCTCCCCAGGGAATGGTCACGGCCCCAAGGCTGCCAGAGCTCCAGGAGCATTTGGACAATGCCCTTGGCACAGGGTGGGAGTGTTGGAGTGTTTTGTGCAGGGAGAAGAGATGGGCTGGATGATCCTTGTGGGCCCCTTCTAGCTCAGGATATTCTGTGGTATTTGGTTTTGATAAATTGTCCTCATGAGCACAGTTTTCTGCTTTTGTTATTCACATAATTTACAGCTCCCCAATGAGCAGACTGCCATAAGCAATGAAAGAAAAGATGCTCAAGTGTGCTGTGTAAGTGTTGTACAAAAGAAGGGGGGAGGGGGAAGGGCAACCTGAAAAAATATCCAAATGTAATCAAAACAGAGTGGTGGTTTTGACATGGTATCAGTAACTCCTCTCATTATGAGAAGATATTCAGATGTAATCAGGCTCCATGCCACAGAGAATCAGAACTAATAACTGATGCAAATGTTTTCAGGCTGAGGATGTAATATTCTCAGGGTCTCTTTTGTATGTTAAGTGTGAGGGCAGCCTATCAGAGCTAGCAAAGGCTTTAAAAGGTCAGAGTACTCTGGTGATAGTAACTACCTACTTGCAACTGATGAACTTTCCTTCTTGTTGTAGAAGAGTTTACTTTCCTTATGATCCATTTAGCCCCGCTGCTTTCTGTAAAAAAACTGCACTTGTTAAATACTGAGATGGAACATTCCTGAAAAGCTTGTTTATGTGG
This sequence comes from Peucedramus taeniatus, assembly GCA_013400575.1. NCBI lineage: Eukaryota > Metazoa > Chordata > Aves > Passeriformes > Fringillidae > Peucedramus > Peucedramus taeniatus. Next base: position 20,526 of record WBNO01028403.1, read on the forward strand.
GGTTGATTTCAAGGACTGGATTTGTGATTGCACTCAGATCTGCCCACTAAAGCACTGATGACTCTGAGTCATTAGTCAGAGCCTCTGCAGTCTCACACCTGACACCTGTGGCTCTCAGTCATTTCCAGAGAGCAAAACACTGTCATTAAATGGTTTCAAAGATCTTGATTTGACAACGTTTTTACAGATGGGTAAAAATCTACAGAAATCTACAATAAAAATAAATGTGAAGAAGCAAACTTCGTGTTCTGTTTATCACATTATTTGGGGTTTTTGGTGGGTTCAGTTCTGCTCCATCCCATCCTGGTACCAGCTGTTATTTAGGAGAGCCTAAAATCCCAGAGAAATCAGGGCCCCTCAGTTGATTCCAGCCTATCAGAATATTGGCAGATCAAATAATAAACACAGAATCCATGTATTCCATATTCTGTTGCTTATATAATGATTGTTTCACATGCTCTTTTGACCATTCCCTCTAGCACTGCTGCATCACCTTCATTCCTTCAAAGTAATGTTAAATAAAGTGAATGAGATTAAAGTGGATGATGAGAGGCAGAACAAGAAAGTGAGAGAAAGAAGAATCCATTCAGGTAATTAATGGATGACAAATAGGAGTAAAAAAGCTTCACACTTGCATGGGACATCAAATTCAGAAAGCAGCCTGAAGAGGAATAGTAAGGGTACCAGACCTTGTAAAATACGATTATGTTGCTCTAATCTAGAGAAAGCAAACAACAATAGAACTTGAAAAGTAAGGGTCAGATTATGAGTTTGGCCTTCTACCACAGAGCTCTGAAGGAAAGGACATGGAACTGGGCAAGAGAAGACACCGGCAAAATCTCCTGGAGCTGCTATTGGTTTGCTTAGATGAAATAAGTCCTTTACCTTTTCACTAAGTGGATTTCCTAAGAAAATGAAGTTTGCACAGCTCTGTTCCCTTTGCCTGACACCTCAGGAATTTCCTTGGCCATTTTCCAGCACAGGTGACAGAGAGGAGACTCCAAAGATGCTGCATCCCCTAAAGTTTCATGAAGGCAGTTGTGTTGTGTTGAAGAAAATCTCACCACTCCAGGCTCTGACTGAATACCTAAGTATGATTTTGATGCCAGAGAAGAAACCAGATATTGCAAACAGATGTTAAGGAGTGGCCACCCACAGGAGTCTTTCTTCTTTTATCCTTAATTTTCATCTGCCTGTCATCCTTATGTAGATTTTGAGTCCCCTGAGACACCTGACTGCTGTTTTATCTTTAGACCACAGCATTGCTGGGAGCCTTGGTCTGCCCAGATCTTCCCTGTGATGCATCTCATGACACAAAGCTGTGTTCACCTCACCCAAGAAGTGAGAGTATAATTTCAGTAAAAAAATAACATTTCTAGAAAACACACAGCACAAGAAACAAACACACCAAAACCCTGGAGTGAGAAATAGAATTCTAAGTATTCATGAGTGAGACTGTCTCCCAAATTCATTTCACAGGTGTGGCAATTGTGTCCAAATAATTAAGCACCCCTTGAAAGCCTGGTTACCTGCCTGCTCCATGACTTCATCCACAGTGCTCAGTGCTGTGCTATTGTAAAAACTGCATAAAAATCAAAATTATAAGTCTGTCCTTACTAGAATTAAACAGCCATCTCTGGAGGTAATTGAAGGGCTGGGTATGGGCATTCTGCATTTCCTTCACAGATCTAGGAACTAATGTGAGTTAGTGCTATAGGGCTGTAAGGACAATTTTGAAAAACAAAATAGATTAATTGAAAGGTAAGGAAGTGATAGATTAAGAAGAGAAGTTCACCCTTATCATAATTTTATTATTTTCCTGTTCATTAAGTACAAATTTGAACACTGACTAATAAGTCCCACTGCTGTTAAGTCTGGTGATTTTAGCATGAATTAATTCACTGAAAAGATGTATCTACTTCAATTTTAATGGAATTTAACTCAGAATCAACTGAATGTTTTTTTACTGAAGCCTTCTCATGGCATTAGTGGGAGCAAGAAGTGCCCTCGGTTTGTTTCTTTATTTTTAAGAGAAAGTTCTTGAGTTGTATTTAAAACAGAGAGCATTGTTTTTAAGTTCAGCTAAGGAAAGGGTTTCAGTCAAGAATACCATAAAAAAACCCTCATAATCCTGAAAGTATTTCAACACAAGTATTATCTAGGACACCACTGATCTTCAGCTGTGCAAAATCTCTCCTTACCTCATAGGAAGATAATTCTAGAAAAGATTTTTTTATTTTGATAGAAGAAACATTTTAGTATTTGCCTTTAAACAACTCAGTTCAGTTTTCAATTCTCATAAAACTAATTTTACTCAAAGAAAAGAATCTGTAATTTTGAGAATATGTTGTTTGTTCCTCCAAAAAAGAGAGGTTGAGCATTTGCCTGAACTGCAAAGCTCTTCTGCAGCTGAATTGTAGAACTGTAAACTATCCCATTTAAATGCAGAGACAAATCAAGGGTATCATCACATGGAAAAGAAAAAGGGTTAATAGTTTGCCATAAAGCACTTTGGAACACCTAAACTGGATGAGTTTGACATCTACTGTGTGATATCATTTAGCACAGAGTTATTGCAGGATTATTTGATTTGAAAGTTCTCGCTGCACAATTTGGCTTTCTGTATAGTAATTTAAATGGATGAATTGAAGGTAAAGACTACCCATATTGGTGCCACTAAACACTGGCTCCCCTTAGCAAATGCACTACACAGTTGAACATTAAAGTTTTGTCTTTGAACAGGATCAGTGAATAATGCCATGAGCATTTCAATTGTTTGCCATAAACTGAAAGATTCAGCAACTGAAGTCGATGTTATTTAGCTGCTACCTTTTTACACATTTTTTCTGAATCATGAAAATAATTGTTTCTGGCTAAGCTTCATCAAATTGAAAGCAAAAGTGCCTCTCCCATTTTTTCCCCTATCCATCAAAATACCTGTGCATGGCAAATTATAAGTGTTATGCTTCACATTCTTGGAGTTTATATGGCTCTAGTGGATGTCACAGTAAATAGTGAATACATATAAATCCTTTTGTTCTAAATGGGTTTAGCAGAAGAAATTGAGTGTTTTACAGAGGAAATTTTAACAGGCAACTTGATTTGGAGCAATTCTAATAACTCTAAGGAAAAGACTGAAATGAAAGAATATGACAGAACTATGCAGATATCAAGCCTTTTGCTGTCAGCCTTAGTAATTACAAAAATCTTACTTTCTCCTTAATGCTGTCACAAACATGAACCACTGTAAACATAAAGTTAATTTGGTATGTTCTGGGTCATCAGGAGATATTACTCAGCAACGCTTTAGCACTTCAATGAAATGCACTGAATTTTACTGAGCCTCATTTCTTTCAAGGGCACAGAATCATTGCGTTGGAAAAAACCTCCAAGATCACCGAGTCCACCCTGAGACCAATCAATGCCCACCTTGTCACCCAGCCAGAGCACTGAATGCCACATCCACTTGTTCCTTGGACATCTCCAAGGATGGAGATCCCAACCCCTCCCTGGAAAGCCCCTTCCAATGCCCGAGCACCCTTTCCATGAAGAAATTCCTCCTGATGTCCAACCTGAGCATCCCCTGGCACAGCTTGAGGCCATTCCCTCTTGTCCTGTCCCTTGTTCCCTGGGAGCAGAGCCTGATCCCCCCCAGCTGTCCCCTCCTGTCAGGAGTTGTGCAGAGCCAGAAGGTCCCTCCTGAGCCTCCTTTTCTCCAGGCTGAGCCCCTTTCCCAGCTCCCTCAGCCCCTCCTGGTGCTCCAGACCTTCCCCAGCTCCGTTCCCTTCCCTGGACACGCTCCAGCCCCTCCATGTCTTTCTTGTCCTGAGGTTGCCAGAAGTGCCCCAGGATCTGAGGTGTGGCCCCAGCAGTGCCAGCACAGGGGACAGTCACTGCCCTGGCCCTGCTGCCACCCCATGGCTGGCCCAGCCCAGGTGCCATTGGCCTCCTGCCCCCCTGGGCACACCTGGCTCCTGTCCAGCCGCTGTCCCCAGCACCCCCAGGGCCTTTCCCAGCTTTCCAGCCCCTCTGCCCCAGCCTGGAGCTGCAGGGGGTTGCTGTGACCCAGGGCAGGACCCNATCGCTGAGTCATTCCCTCAGCCCCTCCCCAGTGTCCTGTCCGTCACTTGGCAGCCCCACCCTTCCTCTAGAAACTTCCATCAAGGGCATCAAGTGATTGGTTCAGGCACTGGGGTTCCTCCCCCAGAATACCCCCATTGGTCTCCCCAAAAGTCTATCTTCCCAATTTCCACACCTCCGTGTTTCTCCATTGGCTCCCTGTCAAACCCTGCCCCTGTTCCCTCCCTTTATAAGTTGTTGCACTGTTAAGCTCAGGGTCTTTGGTCGGAGGCTCCCCTGGGCTCTGGATCTCTATATCCCACCTGTGCAATAAATCCAGATTTCTATCTCCATCCGAAGTCCACTCCTCCTTCTGCCGTCGCTGTACCTTTGCCTCACCGTCCAAGGCGAGAGCCTGAGCCACCCTCCTGACTTCCCTGGAGCTCGGGAGTGTCCCCCGCAATCGCTGTGCCACAGCCAGCCGGGACGCTCCGAGGGCTCATTCGGAGAGGCACAACGACACCTCTGCAGAGCCTTCCTGCCCTCCAGCAGATCCAAACTCCCACCCTACTGGCTGCTGTCCATGAACTGACTGGGTGTGCCCTTGATCTCCTGCCCAGATCATCAATAAAGACATTAATCAGGACTGGCCCCAGTGCTGAGCCCAGGGGACCCCCCTGGTGCCAGCCCCAGCTGCATGGGGCACCATTCACCTCCACAGGGTGTGGCTGTAGATGCTTTACCCTGAGGTATAACCCAAGGAAGAGTATTTGTTCTTCAAAGTTTTCCTAGACTGCAGACAGCAGCAAATCTTTCAGTGTCTTCTACTGGATCAGTCTTTAATTGAAAGAATAAAAATTAATGCAGGAACCTTTTTCTATCTTCTTATAACAGCTGTTGTATAAACCCTACTCCCCATCTCATTAACTGCCTTAAGTTACAATATAAATACCAATATTTGAGGGTGGAAGGTTATTATCTTCTCCCTTCCTGACATTAGTAGATTGCATGGTACATCACTGTCCACTGGAAGTACTAATGTTATTGTGGAGAAAATGATTTGCTTAATTCCACTCTCTAAGCTTCCAGCTAATTAGCAGAATAGCACTAGAAAGCATTAATTACTAGCTCTACAGTATTTCTTTGAAGTCTTGCTCACTTTGTTCATTTTCTGTGAAGTCATAACTACTCCCAAGAATAAACTCTGAGCATCAAATCAAATGGCATTTAAGAATTTAGGCATAATTGGAGGTATTTCAGATTTCATATCAACCAAATTGTTCATTCAAATAATCCTAATCCCAAGATTACTTGTAATTCTGGAAAATGTTTCAGTATATAAACACAGCATAGATGCATTATGCAAAGGCTAAGTTAATCTGTGGTCTCCAAAGAAAATGTGCAGTTCCTTTGGATTACGCAAAGTATTTAATCAAATACCAGAATTTCAACAAACTATATGATATGACTCATAAATTTACCTTTCTTTGGAGAATACTGTTAATAGTACCTAAATAACACAGGTAATTCTCTGGGATGTAACCCCACTGCATGTTGATTTATCTTCTGCAGTTCTCTTCCAGTTCACTGCTGTCTTTCCAGCATTGCTGTGAGACTTTGAAAGATAAAAAAGGCTTTATAGTCTCAGAAAATGTTGCCCAGAACATCCACCATCAGATGTAAGTCCATGTGCATGTTTTTCCTGCTGTGGATTGGACTGGCAAAAGTTATGCCAAAAAACAAATAGAAAAAATTCAGTTAAAGTCTGTATAGTTATTGTAAAACAAAAATGGGTTCAGATCAATTCATATCATCTCCATTTCAAATTGATGTTAAATCAGGAGAACTGAAATACAAATTTCATAAATTGACTATTAAAAACTTTTAAATAATTTAATCTCTATAGTCTTTATTTCTTCTATGACGTATTTTTAAAAAAAATATTAATATGTTCGCTTTCTTCTTCCAGTATACTGGAAACTGTTTTATACAGAGCAATGAATTTTCTCAAGACAGCTGTAAATTTTGGTCCAGAGATGTTTTTTATATGTTTTTGTTTACTGCATCTGAACAGAGCTCAGGAGCACACCCCAAACTTGACTTTGAATTGTGGAATGATTCGGGTTGGAAAGGACATTAAATCTCTTCTCATCCCACCTCTGCCATGGGCAGGGACACCTCCCACTAGCCCAGCTGAGCAGCCTGTGCCAGGGCCCCTCCAGCATTCTAAAATAAGGTCATTAAAATGGCCAGTTTAATTTTGTTGTAGCCTTGTGAGTGTCAGTGCCCCAGGGCTGAGAGGATGGTTGGAAAACTCCAAGCAAAAGAACCCAGCCTGGGAGATGACATGGTGGGTCTGTGCTTATTTGTCATCTGTCAGGACCATAATCCAAGTTTATGTATAGAATCTGTTAATGAGAGCTGTAATGAACTGTTCAGTTCACTTTGTTCTTGCAGTAGCTTGCAGACTTATAGACAAAAGCCAGTTCCTGAAGACCCAGGGGACTAATTAAGTACACAGTGTTTCAAGGAATTAACATCCTACTCAGATGTTTTCAGTGACAGTAAGTGTATTATGCTGTCATTGCCCTGCTCTAGGGTGTCCTCAGGTAAGGTTTTTAAACATTCTTACTCTTGCAATCTGTTTTATCATTTAACCAACACAGATGTCAGGGATTCCTTAATAATTTTTTTAAATAAATCTGTAGGAAAACTTGTTCTTCCCAAACAAAGAAGTCACTGCCAAGTTTCTATGACCCAAACCCTGATACTTAAAATTAATTATTTGTGTACCAGTTTAAGCTAAATAGATCTATTGGCAGAAGAGATTTGGGGTTTTTTGCAAAGGATTGATGCTGATTGTATCTGTGAAGATTAAAAAAACAGCTGGACATCTTATTGCATACTGACAATTGTCCTTTTGATCTTACACCTTTGCAAGTTGTATATTTAATATTTCAACTGGCCACTTATGAACAGTGAGCAGCAAAATGTGGCATAACTCCAGCTCTTTTGTCAATTAAATAACATTTAGGAACATGCCTTTGGTTTTCATTATAATTTGACTGTCTTGGTGCTCTAGGTAAGGATGGCCATGTTACCTGAGCCAGATGAAAATGAGGAGGAAGACCAACCATGTGCCACTGAGGCAGTGCCTGCTGGCACACTGAACTATGAGCCTTGGTAGAATGTGGCAGCATAAAGCCCAGTGACAATAAAAAATGCACACCTGCATTTTAAACAAGCAGTAAGTTAGCAGAGGAAATTCTCATCTGGGAGAACAGATCAGATCTATCTTTAAGAAAGTGTGCAACAACAAAAGGTAAAATAATTCAGAGGCAGGAGCANACAGGATTGCATCCAGAGGGGTCTGGAATATCCCCAGGGAGGAGACTCCACACCCTCTCTGGTCACTGGCCAGGGCAGAAGTTCTGCCTCCTGTCCAGGTGGAACCTCCTGGGCTCAGTCCCTGCCCGTTCCTCTGGTGCCATTGCTGGGCCCCCGGAGCAGAGCCTGGGCCCTGCTCAGAGCCCTCCCTGCACACAGGGACACCCAGGGCTGAGGGCCCCTCTCAGCTGGGGCTCCTCTCGAGGCTGGACAGCCCCAGCTCCCTCAGCCTTTCCCTGCCAGAGATGCTGCAGGCCCTAAATCATCTCCGCAGCCTCCGCTGGCCCCGCTCCAGGAGCTCCCTGTCCCTGCTGTCCTGAGGAGCCCAGGGCTGCACACAGCTCTCCAGATGTGCCTCCCAGGGCTGGGCAGAGGGGCAGCATCACTCCCTGAGCTCCTGGCACTGCACTTCCTGGTGTCCCCCAGGATCCCATTTGTCTCCTTGCCCCCAGGAGCCACTGCTGGCTCAGGGACAGCCTTGCTACCTTGTGCCTCAGGCTGATTGGAGTCTTGCTTGCTCCTGGTACTTCCACTGGCAAAATGAATCAAATTATTCAGATGTTTTCGTTTTGTCCAGATGTTACCAAAATTTACAACCAGACCTTCCTGGTTGCCGCCAGCCAGTAGCAGGGTTGTGCCTGGGAGTGCAAAAGTTCAGTTTTAGAAATTCTCTCACGTACAGACCATTATCAGCTGCCTGTCAGCACTCACAATTTAAGTCATCTTCTGTCTACCCCAGAGACCCAGTCCTGAGAAAACACAGTAGTCCAGCATACAGAAATGGGCTCTGATCTTTCCTCTTTTGACTTGTGTCGCCATAAATCAGATGTGTAATATGACTGGGGCTTCTGTATAATGTCCTTTTCCCAGCTTTTAATGATAACAACTCATATGTTTTCTTCACTAAGATTGTCAGGAATCCCCAGAGCAAAGATGTCTGGAAAGCAGGAGGGCCTCCCCAGGCACAGTCCCTGCCTGGTGGGCTCATGGTGGTGGAGTGCATTTTTGGGAAAGCCTTCTTCAAATATTACAGCATAGGCCTCTTTTTAATGTCATGTATTATCAAGTATTTGTGTATTGAATTTCTACAAAGAACAAGCTGAGTCTGAATATAATTTGATTTTCTAACTTTCCTTTAGGATCCTGGAATAAATGACTTTATTTTGTCTCAGTTTAAATGCACTGGCTCCCCTCTAGCCTCCATTTTCCAGACTGTCCCAGCTGGAAAAAGGTTCAACTCTGTGCTGTACAATTAATAAATGCTATTCAGTAATAAGCTTCATTCTTCAAACATGATTTCATAACAAATAGGATTGTTATGAAGCAGCAGCCTTTTTAATGTTCCTCACCACCTTCCTTTCTTTTTGCTTCTTAGAGAGATGAGTAACCTTCAGAACAGAAGAATTTGCTACACAAGTGGAACAGTAGGAATTTAGAAGGCATATCTCAAAGGTTTTTTTAAAAATTTCCTTGCTGTTCAAAAGTGTTGCAACAGTTCTGCAAGCCACTGAGTATAAAATACATGTGTGCATGTACATTTCTGGGATATACAGCTAATTTGTCTCACTGGAAACATTTGGCTGTTAAGATAATAGAGTTTAAATGTCTCTTGAGGTGTGAGACTTGCCACCTCTCTCTAGCTCATATAGACAGGATTGAAAGATGACTTTGTTTTATGGTTTTTTTAGATGTTTATCTTTTATTTAAACATACTGCATGGGAGAACCTAATTGCCACTAGAGAGAAAACTCCTAAATACATTTTAAACTGTTTTGTCCTGCCACATCTTATTAATCAAACAAATCTTTACTAGAACCTACTGTAATCTTTACCACCTCTTCCTATTTTAGTTTATTGTGGACAGAAGAAATTGCACTTAAACCCTCATTTTTCTGTTAGTCATTATGGGATCTAAAGATTTGGAGAAAAAAAGTCTTCTCAAAGCTTAAGTGGCCATAAATGGATGTGAGGAGAGGGAAAGTGTGTAGGAAATGTGGCTGGGAAGTTCTTCCAGCAGCTGGCAGAGCCACATGGTTGGAAGGCACAGTGTAAATAGATGGTTTAGGGAAACTGGAATAAATTTCCCATTGACCTTATGGCCAGGATTTCACCCATCAGTGTTCAGGAAATCAAGAACATTAATCCTGTACAATTACTTACATGTACCTGTAATCAGAGAGCTAAAAAATACCAGAGCTGCTGATGCCTGCCCAAGGACAGATGCTATCACTAGGACAAAAAGCTGGAAACATATTCCTGTTTCCTCAAGTCTAGGAAATGATACTTTAAATTCTCTTTTCTATTTAAAATAAATAGAGCTTTTTCATGCTTTTCTTTTCTGGGTGTTTTGAGTTTTTTGGGGGGATTTTTTTTTCTTGGTCCCTCTGGTCCTAATCAATGATTATTGCTGGAGCTCTGGCCTCTGGTTTGGCATGTTGTATTTCTACCAAGGGGAGGCTATCCTCAGAATCAGCAATTCTGCTCTGTAAAGGTACAAAAAAAATTGGTGGAAGTTTAAAATTCCCCAGAGATGTCTCTGCTGTCCCTTAACATCACTGCCAGGTGAGACAGCAATATCAGTCAGATCATCCTTAAAGCCTTGGGATGAAAAATACTGAATGACAGAGAGGGAAACAATCTTTGTTTAAGAAACAATTGAGTTCATCTCCTGATTTGTTGCATATCTGAATGCAAGATGTTTTCTTTTATGATGATTTATAGGTATCCATTGAAATTAGTTGCCTTATTTGGAAATGATAACTTGTAATTATCCTGTAAAATAGATGCTCAGATCATGTTGATAAACAATCCTGATTCAGTCTTCCTTCCCCCTTGATAGACTTCTCCTGTGTCCTGATCATTTTTCTTCAGATTCCTCTTTGCTTTTGGCATGTTTATATCACAGCATTTTTATGGGTCATGATTTATTTTCCTTTAAAAAATAACTTGTTCATCCCTCTCTGATTTCTTATGCTACTTTGCAATATTTTTATTGACAAGCAGGTTCATTTTGCCTGTGTTAGAGAGATAAAAGATATTTACAGCAGCTACATTTTAAAACAGTTCTTCATAGTGTTTGGAGCCTGAGGAAGGTCTCAGCCCTTTATTTAACATTTTAGTCCCACAATGCCTACATGCCAAGCAGATGAGCCCTGTTATGGCAGGTTCTGCATGAAGAAAAATTACTGGAGTACCTTGACTCATCTCTGAGGCAAACTAGGGAGAAGAACCGAGCCAGCAAAGTGGGCTTGGTGGAGGAATTAGTAGTAGAAACAGAATAAACCCTATATATAGTGTTAACCTTCAAGTGGGAAATGACAATGAAGTAAGAAACCTTCCCCAAAGTGGGAGATTGTTTAAAGAACACTTAATAGGGTGCTTGATAGGTTTGGTTCTCCCTGTCCAAGGACTTTTGGATTCTTAGTGGCTTTGTTAAAATTCACAACTATTTCTCACAGCTACAGGTATCAATAACCCCCAGGATAATATAGTCCCTGCAAAGCCAGTATGAGAAGGTGGGGTTTTTTCATATGGCATGGCCTGTTCCAAAGCTTTCAGTGCCATTCCAACCTGAATTAAATAGCTCTGTTTTTTTTTTTAATTCCTGACTCATTACAGAGTAGCATCAGAACTTTTATAGTCACCAATTTCCTTTATAATTCTTGCTTTTTTTCTGGCTTTAGACTCCACAGGCCTGACACTGCACACCCATCAATGGTAAAAAGCAAGACTTGGTCAAGTGTGATAAGAAAAATAGTAAGGAAAAATGCAAATATTATAGTTGGGCAGAAACAATGACCATCAGAAATTTAGGTTGGGAAACTTCTGGTATTAAACAATTGTGTAAAAGAGGATCTGGGGGCTGCAGTAGATTCCAAGCAGGAGCTCCATCGGTGAGATGAAGTTATTCAGAAGGGGGCAAATATGGTCTGGTGTTGCAGGAACAAAACTAGAGCCTGAAAAATAGGTGAAGTCTTTACTTCTGTTCACAACTAGGCAAGTTTCACATGGAAAAGTGCCCACTTTTAGACATGATACTTCCAGAAAATGTAATTTCACACAGGACAGTCCAGTACAGAACAATTTGATCAACCAGCAGTTGGAAAGGGTGGTTTGCAGAGAAAGGGGGAATGAGATCAGGTAACCTGAACGAGGACTGAAGAAGGATATGATGGAATCTGAGATATACAAGAGGCTGCTGTAAAGGAAAGAGAATAATAGGTTTCAGGGTTTGGAGTAGAACAAGCAAGAAATAGTTTGCTTCAATTGCAAAACAGATGAGTGGCACACATTATTAGGGCATACTGGTATTGCAAGGAGGTTAAATGTTCTCAGCTTCTGAGAAGGGTATAATACCTGAATAGTCAGGACAGCTGGAAAATTCTCCTTGTTGTACTTATTTTTTTCTTCAAAGTCAGTACATGCTTTTTGAAATATAACACCTTATTTAGCCAGCAAGAAAAAGAAACTGGATTTCCTTGCTCTGAACTCACATTAACTTCCCCAAAGCAGTTATTGCAGCCAGCATGAGCCTGTGGTAAGTGGAGCCCTGAGCCTGTAATCAGCCAGCAATGCACAGACCATTGAATGTGAACAAACAGTGGGACAGCCTAAAGCAAACAGCAGCTTGGGCTTTACAGCCACCCAAGGAAAGCAGGGAACAAATTGATTTGAGGGGAGCTCATCAGGAGACATCCTCCCTTGTGCTTTCCACTAAACCATCAGGACTAGAGCCTTCATTCAGGCAGTGCCAGACACTCCCTGAGGCCTTCCCAGTGAGTAATTGGGATTTTCTTTTCACAAGCTCACAGAGAAGTTGGGGTTGGAAGGGACCTGAGAGACTGCCTGGTCCACCCACCCTATTCAGCCTGGAGCAGGCTGCCTAGGAGAGCAACTCATCTGACATTTTATGTGAATTAAAGTCCACTTCAGAGTGTGTGTTTCTTTTGGCTCAGAGACACCAAGTAGCTAATGAGGGATGCAGCATATTCTCAGTTTTCATTGTGGTCACGGAAAGAAGAGGATGTTTGCAATGTTTAGGTTGAATTTAACACATTATATTTTCTTGATTGTATTTTCAATTGGAATATATTGGGTAAAGAGTTCCCTATACTGTGTGCCCCCAGAGCAACCACTGAAAAATAAATGGGATTACTTAAAAAAGTTAAATTCTAAGTCATAGAGACTAAACTCTGAGGCAGGCAAAGTTTTTGCATTATGAATGTGCTAACTTGCAGAAAAAAAGTCATTTTTGCAGTTTTTCAAAGGTCTTCTTAGAATGAAAAAAAAATTATTAGAATTCTTCTTAAAATTGTTTCTTGAGCTGCTGCATTTTCTACACTTGTTTTGGGGTTTCAACAAAGTTAGACCATGGGTCTTTGAAAATCTTATGGCAATTCTATGTCAGGAAGCAGTGAGCAATTCAGGCAGAAGTCTTCTGCTGACTGGAATATCATTTCTTTTTGGAGAGGTAAAAATGTGTTAAACTTATAACAGCAGAAAAGCCATGGAATGACTGCAATGGGTATTCATCTAATATAGGAAGAGATTGGAATGGAACTGTCCAACTGACATGAGTGGAAATGTCACTGCTACATGATAAATATTTAGCCTGTCACTTGAATAATATGCAGGCACTCTCCACTTGTTATTTGGATCTAGATGGCTGCAAAGAGGAATCTGATTTTCAGATTTGAACTATTTTTGCTTCCAGCTGCAGAAGAATTCTTTTCTGATATTTGCTGGTGCATTTCCCCAACTCACCTAAGCCAGCATTTATTCCCTGCTGGAGCAGCAGGGTTGGCCAGCACTGCCTTCTCTCTCTTACAAACCCCCAGTGCAAAAATACCAAAAATACCACGCTGAATCTGCCTCTGAAGGGCAGTGAGGCTGTGAGGAGAAACACCAGACTGGTCTTGGCAGGTACATTGGCAAAGCCAGTCAGTTACAGAAAAAGAGGAAGCTGATGAGCACATCTGATGGTAATAGAGATATCACACAGGAGAAGACAACAGAGGGATTCCAGAGGTGGTTTGCACAACCATTAACTGATGAAGATAAATGAGGAGAGACAATAGCCTGACTTCCACATTCAATTTTCAAAAATATATCTGTAATAAGATATTACTTTTCTAAACACCACATGTGAACTGGAGCCACAACATAAATGGAAACCTAGGATGCTGTTTTTATCAAGTCCACTGGCAGAACTGCATTTCTGCCTGATTAAATGATGTGACAGCTCACACTGAAAAAAAGTCAAAGACATTTCAGTCAGATACTTGGTCTTAAGTGCAAAAGTGTTGAGTGGACTACTGAAGAGGGAAACCATCTCACCTTATTTTCCATAGTATCATTCATATGTATTTCTAGAATTACTTTACTCTATTCACTTCAATGAGAGTCTAGTGAAAACAGGACTCAGGACAGTCAGAAATATATTTTTCAGAGGATAAGGAATAAAGAAGCAATAAAGAGTGGCACAGTTTCAAATCTGGAGTCAATAGCAGAGAACACAGACAGTGCTGAAGGGAGCTGCCAAGCCAACAAGGGGGATGTAAAGAGAGGAATAGAGAGGGAATCACAGGTAGCTACAGAAAGGGTTCAAGACTGATACTGGCTGTCTCATTCACATGGTTAGGGGATGCATTTATACCAGCTCAAAAAATCCTGAAATTAAGTGAAAATAACTTCTGTGAGAATCAGCCAAGGTTTTTATTTCTAAGCTTGATCAGGGCTGAATAGAGTGACCCATCTGACTCGGAAAACTTTTCCTGCAGAGAAATATCTCAAAAGGGGTGGTATGAGGATGGTGCTGGACTCTTGTCAGGGGTGGTCAGTGGCAGGATGAGGAGCAATGGCCATGAACTAAACCACCAAAAGTTAAATCTCAACATGATGAAGAACTTTTTTCCATAGAGGGTGGCAGAGCACCGGAACAGCTGCTCAGGGGTGGAATGGAGTCTCCCTCTCTGGGGGCATTCCAAACTCATCTGGACACATTCCAGTGTCACCTGCTCTGGGTGGCCCTGCCTTGGTCTGGTGATCTCCAGATGTCCCTTCCAAGCCCAGCTACTCTGTGATTCTGTGATTCTGTGAATGCTCTGCCAGAACTGTTGAATCAGCTCCAGCCCTAATTCAGATCTCCACTGAAAAACATCCTGACCTCTTAGCAAATATTGTCCTCTGGATTCAGATGTGCTGCTGGAGGTGGGAGCTCCCAGATGTAGTTTTTATCTCTGTGAGGCTGCCATCCCATGGATCTGCTGGCAGAGGAGAGTGTGTCTGCTCTCAGAAGTGCTGAAGAACACTCAGCTGGTTTGCCTCAGTCAACCAGTTCAGACTCCACAAACAAAACTTTGGTGTAAAGGGGGATGTTCCCCAACAGCTCCAGTTTTGTCTTGGATTAAATGATTCACCATCTCATCTTTCTGAGTAAGCAATATTTTTGGCTACTAACTTGCAGAATTAAGTTTTTGTAATTATGTTCCTGCAAATACTATAGAAATCCAATTAAGTATGAATTAAAACAAACAATTTCATCCCTTTTGTAGGCTGTTGTGTATTTTTATTTTGGTCAAATAATCACTTGGAGAAAAAAGTCTCTAGGTTGACTTGATGATCTGGAAGATCATTTACAACCTTGATGACTCTGTGATTCTCTTATCTATACCTAATCTTGTAGAATATATGCATGTCTTCTATTTATATGTATTTTAAGAGTTGTTATGGTAACTTAATTTTATTCAGTATAATTCAGAGTATCAGTGATAGATCATGTACTGGCAGATGGGGAAGGAACTAGCAATGCTTAAAAATTAAATAATTCAAGTAAGAGCTGTGAGACTACTTCAAAATGCCATTATGAAATATATTCTAATGAAATTAGTTTAGTTTGGTGTTTGAAAGTTTATTTTCTCCCATGAATATTCATGCAAGCTACAATTTTTTTAGCAATAACATTCATTTAGAAACTTCAAATGAATCATGCCAATATGTGTTTGCCCTGAAAGTATTGTGAATTCTCAGATGACTCTGTTTGCATGAATTTTTCCGTCTATAAAACTCACTCAAGACCTTTTTCTTGCCCTTTTAAGTGGGATTGGATGGTGGAGACAACCAAATGAATACCCTGGGATTTAAGACAGTAACAGCACTGTATAAACAGCAAATTATAAGTAAAGAATGACAAAAGCAACTCTGGCCTGAGGCAGTTAATGAGAAAGTTATGGGCAAGAATATGATCACATAAAATCCTTTCTAAACAATGTCAGCCAGCATATTTTGTAGAAATGAAATAAAATTTCTACAGCCAAGGAGCAAACACAGAGAGAGGAGCTTTATATTAAATTCATTTTTCAGCCACTAATGGCTAAAAACTGAAATAGTGCCCGTTCCTCTTTTCCTGCAAGCTTCTATCCCTGCCTTAAGATGATGAACACTTTTGCTGTAGCAAGTGTAGTATGAGCAACAGATTGTCTCACTACATTCTTTACAGATATCAGGATAGTGTTTTTAATAAACTTAATGTATTTTTAGCAATTATAATTCTGACAAAACCCCAGCATTGTAACCTAATATGTGAAAAAGCCTTGATTCTGGGAAACAGAATGCCTGGATCTAAGTGTCAGCATTAGGTTACTACCTCTCCTTGCTCTCAGGACAGCAATTCACAGACATGAAGTACTAAAATCAGAGCTGAACAAAACCACAGCCAGCATCTGAGCTGGGGAGCCCTGCTCTGGGGAACAAAAATCCAGGCTGATGCCAGCACAGACCCAACACTAGTGAAGGAAGGGTTGACATATGAAGTATTACAGATGCTTGAGCCCTAAGTTTTTGGGGGAAAATAGTTCATAACTCACTTTCAAGTGTCATTCCTTGCAGAAAATATCAACAGGCCTTGACATCCTCCCAGAGGGTTATGAGAGCTGTGTGACATCATTGTGAGGCCTCTCCTCATAATCTTTAGGAAGGGACTGAGGAGACATCCAGGGGACATCATGGAAGTCTGGAACTGGCCAGGGTCAGTCCCATGATGTAGAAGGATCTCTTAAAGGAGAATCCAGGAAATTACAGGCTCATCAGTCTTGCTTCATTCTCTGGGGAAATTATGAAAGGAATTCTCCCAGAGGCTGTCACAAGTTGACTGAAGGAAAAGCCAGCACAAGGGCAGATGGTGCTGGACAAACCCAGTTGCTGCCCATCACAACGGATCCTGCTCAGCTGATGTGGGCATTGTCTATCTGGATTTCTCCAAAATTTTCAATATGGTTTCCCCCAGCCTCCTCCTAGAGAAGCTGGTGGGTTCCTGTCTTCACAATGGTCTGGGTGACCCCATTGTGGCCTTCCAGTGTCTGAAGGGAGCCCACAGGAAAGATGGAGAGAGACTCCTGACAGGGGCCTGGAGTGGCAGGACAAGAGCTAACAGCTTCAAAATGAAAAAGGACAAGGTTAGATGGGATATTGGAAAGAAATTGTTCCCTGTGAGAGTGGGGAGGCCCTGGCACAGGTTTCCCAGAGCAGCTGTGGCTGCCCCATCCCTTGAAGTGTTCCAGGCCAGGCTGGATGGGGCTCTGAGCAAGCTGGGCTAGTGGAAGGTGTCCCTGCCCATGGCAGGGGGTAAGAGAGAATGAGCATTAATTTCTCTTCCAACCCAGACCATTCTGTGATTCTACTGTTCTGTGATCCTTGAGATAACTTTCAATTTCACATTCTGTGATTTTCCAGGAAAGTAGTTGCTTCCTTAGCACAAAATAAAGAAATAATCCTGGAGGAGGAAGAACAAAGGAGTTTTTTTCCCCTCTTTGAGAGCCTCAGAGTTACACGTAGAATTATGTTAAACTTACAGAGGAGATCCCATTCTCTTTGCTCTATAGTGAATATCTCCCACTGCTTGCACTTGGGTTCATGTCATACCCCCTAACTCTAAAACTGGCTGCCTTTAACAGACCCCTCTGCTCTCTGCAGCAGCTCTGCCCAGGCTGGACTCCCACCCATCACTGGCAGAGAGATCTCAAACCTACATGAGCCAAGCCCTGACCTCCTGTCCGTGAGGAGGAGGAGGAAGAGCAGGAATACCAGTTTTAAACACAGCACTGTTTAACCCCTAGTGCTCAGTCTGTCTTCACAGACTAAGAGGGCACAATTAGGTAAAAATATTAAGGGATTGACTTTCTAATTATCAGTCAGGAGGATGGAATACTGGGAAAATGGAACCAAGGTTTGCAGATGGATTAAATTGTTTTGATGTGCAAGGTATCCTAGGATCTTGAAATTGCTTTTTTCAGAACCCTCTCCTCTTGATAATATAAATGAATAATAATAAGAAAATAATGAGGACAGGTGAGCTCCAAATCACCCACTTTGTTTAGAACAGAGAAGTACCACATATTTCTGCCAGGCTTGTCATTTAGATGGAGATTTATGATAATGAAGAAATTGAATCATGTCCTCTGATACTGAATTATAAGAAAGATAATTTTGAAGTTATGCTTATAAATGCCAAAAAACACATTCCCCCAGAACATGGTGAAAAAGCAGAGCAAGTTTGAGGCAGAAAAACCCACCAAAGAAATGTCTCTCAATCATGTCCATTAGCTACTGAAATTTTGAAATTTAGCCTTTTCCATTCCACATAGTGCTCTCAAATGTAAAAATAATGACACAGTAGCACTGCGTGCTGAGCAGATAATGAAGTCTGGATCCCCACCCTCTTCCATCTGAAAATAAAATAATCAGCTAAATATCTAATGTTCTTCTAATGATGTGTCCATTTTAGGCACAGCCAGTGCCTAAAAGCTCGTGGACTTCCCACAAAGCTTCATTTTTTCAGACCTGTTAATACAGTCCTTGCCCAACTACCAGAAATGTAGGCTTTGTTTCATTTATTTGGCTCAGGTGTGTTCTGTCAGCCTTCTCTTATGCAAACAGACCAGAGCACAGGTGATTTCAGGTCAGGTATGCTATAGTCAAAGGCCATTTCCTCTCAGGTCTCAACTGTTTTTCTTTCCAAGTAGTGACCAGCAGTTTGGCGAGAGAAGCAGGAAGAAAAATATGTAGAGTAAAATCAGCAACGTGATCCACTGCTTAAAAAGTTGTGTGATATTGGGGCAGGTGAACACATTCAGAAATTGTCAGAGGGTTGGTCGTGCCTGGGCCTAGTCTGGAAAGAGAGGGAGTGGGAAGGAATTACACTCCCTGGACACTTTAACATCTGAGATGGGTGTGAAAGGGCTGCTTGGCTTGGTTTGGTATTTCTTGGAAGTGTCTTCATATGGATGGGAAGGAATGAAGCACTGGCATAGAAAACCCCTCTGGTTCAGAGACAGGGAGATTGGCTGTCCTGCTTGAGGTCAGCAGGAGGGAAGAGCCCTCCAAAGAAAGGAGAAGTAGGGACTTTGCAAAAGGCACAGGGCAGCTACCAGATTTCTGATTTTCTTTCCTCCTCTGCATCTTGCCAGGTATGATGAAGTCTCTCACCTTTAACCTGCAGAGGTTCTTCACTTGGTTTCAAGATTTGGCTCAGTTCTGAAAAACCTGCAAACCCCCCCTTGGTTTGGATGGTTCTGCTTTGCATTTTGGCATTCAAGCAGCAGCATTTCAGTCTGGCCCTGCCCGTCACACACAGCACAAAGTAAAGTGACACCTTGCTTTGCCAGAAAGCCAAATGGTTTTGATATTCCCTTCCCTCAACCTGGAAAGACAGTGACTTGTGTGATTCTTTCTCTGGGAAAAATATTCTGCGTGGGGAGGGTGGGAACAGCAGTTTGATCCTGGGGAAGAAATTTCTACAACAGTCTTTAGAGGATTGGCTTTATCCTTGGAAGGAAACACTTTGCTGCTGTCAAAAACTCTGCAAGTTACATAATGAGTCACATAGCCACATAAACCTTTTGTGCCTGCCCATGGACAACCCACTGAGAAACCACTAGTGAGATTCTTCATGAAAAGCCCTTTAAACATGAGGTTCTTCTGCTCTCTTTAGAGCAGAATATATGTAGAATACCCTCATTTAGCCCCAAGTGGCTAAAGTTACCATAAATTAACCATAGCTTATTTAGACCTTTGTTAGAAAATCTCAGCATTTCTTCAGCTTTTTACCCCAATTTTCATTTTCTCAGGCAATCATTTAGCCCACAGATTTGGATGCTTCAGGGTTTCTAATTCATCCACTGTAAGGCTTTCAACACACAGTCACATGAAAATTCCTTAGTAGATTCATGCCAGTAAAAAAAAAATCCAAACTCCAGTGTTCCATGATGCACAGTAGAATTAATGTTATTTTAAGTTGAGAAAAAGCCAATCCAGCCACACTTCTTGAAGATAAAATTATTGAGGCTCTGAAAATTATTTTCCTGTTTAGCGTAAAATAATTGGAAGAC
The DNA here is from genome assembly GCA_013400575.1 of Peucedramus taeniatus. Taxonomy (NCBI): domain Eukaryota; kingdom Metazoa; phylum Chordata; class Aves; order Passeriformes; family Fringillidae; genus Peucedramus; species Peucedramus taeniatus. The sequence goes on from WBNO01028403.1 coordinate 40,355, forward strand.
TGAAGTTGCTCATGAGATTAGAAGGTGTCTACAGGTTCTGTGAACAGACTTTCATGCAAAATGCCCTGCAGAGACATTTTTTGTCACTTAGTTTCTTACAAACAGAGATGTAATGACAGTGAAATGCACACTAAACAAGAGAATGATTGGTATAATTGCCTGAAAGTGGATGGCTGTTCTTAAATGATCACAACCATGCAAACCTCTGAGGCAGAACATTTCTGTATTTGTACTTTGTGTGCAGAGCTTGGAAAATGTTTTTTTTCAACATTTTCACTGTCATCATCCACCATCTGTCCACCATCTAGAGCCTTCCCAAAGGGCTGGGAAGCTCCAGGATACATGGGAATGATACCCTGCTTCTGCATTATTCTGTAGGGACAGAAACACCAGAGCAGCAAGAAATAAGTTCTTGTTCTAGAAAGGAGACACACCTGTTTTTTTCAGAAATCTTTCCATTTGAAAATCCATTTGGACTTAGGGCTAATCTGTTTGGGATGGCTGCAACATCTTAGATACAGCTGTCTCCCTGGCCTCTCTAGAAATTCTAATTTTCTGCATTGATAGGCCCCCTATTTATTATTTGTGCTGCTGCAGAATATGAACCAGGTCTCATAAAGCACTGAGTGGTTGCCTAGAAGAAGAGCCAGGAAGCCAAACCAGAATATACAGGAAACTCAGAAAGGAATCTTGGTTTCATCTTTCATTTGCCAGATCTGACATTGGTGGGTTTTGGCACTTTTATATTCTCCACACCTCAATTTATGTACCAGAAATTTTCTTATATAATCAATGAGGAAAGAGAGAAGCTTCTCCAGTGGTAGTGCAGAATGGGATCCTAATCTTGAGTGTTTCTCTGCCCTGTGGAAGAAAATCTGTCTCTCTGTGCTGAGCATTTAAGCTTATTTAAGCTAATGCTCATTTAAGCATTAAGCATTAAGCAAGCCATGCTGAATCATAAAAACACCTTCCTATCTCCTCTGGGTCCTGTATCCCTACTTGTGAAGTAGGAATTAATGTTCATTTTCCTCACAGAGAATAGACTAGGAGGTGCCCATATAAATTCATGGTAGGACCACTAAAATATGGTTCTATATTGGTGTATATACAAATATTTGTAGAATATATTGCTGTATATTTGCTTTTCAGCATCTAAAATGAATTCTTTGTTATTGTGTATAACAGTTATTAGGATACTAGAACCACTAAATTTAGAAATTTTTTTGCTTTTCACAGGAAAAAATAATGAAGTTTGAAATATTTTTCTTTGTAAGGAGTTGGAGAGTTTAGAAGCAAAAAGAAAATGTAGAAGAAATAACTGAGTCAGTTCAGATTCCTAGAGTATACTTATTTTTCTGTGCAAAGCAGGAAAGATAAGAATGGATAAAGGAGTTCATCCATATTAACCAGAAAGTGGAGCTAACAGCAAATGGGAAAAAACAGATTATGCTCACCAGACTGTTGAAGACAAGCAAGAAAAAAATTCAGTGTTTTGTCATTGACTTCAAGGGGACTGAGCAAGGCTGCAGTTTGGTTATCTGTAAATAGCAGGGGTTGAGTGAAGGTGGTCATAGTTCTTGCAGATTCAGAACAGGGAGTGCCAAGAATGGCCAAGAAAATAATGAAATATGTAGCAATGAGACCTTTAATACACCTGGATGTGCTCAATCCCTTATTTTGTAGGCAGCTTGGGCAGCTTCAGCACAGTGAAAATGTCTTTAAGGATCTGCTGGGGGACTGTATTTAAGAGATCTTACAGATGCTGTAAATATTACTTACTCCTGGTGTTCTCATCAGGATATTTTCAGTCAGGCTCTTTTCTGTTGGTAGGTGGTGCTCAGACTCACCCTGCTGAGGATCTGGTGACTCATGGGATAAAACTCAACAATCTGAGATGATTTGTGAAGTCATTAATTTTCTAATGAGGTCTATGCTAAAAAAGGGGGACTAGCAGTGATACAAACACTATCTTGACTTTTGGCCACACAGTTTGTATTCAGTCCTCATCTTCCTCAAATATGCCTCAATTCTCTTCTCTACCCTTGCTGAAAAATAAGATTATTCAGGCATTGCCCCCTTCAATGGCTTCCACAGAAAAAGCTTATCTGCACAATGAATTGCTTAGCCCGAGTGGCAAGTTTTAGAGGCTGGGCAGATCACCCTTCCATTCATTTCTCTAGCACAATCCTTTTTATCAGCACCCTCCAGGCTCGCTTCACTCTCTGTTTGTGGGAGATAACAAATCTAGCAAATTTTTTTAAAGAATATTTTCTATTTAACAAACCATGGTTTCTGTCTGTTGTTAATCTCCCGAGCAATGGGGTGATTTTCTAGGTGGCAAAATAGCCATTAAACTGATAAATTAAAATTTTTAGGACATTTCACATTTTCTTTTGTCAGCTGCCCAGGTTACTTTGAACTTGGATGTGGATTCTCTTACCAGCTGCCCTGCACTCCCTAGTTCAGCCACAGGTAATGTGATATGTTTGAGGTAGTCTTGGCTCTTTCATGAAGCCAGCTCATGGGGTTTTGTGTGCTCCAAGAAAACTTTGGAGTTCAAATCCTCAGTCTCTAATAAGCACCTTCAAAATCCTGAGGAAAGCCTGTGGCTGGAATCACAACTCACAGAGCCCAGTTTGTTCATGGAAAGACTCTGTGAAATTCTTGTTGCAGAGGAATCCGACCACTGTTTTCTTTTTCATATGCATATTCATTTATATGCACAAATAAAACAAATAGCCCACTCTGTTTATTTACACACAGTACTTGCCAGTTGATCTGCTGTTTTCTCCTCTGTTTTGAAGGCCTGCAAGGATTGTTATTTGATCTCTAGGAACTGTCTGCCTCCAGAAGGCAGCTTTGCTCTTCATCTCCTGGGAGGTAGTGCTTAATTCAAATCAGATTACAAAAAATAGTCACAGCTTGCTGGAAAAAAAGAAAAGTAGCCATTAATAACTGTCAGGAAGGAGAGAGAACATCTTTTGAAGACAATTTATCCTTTCATTCACAGCTTAATGCACATTTTCTGTACCTGTGATGTGTTTGAGATGTGGAGCTTCAGCTGGCATGTCACAGCTGTGTCACCTCCAGGAGTCAGGGACTGCAAGGCAGGAATTCTGCTCAGTTTATAGTTCAGGCAACTGCTGATGTGAAGCTGTCAAATATCACAACTAAAAAATGTCTGAAAGCTAATCAGTCTACCAAATGTAGTTTCTTTCTTCTTTCACACGTAAACATCACTTCACATTAGATTAACAAGTGTAGAGATGAGTGGATAATTTATAATGAACAATTAGTCTAATTGTGTCTGCTTCTGTTAGGAGCCGAGGATGAAATGCTAAGACTGGATGTCTGAAATAATTTATATATTTCTAGTAAATATTTTTCCATGTGAATGTCCTGTGAGTAATTCATTGTGAATTGTTGAGCTTCAGCTGTGGTGATGGTTGCTAAGTTAGAGAAGTCACTGGGATTGTTTGTGTTTCTCTAATTAGATTATTTGTGAGTCCAGACAAAACATTGTGAATTAAAATTTTTAGAACTGAAAACATCATGACAGTGGAAGAATAGCTGGAAAGTACCTGAACATTTGAACTCAATATATTTGGTATTAAAGCAAAGCCATTTGAATAATTGGAAAATTAATACAGAATCCATCCATATAATTATATTTACCCTTTTTTTCAATGAGGAGGCTATTTAATAAAAATATTTTTATTCTTCCAGATTAACAGAACTTCTTTTAGCATCTGCATTTAATTTCTCTGTTGCTCATGGAGGTGTATTCCATTAATTAACTGTTCACTTGTAGAGTTTGCCAAGGTCCCAGACAGTGACATAAAACCCTGTCTGAAATGAAATTTAAATACTTACACTGATGTCACCAGCACTGTGATTTCATCCTTTGTTCAGAGTGCCTTCATATCACAGGAGAATCATGTATGGATCTAGATTTGATGCTGCCATGTGAAATATTGGGATTTCTGAAAGTGAGAAGAGAAAAGCAGAGTGAGTAAAGGCCAGTGAAAGAGTTCCTAGAGGTTCCCAAGTGTCCTGCAGTGCCAGGGTCAGGTGGCAGCCACACCTGGGTGGTGGCTTGAGCTGCTTGAAGACAGTAATTTATCCCACTGAAAACTTCTGACTGTACCTCTAAGCCTGTCTGCTGCTTTATCACCTTTGCCTCATGCAGTTTTAAAAAGACTGACTTTCCTTCACTTGGTATTTCAGCATTGGCTGCTGTGCCAGGTGTGCCCCCAGATCATTGATAAGGGAGTTTTTCCTAGGATGCTTCATTTCTGCACATTTGTAGGGATGATAAAGGCTCTCTCAGCATTTGGGCATCCTTCCCCTGTGTAATGTGTCAAATCCATGGCAAGGAGACTTTTACCCAAAGGGTTTTAATGCACCCAAAACCTCTCATGGTCAGTTATTTACCTGTGCCACTGAGAGTGGATCACGAGAATGGATCCAGCTCACAGATATGCACTGGGCACCTGAGTAGATTTTTTTTTACCCTGCGTTTCTTTTATTTAAATGTTTAATTTATTAATCAAACCAAACATTTTTTCTTATGTCACTGCTGCTTTGTAAAAGCCAATTGTCATTTGTGAATCCTAGCATTCTGGTAATAAAGGGCATCCATGTGCTCAGAAAGAAATGAATCTTTTTCCTTTACTTTGGCCACAGCACTGTAGCAGTGGCATTTCTAAAAAGCTGTGGAATGCTAAGAGGGAAAGGAATGATAATTCACAGGTCCTCACAGCTTATGGGGAGGTTTTCATTAATCATCACCCCAAGTTCTCTCAGGGTTTCTCTGTCCAGGTCCCTCTGGATCCATCCCTTCCCTGCAGCCTGTGTTTGCACCCCACAGCTTGGTGTCATCAGTGAACTTGCTGAGGATGCCTCGATCCTGCTGTCCATGGCACAAAAAAAACACTGAACAGCATCACGTGGATCTTGTCCTAGACCTCAGGTTCATATTCTGATTTGGGGCATTCATTTCTCCTTCCTGGATCAGCTCTGTGATGAGATGTGATGAGATCAGTTTCCAAACCTGCACACAGTCATTAGCTCACCACACAAAGTTTCACACAGGATGGATGAATTCCCAAAGAATTGAGCTCTGGTTTAACTCTACTCCTGATTAGGCCTACCAAGCCAAATTCCACATTAAACAGAACCTTCAGGTCCATCTCTAAGGACTTTCTGTACCAGTTGTTAACTGTATGAGCTTATGGTTTTACAAACCCAGCAGATAATTCAAGCTGCCAGGAGCTTCAGGAGTCCATTGAAACAGGAGCTGTTAGAACATCAGAAAATGAATGTTGCTTTTCAGAGATAATTAAAACTTTTCAGCGCCCTTCATAAAATATTGAGGAGAGTCCAACAGAGATTTAAATTAAAGCACATTGCACACATTTTAGTGGTTACCACCTGTGACCTGGCTGCCTGTGCTGCTGATGTAATGGTGTTTTGGGGAATGCCATTCCCTGGGGTTGCTCTGTAATTGGCTCCTGCACCTTGTCCTGAACATGTTCCCAGCATGGTTTGGGCAAATGCAGACCCCCTTTAACCAAATCTTGTGTTGATACTGTTTGTAGGAAATATTGTCTTGTGACACAGGGACAGCAGGTTGGCCTTGCTGCTGTGCTGCCCAGATTCCCCAGGGGTGGTGACACCCTCGTCCTCACCAGAGTGCACTGGGAGGGACCAGGGCTGCATGAAGGACAGTGCTTCAATTCCTGAAGCCTCTTGTACAAAGCCACAAAGGCAGTTTTAAATCAATTCCTGGAACCCTAGAATCACAGACTGGTTTGGGTTGGGAGGGACCTAAGGTGATCCAACCCCACCCACTGCCATGGGCAGGGACACCTTCCACTCTCCCAGACTGCTCAGAGCCCCACCCAACCTGACTCTGAACCATTCCAGGGATGGATGCTTTCTCTGCACAGCAAGCATCAGGAATGTATCAAATGCAGTCTGTTTTGGAATATTCATGGATCTTCTCATAAGGATACCTGAATACTTCCCAATCCCCACAGAACTAAATCTCAACAAAGCCTGTGAGAATTAAGAAAGTGTAATTAATTTTCTACAGATGAGAAAGAGAGTAATTGTAAATTCCCTACAGCAAATTACCTCAAAATCATGCAGTAATGGATGTTATTTTCACTAACATCTTTATTCCAGCATCTCTTTGAGACCAGTGCATAACAGAGGCACCAGGAGATCAGATAATGAGTGTGCAGACACAATACACAGCTCCACATGTGACTTTGTCAGTGTGCTTCTATCCCAGAGTCAGGAGAAGAGATCATTCCCACCCCAGTCTGTCAAAAAAAGTACCAGAGGTATCTGTTGGCATTTTCTGATTGGCAGCATGTGTCCATGCTGCCATCAGATCCATGGGGATCCATGGGCATCATTTCGTGCTTCCAGGTGGTTTTGTTGGTTTGGGTCAAGGCTGAAGCTGTGGAGGCAGAAATGGAGTCAATGTTCCCTTTTGACCATAGTTTCTTTCTTGGGTAAAGTAAATTTCTCTCACTTATTTGCTGAAAAGGTAAAACAACCATGGATCATTTGGGGATATTTTTTTTTTCAGGTTGCTTTTACAGCATCTTCCTCATGGTAAAATACTGATTTATGGGATATGAAGTGATAGCCTGCTGCAAAGAAACAGCATCATTCTTTCAATGCAAAAGCTGTAAAAGCAAAAATTGTTGCTCTTCTGCTTATAAAATGCGAGATAATTCCTTTCATAAAAACACCTCTCATCAGGTTCCTGTGGCTTTCTCCATTCAATCTGAATTTCTAAGCACTAAAGAAATCTCATTATTCAGAAGTAAACTAGCAGCTCCCTGGCAAAAATGGTCACAGCAGTGTGAAATAGAGCCTGTGCCATTCAGCAGCCAGTCTGAGAATATGCTCATCACTTATCCATGAGGCTCATGATGCTTAAATGCCACCTACAACAGAGCTCCTGATCTGGCAACCCTTCTGCTTCCCCTTTTTGCCTTTAATAAAGCAAAGATTAAAAGGCTTACAAGAGCTATTACTTTAAAAGCCATGTTTCCCCCAAGTGTCCCTTGCAATGACACTGGGAAAATGAATTCTATGAGAATACTAAACACAGTAGGCTTGGATGTTTAGGTTTCAGCAACCCCAAAAAATGTTTAAATATGTCTCTGAACTCTGAGGTTTTCTTCTTGATACCATGCCAGTCATTTTAGCTTTCCATTCATCCCCACCTTCCTTTCAGCCCAACTTACTATTTTTTAAAATTTTTTTCCTATTCTTTCTTTCAATTTCCCCAATATACCTTTTAACCCATCTCACTCACTGCAATGAGATCTTCCCTTTTTCCACACTCCAGCAGCATCCCACAGTTATTTTGATCATTCAAATCAGAAGAATTTAAAGATCCTGCTTTGATTTTTCTCTCAGTCTAATTTGGTTTAGACTTGGTTTAAAATGTTGTTTGTAGAAGGGTTGTAAACAGTATTTTAAAAGGTTCTTTCAAGGCATTTAGCTCTGTTTCTTGTGAAGAGAAATGTGTTACATGAGCAGTCTAGCAAAAGAAGAGTCAGAAATTAAGAGAATGGGGAATTCCTGAGACCTGTAGAACAAAAGTATCTAATGGGAGGTTACTTCAAAGGAAATCTGGGAAAAGAGAAAAACCAGGGAATACCATGGGGAATACCTTGCCCAGTTTATTCCTACATGCCTGCAATGCTGTGCACAGAAGGATCCTGTGCACAGGATTACACAGCTGCAGTGTGCACATGGGGACACCCCCTTGCTAAGACTTCACTGAGACCCCTGATGGGGAAGAGGAAGGAGTATGTTAAAAATGGGTCAGGATTTTTGGGCTGCACAGAAATATCTGTTTAAAATATTGAAGAATTTCTGTTGCATTTGTGGAATGGCTCGGTGAAGGAGTTGATCATGGTTGTACTTTCAGACCAAATTAAGGGTCTGCTTTGCTTATCTGTGTGCTTTCAGAACTGAAACTAAAACAGTTCTGATACTTGAAAGCATATTCAGTTTGTTGCATTATAATTTTTACTTTTTGCTGCTCACTGCTGTTCCCTGAAAACAGCACACAAGTGCTTACCTCTTAAAAGATATATTGCTGCTAAGGATGTTGACATATTCAGGGGAAAATTTTGAGTTATTATTGATTAGTGATAAATGTCCCACTCTGTAAAGGTGTTTTTCCCCTCAGGAGATGATACAATGACACCCTGTCTGTGTACTCCTTGAAAAGTATGTGCAGAGCCTATGTCTGTGTGTTTAGGGAAAGCATTGACACACTTGGAAATCATGAATGAGTCCCAGGAATTTTCCCTGAAACTCAGTGAGGCTGAACTGAAAAACCTTCAGATACCATCTAGGAGAGGAAAAAGGTGCCTTGAGGATGGTATTTGCATTCATTGTCTCCTAACAGGGTCGAGGAAACACTTTGTTCTCTAGCTTGATATGCTAAAAGGCTTTTTTGCTCTTGGTAAAATTTATAATTTGTGCTTTGCCTTGCTTTTCTATTTAGAGAGTCAGGCAAGGCCTCGTCTGCACTCCCATTTGTAGGAAGGTGGACTAGATGGTCTCATAAAATTTATTTTTTAGCTCTATTTGGGTCTTGATGTGAATATGCATATGGAATTTTTACATCGCACGTACTAACATACAAATAGAAATAAAAGCTTTGCCTGCATTCAGTTTTCTTATTTTTACATTGTAGTGAAATCTAATTAGGTAGTGAAATCTAAGGAGGTGATCTATTAAGCAGCCAGAATAAAGTTTCTGGATGATACTAGTCTTGTCCTCTAAAATGGGTGTAAATGTCTTTTGCCCTTTTTAGGAGTGAATAGGGACTATGCATGTCAAAACAATGCAAAACCCAAGTTGTGCAGCTGTCGACATTCTGTTCAGCTGATTAACTCCATCTCCTCATCCAGCATCAACTTCAAACAGGTTTCAAAAGGTGGACAGTGATAAACAGGGGGAAAAAAGAAGGCTGATAATTTCTCCCAGAATTGCCACCTGCAATCCCAGAGAGCGAAGGAGAAATGAAGCCGTAAATAGCAAGAAAGATTTGTCCAACTGTGCAAGATCAGAGCATTGATTCAGCCTTGATTGGGCTCCCCACTGCTTTCCTTTTGTTATTTATGTCAGGTTAACCTCTCATTTTCAGCAATGACATCTGTTCCCCATCTACTCATTTCAGGGAACATTCTGTGGGTTTTCATTTTGTCAGCTGCTTTTCCTTCTTCTGATTACTTTGGAGCAAAGCTGCTGGAGTTGGTTTTATTTGAATAATGCCTAATTGGAAATGAATGTGCTTGCTTTGAGATAGGACACACAATAAGGTGCAGTATGTTCCATAAAACCTACCAAACACGTGCAAGATGGAACCAAAACCATCAGGACCTCATGGAGGAAGCAAAGACAGAGGAAAGAACAGGCTGAGCACCTGAGAGCACTGAGGTGGAAGCTCCCAGAACTGTGGCCAGGTCTGTTTCACATGAGGAAAATGCAATCATGGAATACCATGGAGCTGCACAAAACAGGCAGGTGAAGTGTCAGCCTCAGGTGTCTCAGCAGAATCCTAGATCCACTTGATGCTAGAATCTGCTTCTGGTCATCACTTAGTCCAATGAGGTCTGACAGCTCTATTTCTGAATTTAGATTGATAGTTCTCAGTGTGAATGGGGTGTGTTTTCAAAGGAAGCCTTTGTAAGACAGTTGGGTGATTCCTCTCCTCTCCCTTTTTTTGACATACAGATCTTTACAGATTTACAGAAATTAAATTTACAGCAGTGCTGTAAATTTAATTCTGGTGTTGAGTCTAGCTAAGGTCACTTTACCTCTGGATTCTGGCCTCCCCCAGGGCAGGTATTTCCTTGCACTTTGTACATGATTTATGTAGTCTGCCTATTCAAATTCCGAGCTGCACAGAACAGCGTGTCTCAGGCCAAGCAAATTGTTAAGTACTTAAAGAATGATAATAATGATCCTACCTGAAGGAGAAAAGAGCTATGTGAGCCAGGTAAGAGAATTAATTATCAGCAAAATCTTATCTCTGAAAGAATATGAAGCTGCTTCCTTGCCCAGAGAGATCCATAAAAAGCCAGAAAATCTGAGCTGGGTTAATGTATGATCTCCATGCAGACCACATTAACCATCTCCCAGACACTTCCCCACCTCCCAGTCTCTTTTCTTGTGATGTTTGGCTTTATCTCCGTATTTTATTCTAGCTGTATTGAACAGTTATAAACCTTTGCCGCTCAGGGACATTAACATTACAAAAGCAAAGACTCAAAAACTTTGTAGAATTTCTGACTCTTATCTTCAGAAGGGAAGATATGATAAACAATTGCTAGTATCCTATTGTATATATTGTTAAATCAACCCAGGCCATGTGAGAAACTCCCAAGCTGAAGGCTTTTAAAATAATCCCAACATCTCATAGCAAAGCTTGTCTCCACAGTATTCAAATTTTACCCAAATCCTCACAACTTCCTTCATAAAAGGGTTTTAACTCATTCAAAAAATTAAATTAAAATGTACAAGTGCTACCACACCTACAAAAGGATCCCTCTCCTTGTGCATATTTCCAGCTGAGGGACATTCCAGTTGAGTTGAATGGCAATTTAATGGCTGCCACTGAAGTAATTTATTGTCTAATATTTCTCTACTGTGTTGTATAAGGTATTAAACATCATTGAGTACATGTTAAGAAAAATGTGTTCGGCATAATTACACAAAAAGATTTCTGTGGAGGCTACACATGGATGGGAAGTGTCTGTGTGTATCTATTTTAAAAGAACTTAATGAGATGATGTCCTTACAGAAAATGTTAAAGATCATTTTCTTGTTTGCCAGTGCACGCCTTCCCCGTGGCTTCTTCAATCTCTAGTACTTCCAGCTGCTCCTAATAATTTTCCCAATGAAACAGCTGTGTTTATGGGACTCTCTCATACTGTGATGTCTGGGTTACAAAATGTTCAGTGCGTTCAGAAGTTTCTCCCTGTGACAAACTCCAAAAAAACCTCCAGGCATTTTTGTTTAGGTCTCCAGTTACCCATTGAAATTAATGTTTGATAGAAAACTGACATGACTTTATCTAAGTATAGCTGAAAGAAGCACAGATAAACTTCAGTCAAGAATGAAATCCTTCTCTGTTTTTGTGACATTTACCTGTTCTGACACGAGGTTATCAGACTCATAGTGTAATAAAAATCTTGACTGTGTTGGTACAAATCAGGGATAAACTGATCCCAAAACTATGTCACCCCATGACTGGCTGTCCTCAGGGATGAACCACTTCCCCCAGTTCCAGGATGCTGTATTATCCTTAAAGTCTTGAATCTTCAGCTTGGTCCCAGGTGCCTCCTGGTTCCACTGTTGATTTTGTACTGTTTTCCAAAGTCAGAGAAAACAAGACACACGGGTCTTGCAGAATTTTTAATTCCCCTGTAGAGTCATGAAAAACTTTAAGAACCAATGCTATTAGATCAGTGCTGGTACTGCTGGAACCCAAATTAGCTTCAGCCCTGTGCAATATGCCAATTAGCAAAGACAAAAAGGAAAGCAGTATCTAAGTATGCCAATCTTTGCCATCTCTTTTATGCAAAATTCCACTTCAAAGCACCTTTCTTGTTTGTTACTAGATCACTTTCATAAGCATCTAGCAAATATGACTAAAAATGAGTATTTTGTTATTGCTTCATGCCTCTCTCCTCAGCTGCTGAAAATATTTTATTCCTATTGTCCCTGGCAGCTCTTCAGAATGATGCTATACAGTCCTCTCCTTGCTTTCAGCTCCTTATTTTTATTCTCTTATTGCTTTAATTTTTTTTTTTTTCATCTTCTGCACCTTATTTTTTAGTCACCTCCATCAGCATTATTAAGGACTGAATGAAGGTGTTGAGAGGAGGACTGGACAGGCAGGAGGACCAAGAGGTTGGGTTTAAAACACTTATTTCATTCCTGGTTGTGCTGCTTCTAAAAGTAAATTTTGATTACACTAGGGTAACTCAGACCAAGTTGCTCAATCTACAGAGAAAGTCAAAACTATCCCTTTGGGTAAGGTGCCTCCCACATTACCAAGAGGCTGGGATTCTTCCTTCCTACTCCTACATGCAGAACTTGATTTTTCTTCCCCAGGTACCACTGAGGATTAAATCCCCTGAAGTGAGCAATATTTTGTTGGTGTACATTACTGTGTACACTGCTACTAGGAGAAAGTAAGCCCTGGTAATTCTATCATACAGCTTTGATTTTCTATGGTATTACTGAAACTGGTGTGAAATACAGCACTAAAACAGAGGCTAAATAGGTATTCTTCTAAACAAGATGCTTAGACTGCCACCAAGAGAGGAGCTGAGATTAATCCAACTTAACAAATGTCACAGATACGCCTGTGAAGTATAAACACATGTTCAAGTGTCACCTTGTCCTTTAGTTTATTACTCTGATGTATTTGTCCTTGAATCCATCCACAGATAATAGAAAAAGCAATTGCTGACAGGGTGAAGAACTGCAAGTGCCCATCCCTGCTTTCGATACTCAGCCTTAACGGGGACCTTTTCAAGCAGTCAAGTTATCTGGAAACACTGCCCAGATGAAGCTAATTGTCTACAAGAGCCTCTTCTGTAAATATGTGTCTGTCATCCTAAAGCACTCCAAAGGATCAGAGATGTGAAATTCAATATTCATTGGTGTACTGCAGGAGGCCCCACAAGATCAGCTGTATTTATGTACAGCAGCCTGTCATTTATTGGCACTGGCATCGTTTTGCAAGAATAAACAAACTTGAAAAAAAAAAAGCAGCCTTTTGTAAGAAGAACTTGCAGTGGAATCTATGTTGTGAATAGAACTTCAGGACTAGGACACAATAAATCATTCAAACTTCCATGGATGGAACCAGTGAAACATGAAAGGTGTTCCATTGGAAATTTCTAGTACGAAGCCTTGGACTGAATCCAAAGGTCCTGTTGAGTTAGGTGCTCTGCAGGGAAAAGGAACTGTCTCTGCCCTCAGCAGCAGTCAAGTTAAAGAGAAAATTAAACAGAAGGAAAAAGAAGTACATGGTACAGTTTGTCTTAATTTCCAGACAAGGCTTGCAAACTGCTGAAAAGCCTTCTGTCATGGGTTTACGCTGCCCTGATGCCGGGCACCCACCAAAACCCCTCTCTCACTGCCCTGCACAGCTGGGCAGGGGAAAGGAAATACAGCCAAGGGTTCATGAGTTTGGATAATTTAAGGTTCATGAAATCCTTTATCTGTGGCAGAAGCTTGGATGGAATGTTTACACTTTGCCCCATTAAAAATAGTGCAACACTGGGAGAGAGAGCTCTCATCAAATAGTCACGGGCAAAACAGGCTCGACTTCAAGACACTGAATTTATTAACCTGACACAATCAGAGCAGGATAATGAGAAGTAAAATAAATCCTTAGAAACACCTTTCCCCCACCCCTCCCTCCTTCCCAGCTCTACCTCCTCCCCCAGTGGGGCAGGGAGACCGGGAATGGGGGTTTTGGTCATCAGGTCATCACCCATGGTTTCTCCCACTGCTCAGGGAGAGGAGTCATTCCCCTGTTCCACTGTGGGGTCCCTTCCATGAGAGACAGTGTTCCATGAACTTCTCTGATGTGAGTCCATCTCCTGAGCACCAGCTCTCTGTGAACTGGGCTTCCAAAACCAGGCCATGCACATCCAATACACCTTATCATATTACTTGTAGTAGCTCCTAAGCTATACTAGACACTTTTTAAAAAATTGAGGCTCTCCTTTACTTTGCTTAAATCCTCAAATTGTCCCAGAAAAAGGCCTTCAGATAAGTGTGAAATCTGTGAGATTTTCCCAGGGGGCGGCAGAGAAGTTGAGGTATTAGTCTAGATAATGAAAAACAAATCTGAAGGGAATTGTACATTTTGCTTTGTTTCTAAAATATTGCTTGAACACTGTGCTTATGCCTAGGGAATTTTATGACCTTAATGAACTTTAACTTTCACCATTACTATTTCCTTTGAAACTACACATGTATTAATATAGTGGACAAAGTAAAAAGTAATTGAAAATATCTCATAATTTAAAGTCTGGGAGATTTAAGAAGTCTACACGGGAAACTGCTGAGAGTTCCTCTTTAAGCACTGGCTGACTGATATTTTCTTTTGAACTGATGATTTCCATCTCTCCTCCAAAATGTGTGATACTCTGAGACTCAGAAATCCTATTCCTTAACCTGCCAGTGATCCCTACTGTGACCTGGGTGAAATAGTTTAATTTTTGCTTCATATATACATATATATTTTAATGCTGTGTCTTTGAAAGACAAATGTGCCTCATGAAAGCAAGGTGTTACTCCTGCTAGGTATGCACTGCACTAGATTGGATGGAACTAAGAAGAATAGGAAAGTCAGAAATAAATTCAACAAGTTTGTCTCTCTCTGCAGCTGCCAGAATAATTTACCAAATTCCTTCTCTAACTCAGTAACAAGTCTAGGATGCAGTTAAGTGTGAGTAGCAGCCAAAGCACCAATTTTCAGTTGTTGACTGTGGAGTAACAGATTTACGAGGAAAGGACAAAAATAGTCAGTGTAAACTTTGGAAATACTTTTGGAGAAAAGGAAAATTGTATCCCTCCCCAGGACAGGGCATGACAATTTAATTAGTATTTCTCAAAAAATGGCTTGAGATATTGATGAACTCTCCCAAGAACTTTAGCTATTTAAATTCTAGATCATTTCCAGCTCCTCTGATTCCGTCTTGACCAATTCAGTAAACTCATAAAAATCTAAATATTGGATTTTAGCCCAATGCTAGATTTGGCATATGCCCACCTCACCCTGCTAGGAAGAACAGGCTTGGATTTTTTTCCCCCCTCTCTTGTTATTTTATTAAGGGTCTGTCAGTCATGTTCTCCAAGACTCTGGGAACTTTGGTAGTTGTCTCTGACTTATCTTTTGGTAATGAATAACCACAGCAATGACATCCAAGGAGGAATGGCTTTATGACATTATAACCTTTTTCTGGGATTGTTATGAAAAAAGAGCTGTCCTGTAGCTCAGGAATTTTTTTTGGTCATTTTTATTTCCTGAGCGATCTCGGTTCTTCAACTTGCCTTTTAAAAAATGTCAGCAGCCCATGAGCCCGAGCCACCCTTCTGTTTTTTAACACATGATGCTCCCAAGGCATAAACAACATAACAAAAATGACCAAAAGGTTTCAAAAAAGATAAAAAAAAAGCTGCCAGCAGTGGTGAATGTTGTGTCTTCAACATTCCTAATGCTACAGGAGAAACTTTTTCCAAAAAATCCATGTAGCCACTGACTGCAAGGCTGCTATGAAGCTCTTAATCTGTAGCAGAAGCTTTGATGGAATGTTTACACTTAGCCCCATTAAAAATAGAGCCAGACTCCAAATGATGACTGTGCACCACACAGTGAGGAAATGAAGTGATGAGAACAAGAGACATGAAGTACCAATTTTCTGATTATTTTTAATTACACTTAGGAGAAAGCCATCCAAATGGCAAATACCTTTGTCTTTTTTTTAGTGATTTATAATTAGCCAGGAAGGTCTGTACTGGAGTCATGTTTTATTGTTGTTGGTGTCATTTTTAAGGGCAATCACCCATCTTTGGAAAACTGTTTGCCTTTGGAAAACTGTTTTTGCCTGAAAAATTCATTTTGGTCAAATGGCATTCCAAATTAAAGAAGTCATAATGGAAGTGATCTGCAGCAGAGGCTCTGCTCACAGATATGCCTTCAACAGGGTGGTGACACAAATACTGTTTTATACTTCATTAGCAGTCAATTAATAACCCATGGTGAACACAGTGTTGGAGTTTGGCTGTGAAATGAAGTGTTCCCTTTCATTTGGTTTGTCACCTTCTGTGAAAACATAAAGGATTGATTAGCTCTTCTCTGGATCTTGCTGCTTGCACCTTTACTAAAGTAAGATCCAGGGTTTCAGGGAGCATGGAAACACGATTCCTGACAGGCTTCTCTTTCAAGACTTTTTTTTTTCTCTTTTCAAGAAAAAAAAAAAAGACATTTTTCATCTCTTAACTCAATGCCTTAAAGAATAACCATGCAGCTGAACATGAAATAAAAATACATACCAGAAAAAGCAAAGAATATATGAGAAAACAAGCAGCTACCTACCCCTAACTTTATGTAGCAGCTGGTTAAACAAGATAAAGATTTGTGCTACTTTTAAAATGCTCAAGGTTTTCAGACACTGTGGTCATAGGTGTGCTTAGTGTCAAGAGATACAACTGCACAGTGATCCAGGTTGTATACACAAAACTGGGGTTTTAGGGAAAAATATTTTCTCTCTCTATTATTGGTTTAAACAAAAAAAAATCCCACAAGTATTTAATTCTTCCTGTGAAAATATGGGAATGAAAGTGCTTACAGCAGAGCCAGGGAGTGCTCTTTTCATTAACCCATTGCACATCTAATTTCTGTGAGAATAAAGCTGCCCAAGTTACCAGAAGGGTACAAAATTTGAAGTAAACAGAATCAGGAGCTCACTCAGTTTCCACTCCTCTTCTTTATAATCTGAAACTGCCTCTCTGTGGTGTGCTGAGAGAGAACATATCTAGGTGCATATTTCATGTATTTATGAAAAGAAGCTCAAACAGAAGCAGTCACTTTGTGTGGGGAGCTCATTCTGATGTCAGAGCACACATGAAATGCTTTTGATACAGGTGGAGCTGAGAGTTTAAGGTGACTTTTTCCATTAACATTTTGTTTCCAGTTGCACAAAAGCTTCAAACATTTTGACTGTGCCAAAATTACCAGTCTGGACTAAGTCTGTATGCAGGGGAAGGAAAGGATGAGGACCCAGAATGTTTCAACCAAAACCACTGATCTATTTTGAGGGAAAATGTTGTTTTTCAGTCAAGAAATTAAGGATTTTCTTTCAGGCTTTCTACATTTTGGACTAAGTACATGAATTTTTCTGTGACAGATGGTTACAAGTATGATGCACACCCCAGCCCATGCATGGCCCACCACTACCCATCTTCTTAAAATGCAAAACACCTCCTAAGTGCCTCAAATGGCTACCAAATCCTGTCCCATGCAGCCATTTCTAAATCTCTTCTACCAACCATGTGCAAGTTTTTTTTTGGTGGTTTTTTTTTGTGTGGTTTTTTTTATTTTTTGGTGTTTTTTTTTTTGTTGTTTTTTTTGTTTTGTTTTGTTTTGTTTTGTTTTGTTTTGTTTTGTTTTGTTTTTGCTTTTCCAGAATCCTTTGACCTTTTGCTGGTTTAGTAAGCCTGCCTTTTAGTGGCTTAAATTTTTGTGAAATCAAATTTTGTTGACTTCATATTAATGTGTCTGCTGCTGAGGAGCATAAATTGAACCAAAATGTAAAAGGCAGGAATGCTGATTTTTCATCCTGGCTATATGGAAAGTGCTCTCAGTGTCTGGGTCCATTTGTTCCAGCTGGTAGTGTACAGCATGTCATAAACTTTCAAAGTACTGTTTACCAAACAGCTTTATGACACATATTAAAGCTGAAAAAAGCCCAGAAACTCAATTGTAATTTATAAAAGTATCTAACTTGTAATGTAGTAGCTTGTTCATAAAATTAGTGCAGTAGAAAATTCATTAAGATTCCTTTAAGTATGCTGTGGTCCAAGGAAACTTTATTATGGGAACTGACAAGAATGGTTTTTAATGAGTTGCAATCTGGTAATCTGAATATTTTTTTCTGAAGCTGCTCTCTTCTAATTAGAGCTTAAAGATTTTTCATGCAAACTATCTTTGTTCTGTCTAAATAGAAACTTTGTGTGATTGTGACAATCATCTTTAGATCTCATTTTCTCAAAAGGATATTTGGACACAGCTCCATCAATGTGTTTGGGAAGTTTTTATGATTTGCTACCTGAATTATTTCAAAGTTTTCTGGTTTGTTTTGTCCCCCTTCCAAGGTTCTAGATGCTTCTGAGTTTCCCAGAAAGCTGAAGGGGGAGTTTGTGTGGCTCTAGTTCTGATGTACCACAAATGGTTCCTGTACCTGTGAACTCTGGGCTCTGAAGTTGGGGTGTTTTTCTCACTGGTCCATAGCCTTAGTTTATCTGTACTAGCAGATTTTGTATTTATCTGTGCCCAGTTCCCATTTTATTTATATCCCTATCCCTCAGCCAAGTGCCTTGCAGAAGCACATTAGGTGATAATGTCATCTGTAATGTGGAAATTTCTTTTTCTGCAGAACTCTGTTCTGTTTCTAAAAGCTCTCTACACGTCAGAACTCTTCTCAATAGTATAAATTTGTTCCCTTTTAAGTAATTCAAACCTAATTCATAAACCCTTTGGGAGCCCAACCACTGAAGAACTATAAATGTGTTGCACTTTCAATTATTTGTGATACTGGGCATGCTGTAATATTCACATCAATGGAAATAAACAGATGATACATGCTGAAGCATCAAGTGGAGCTTTTCCTGAACTTTGACCACCTGCTCACACTCCCTTTAAGAGCTGAATCTCAAGATTATTTGCAGCACTGAAAACCTGTGAAGAGTTTAAAAGCAGCTGGCATATTTGCCTGGTTAAAAAAGCAGCTCCTGAAGTAACACTCCTTCTCTCCATATGTCTCTTTGCTACGATGGCTGAACAGTGTGCTCAGCTTTCATGTATTTCCTGGGAATCCTCTAAAGCAAAAAAATGGAAACAGACTGCTGAGAAGGAATAGTGTCCATGGCTGTATTCATACAAATAAATGCAGTCCAGGTGTGTGCACTCATCCTGAGCAGCCCAAGGTATGTGCCTGTCCTGCCTTCAGATTAACTGCCTTGAAAGTTTTTTGAAACTTCAGCTACAGGGAAGAGGTCACAGAATAAGGAGAGCTGGAAGGGATCAAGGATCACTGAGTCCAGCTTCTGGCCCTGCACATCACCATCTGTGAGTCCACATCTGTCAGCTCTCTTCAAGACTTGGACAGACACAAACTATTGTAAGAGGAAACTTTCTTTTTGAGTTCTGTGTGCGTTTATTCTGTGGTAAGAGAGCAAGGGGTTATGAACATCAGTTTCCTCTGTTGTGTTCCCTGAAACTGATTGGTTTTGTCTCCCATGCATCAACACGAGCTATGTGGCATCTTAACACTTGTTATCTTGTTATATCCTGCTAGAGGCTTGTTAAGAAGTGACCCTTTGGGTCAGATGTAAAACAAACACGAGGGCCACCAAGGCTTTGCTTCAATAGTTGCCCTTGCCCTTCCACAGAGGAACTGCAGTTCTAGCAACTCACTCTGACTCAGATGGTTTGGCTACAAGCAATTCCCCTGCATGCATGGCCTTTTTTACAGAAAATAAGGAAATATTTAAGTATCTTCCTCTCCTAACAAGGTCCCACATGTGGAAGCAATTTGATTCTGCTTCCTGTCACTGCTGTGCTTCAGTCTGTAAGGAAAATTAATCCACAAGCATCAGAGGTTTATGTCCAAAAAGGAGACAGAGGAGTCCCTTTACTTTATTGGAATAAAGAGAGAGGCCATGGGGCATTCCCCTGGAGTCTCGCATTTTTGGAGGACGCAGCCTCCTTTTTATCCCAATTTCCCAGCCACATTTCCCTCTCTCTTTCCCCATTTCTGAGGTACTTGAGAGGTACAGACTTCCCAGAACACCTGATCCCAAAGATTCCCCTCTAATGTATAACCCTCCCTTTTCATTTTTAATTCTTACAGAATTTAGGGGTTTTCATTCCGATTGTTTCTTTCATCTTTCAATGTCTAATTTCAATTATCAACCAGCCTAGAGTTTATTTGTAAAAGCAAATATCTTTTTCCATTCATCAATCAGTGGAATCCTTCCCATTGTTTCTTTTATCTCCCAGTGCTAGTTTGTAAAGACAAATCCACTATTCCTCTCAAGGCCAGCCAATTTCATTCCTATCTCTAGGGTTACAGAAGGAGGGTTTGGAGGTAGATATTGCAACACTGAGGTTTTGGGTAATCAATAGATCCCAGAAAGGCAAACAAATTTCATACCACAACCTATCCATATTATTTTCCTTGGCCTGTACTTAGTTTTGTCTCTGCTTATCAAGGGGCTGCTTTCTTGGCTGCTGCAAGCTCAGAATTGCCCTGAAAGGAGAGCATTTCCTACTCCTACTTCAGAAAAGAGAAACTTGGAAAATTATGATTTATTTTCTTCCCCCTAAAATATTCTTCACAGGTTGAAAATGGGAAAGAGGATGGGCAAGCCTTTATCTCTGAATGCAGCAGCTAAAAGCCTCTATGCTCAGTAGAACTGGGGGAAGGAAAACAAATGGGTTGGACTGCCCAGCCTACTTTCCCTTCCCCATGCACCGAGGGAAAAATTCTAAAAATGGCTCTAAAAATGGCAAAAGGCCTTGCAGGTGGGAAAGCTCAGTGCTCAGCCTATCTTGTTTTGGCAGCCCTGGCTGAAAGGATCTCTGCTGTGAATGAATACTGCCCCAGCACACTGCAATTATCTCCTGATTGCCACCCTTCTCCCCTCCCCCAAGAAAAGCTGTGAGAACAAAGAATACCTGTCCTGTCACTAATTAGTTCCCTTTATAATCCAAGGCCCTTTTCATCCCTCTGAACATAAGGTGCAGGTAAGATTGACTAATTTGTCAATTGTCTGTCTTATTGACATCAGTGGTGAGTACAGGATGTCTGTAATGCTTTATACCCCGAGGATATTTGTATTGAAAAAACAAAACACCCTCTCTCACCAATCCCTTAAATGAAAGAAAGCAGAAGTGTTTGCACTAAATTTATAACAACATGAAAGTATTTTCTCTCTGTTTGATAGAAAATATCTAAGATCTACTGCCACAGGGGCTTAGAAATGAAGTCTTAACTAAATAGGATGTGTGTAACAAGACAGGGAGAAACAGATCTCTAAAGCAGAGATGTGAGGGGCACTGGTAGGATAGCACAAGAGACTGAAGCTTTTGGGAGGTTTTATGGTTAAAAACATAAGTGGTGAGGAAGTTCTGTTTGGAAGTTTGATCTTTGATGTGTGAGAGTGTTTCAGAGCCTCAACCTTCCCCTATCAAGGTGTCTTCAGACCAGAAACTTGGACACGCAGAAGCAGAAGTGCAAATTAAGAATATATTTAAGTTTTTGGCATTAATGCCTTGCTGAAGGTCAGGTGGAGATCTGACATGGATGTTATGTATAGAGGGTAAGGCAAAGTCAGCCAAACCCTGCATGGCTAAAAAAATGTGGCTTGGAGAGATTTCACCTCTTTTTCAGACAGAACTAACCTCTTGTGGCACATCAAGAACATTATTTATGCACTTCTGGGGGAAGAGACTTTGTCCCATGAACCTTGGCTTGGTAGAGGAGGGTGGGAGTCTGTCTCCATAGATGGAGGAGACTTCAGAGAGGCTCTCACTACAACCTGCTTGGAAGTGGAGAATGGGATGATGTTTTCCAAGAGATCACATGGAAAAATAATCACAGCCATAGCTGTAGCTGAGTATATAATTGCAGCTTTTGTGTTTCCTTATTCTGTGCATGTAATTATCATCTTTAGAACCTCTTTTGATTTGGAGAGATACATGTTAAATTTCAAATTTCATTTATCCTACTTTATGAAGTAGGATATGGGACCTAAATTACCTAGAGTGATTCACAGCCTTTTAGATGAGGATGCTTAACAAACTTGGCAAGTAGCAATGACAGGATCTTGCTTCTGTTTAAATCAGGAGAAATTATAAAATCAGTGTTGTCAGGGAAGAGTGTGATGTAGGTATTGTAGTGACTTACACAGAGCTCTTGTAGAAATTATGTGAGAAAGAGTTAAGAATTGGTATTGCAACTTTGAAAATCAAAAATGAAGGATCCCAAACCTCTGGCTTCATGCCACTGCTGCCAGTACACAGCTTGCTCACCTGTGGCAGTGTGCAGTCCCATGAGTGAGTAATCTGAGGGGTGTCAAACCCAGCTGTGCCTTGCCAGCCTCTCTGCACATCTGTCCTCCAGCTGTCAGAAACAACAGGCAAGCTGGGGATTCAGGCTCTGAGAGCATCCCTGATTTCTGTGTCACAAAAAAGATCATAAATACTGAAGAAGTGTCACTGGGCTTGGGGAACTAGAAAGCTGCCTGCCAGTTTGGCAGCAAACCCTCTCCTCTGAAAACAGGGATTCTCTCAGGAGCATGCTCAAGGTACCCAGGACCATATGCTGTTTAATGTCAGGAAAAAGAGTATATTGAGCACTTGACTTATACAAAACCCAAAGCAATAAAAGGAAAGAGAACACTGTGAGACATTTGGAAGAAATCTGGCATGTTCAGGAAGAAGAGGGGTGGGTTTGAAGGAAAAGCTGCTGAGCACCATCTTTTCCCTTGGCTCTCCCACAGCAGCCAATATGAACTACACCTCCCCATCACGAGGGGTACAATAAATACAATAATGGAGAATGTAACAGAGTCTGGAAAAAAAAAATGCAAGTATCTAGTTTTAAAACAAGCATCTTCCTCTATTTTTTTATCCAGTATAAGCAGAATATTGCATGTAGGAATGATTCAAGAGGTAGAGGATAATTTTGGTGGAAAGGAGCAGAAGTGAAATGACAGCATGAAGTCTTCACTTAAATTGCAGGATTATTATGAAAAAATTAGGAAAATAAGTGAGGTATTAAAAGTTCACTCTAAGATTTTCCTTTGCTGCAGGCTATTGTTTGTAATCTTCAAATTATCTTTAAATCTTCTTTGTGTCAGAAGATTTAAAAATAAGATAGATTAGTTCAATGTGGACAGCAAGTATATGCTGTGTTCTTCATCCATTAACAGTCCCATTCATTCAGATACCAAGTTTGAACAGCCCTCAGGAATATAAATAAATAAATAAATAAATAAATACTGTTTTTTTAAGGGGAGGCTTGTAGATACTGACTCTAATTTAACTTAATCACTTCCTGCTTTATATTCCTAAGAAGCCCCTTGTGATGAAATAGCTGGGAATGATGGTTGGGACTGTACTTATTTTAAAAGTAACATTAAATAAATGCTGGTTTTTTATATGCTGAAAGTGAGGCTTTCAATTTTACAGTTTCAACTTTTAATAAAAGCAGCACAAACAACACTGCATTGTGACAGACTTGTGGCTTTTCCATTCCTATTGCATCTCATAAAAGAAACTGCTGAAGTTAGGTCAGACTAACTATGGGAATGAATTTTTATTTGGTGCATGCTTCAAATCAGTGCAAAAATGTTTCCAAGGCAATAGGAGTACTCCAGTCTGCACACAAAGCCAAAAACAAACTTTGGAAATATCACCTTTAAATGAACAGAAGGTTCATCTCCTATTGCTTAAGTCCAGAAAGACCAGGTCTCCCACCTTTTTTTTTTTTTTTTTGAGATATCATAATAAAAGTAAATAGCAAAACCTTTAACAGAGTCCTGGAAGGTCTATTGGACAAGGCAAAAGGGCAGGTGAAGGATGGATTTTTAAGCCTTCCTATGGAAGAAATGTGGACAGAGTCCAGCTGACCCTGTGAAAAATCAGCAAATGAACCTTGATTGCCCAAATCCCAGCAGAGAACCTCTATCAGACCATTATTATCAGCTGCCATTTAAGGTGGGTGTATTTCCTGCAAGTTTGCAGTTTGTTTCCAGGGGAGATAAAGCCCAGTGTTGTTCTTTACAGGTATTCTTAAGTTAGTATCAAATGAATATATCCTTTTAGACACAGAAGGATTGATTTGGTGGTTCCTTCATAAGGATTCAGCCAGAGAATAGTTTTGATGGAGACTTGGTTAAAGAAAGAAGTGATTTTCTGAATGATTGACCCCATTCTGGACATGAAAGGAGCTTTAAAGTAATGTATTTCCTCTACCATCTCACTGAAGAAAAATAGTGAGCAATCAGGCTTTTTTTAGCAATACTAAGATTTCATCCATCTGCACTTTTGTTAGGGGACACTTCTGTACAGAGCAGAGGCTATACCACTTTTTTCTATGGATCCCTGACTCTCTCAAGCCTGGTGTAAATTCTCTCCATACTAGGACATTGATCAGAAAATCAGAGCCAGCTTTTAGTGATGGACTAAGCTTTCTCAGTTAGCTGTTAGTTGACTAAATCCAGCCATGTTCTTTCTCATTAGAAAAAATGTTGATTCTTGGAAAATACCTGTTGTTTGCTTCTGTCTATAGATGATATAGTCAATCAGTACTGTCATAAATGTTAACAATATTTTCAGAATTATTCCCTATGAACTAATACCGATTTGCATTTGAGAAATATTGTTTGGGGGTACATAATCACTGATAGAAAATCTGGGTTCTTCATGATCGGATTGGCCTTGGCAAATTGTGTTTCTGTCAGCTGGCTTCAGCTGGTCCTGGCACTTCAGAGTCAGAGAGAGGTGTTGAAAATGGATTTTTTAGTCCTGGGCACCAGCAGTCTGAATAACTCATACAGAGAAAATTAACTGGTTTTTAGCTAAGTTTCTAGATCTAGCTAGGTTTTAGCTAAGTTTCTCAGTGCAAACTCACTAGCTTAGATATATTCCTGAAAAACAGGCATCTTTTTAAGTGCCTCTTACATATTTATCTTCAATATGTGCAGCCTTTCTCGAAGCAGACTTGGGGGTTTGTGCTTACAATGCTCCTTCCTATTGTGTGCTTAGGAGAAGCTTTTCTGCTTTCAGAACTCCTGGTTGGATCAACTGTCAAAATTCCCATGAGCTGATGAGCTGTGACCCACTTCTTGGTTTAAAAAACAAACACATCCTGTACTTGTCAACGGTGGTGTTTTTAAAATTGCATGGAATTTTTGACGGCAGGGGTTGCTGAGTGATGTCACTGGGATGTCCAAGCTCCCCCTTGGAGCCTCACCCTCTGTGCTGTGCTCCGTGGTGATGTGCATATTAGAGCTGCCTTTTCTCTCTGTCTCAGCATTGTAAACCTGAGATCTGGGGTTTTTTTCCTGCTGCCTATAGTTTCTCATCAGCAAGAAGAGGAAGAAAGAAGACTGCAACTCCCCCACACATCCACCCCCACAAATTCACAACTGGGCTAGGAGCTGTGTGAAAAAAAAGTGACAGGCTGCAATTCTGGATTTGAAAATCTTCGTAAAACTCTCCTGTAATTCCTGTGTAGAAAGGGGTCCTGTGCTAAATATAAACCCTTTCAGACAACCTAAGAAGGGAAACAGAGTGCTCTTAGTCAGAAAAATTAAAACCATATGAACTGCTAATCTGATGGCAGATTACCAAATGGTTTCTATCTGTTCAACCTGGATTGGAGACTTAATCTGATTTTGAGTTGGAATGGAGCTTTAGGTGACTCCAGAGGACATACAACACCTCACTTTTGGTGGGGTAAGGGTGGAGAAGGACTTTATTTTGGACTGTGTTACAGAAATGGCATTCAAGGGAACCTTCTCTCACATGCTCGTTCAGAGCTGCAGTTCTCCTGAATGTACACAGAGCTTGGAATAAACTGATCAGTAGGCAGCCACTTTGAAACCCATTATTATTTGTTTTTCAGCCCCATCAGTGGTGATAACTGACTTGCTGACAGGTAATGCTATTTATAGATCTTCTTGTAGGTATAAATTGCTTAGCTCTAATTTTGTTCTTAGTAAAGGTGCTAATATTACTCGTTCTTACATACCTGGAAAATCATTTTCTTTTGGTTTGTCAGCAATTATTTAATGTGTAATACTCTAGCAATTATTTAATGTGTAATACTCTTTTGATTGTTGTCAAAGAGAAGCCTTCAGACAGAATTTTGGAATTTGCATTAAAATAAAATTGGTTGAGTTGTTATTTTAGTGGCTTTTTATGGAAGATTTAATACATGCCAAAAAAGAAAACTTCTAAGGCATATACAGAAAAGTTGCTGGTATGTAGATTTTTTTTTTTATCTGACTGGCAAATTAATCTAGATTTTTCTGTCAGCATGCCATCTGCATGATCGCAAATTCTTCTGTCTTTTCAGAAAAAAAATCTTTGTAAATTGCCTCTTCCACGGGATTTCTACTCTAATGTATTTCCAATCCACACAATTATTCTATGTATATTTAAGAAACTGCTGCTAGTTTGAGCTGTACTCTTCAGAAAACAATGGAGATCGACATGTGAAGTGACAAATTTCCAGCCTGACAAAACAGAAGATGTTGAAACGTTAGAGTTTGTAAAAGGAGAATATTTGGAATACCAAATGTGAGCTCTTCCACAGCTTTAGCTCCCAGAGGAGCAGTGCTCAGTTGACATAAGGAGTGCATAGACAAATGCAGTTTATACCTTGTCTGCACAGACCTCTGGCAGGGTTTCAGGCAGGAAGGTGACCCCCTTCTGCCACTCAGCTGAGGGGAGAAGGGACAGCCTGTGGGTGATGGGACATGGGCACCTCTGCCATGTCACCATGGTGTGCCTCATCCACATCAGACCAGCACCCCCCGTTGCTGAAGGGAGTTGTCTTTGCAGGTGACAGTCATATTCTGCATGATTGTAAGCTGGCACAATTATTCTGTTAAACATCTTTTTGTCTTTGTTGATGGAAATTATTCACTTTGTGCTTTGAGAGCTTCATCCTACGGTACAGGGACATATCTGAATATGATTTACTGTCTAAATTGATCCTTTGCCTGCACAAATGATATCTGAGGCAAAAGCATTATTTTTGATCCAAATTACCTTGTGAAAGAGCAAATTGTTTTATTGAACTACTTGGGGCACCCAGGATCATTTCTATACCTGGAGTGCAAATGTTACATCCTTCTTCTTGGCTGAACTACTCTGAATTGATGATGGCCAGATCAATTGCAAGCAGGTTCTTCTAACTCAGGATAGAACCGCCTGGCTGTGAAGATGAAAAAAGAAAAATCATTATTGTGACAGCTGCATTAGTAAGATAGCTCATAGCATGGACTCATTATGTCTTCTGAGTGTAACAGAGTATAAAGGCAAAGCCATTGTAAAAGTTTCTTTAGGCTTTGAGTTTCAGACAATTAAAAATGTTGGTGCATTAGTCACATGGCCTCTGTGAGGCTGTGAAGGACAGGCTATATATGAAATCTGCATCCCATATTGTCTCCTCTGGACCTCCTCAGGACTTAGGGTATCATGGCAGTTCGTGAGCCAAGGCTGATGGTTGTGGTAAGAGGTAATTTTGTCTGAGGTGGACAATAGGAGGAGTGCAGCTGAGGAGGGGCTGAAGAGCTGAAAATCTCTGGCTTGTCCCCAACCTCTCGGAGGGCTGCAAGAAAGACAATGTTGAACACAGTGAGTAAAATCAAACTCAGCAAATGCTGGGTGGAAGCTGCTGTTCAACATCTCAAGCTGTCCTTCCCTATGGAAAGCCTTTACTTTCTGTGTATCTAATTCTTGCCCTCAGTAGGTGAAATACTTGAACAATTAAAAGTATGTTGAAATAGTGCAGTAACAGCAGTGAAAACAAATTCCATCCTCCCAGCCTTCCTACCATATCAGCTGATCAAACAGAATCATGCCAGCTTTGACACTAGTGCTTCCTCCTGCTCATCCTTGGAGACACTGGTGAACAGGCTTGGCCAGGAGTTTGTGTGTCCTTACTGGGGAGTCCAGAAACACAGGTTAGGAAATTATTGGTTTAATGCTGAAGGAAGTAGTTACTTGGTGACATGTAATTCAGCTCCATGAGAAAATACTTATGGTTTGGAAGATACATTTCTGTTTCTGTGTCAGCAATAATCTATCTTCTTTTTTCATGCTGATGAGACAGCTTGCTAGTTTATCCTGAAAGGAAATGGTCTTGCACCATTTTAGCCAGGGAGGAAATATGATTCTTGAATCAGTAGTTTTGGGATTGAATCCTTTCTTGTGCTTGATGATGATTTTTCTTATCAGTGGCTGAGGATCCCAGACCTGCCTTCCGCAGGTGGCACAATCAAACACTTAAATACTGAAGCCACCACTGACCAACTCCAGTTCTCTTCCACTTATCTTTGTTAATTTTCCTGTAACTGCCTGCTCCTGTGCTGAGGGAGGCTGTAAAGGTTATTGCTATGTGTTGTTTGTAGCTTCAGAAGCTGATTTAAGAATCACGGCACCATTGGAGTTGCTGCCCAAATAACATCACAGCAACCACTGCAGTCCCTGCACGAGGGGGTTTCTTCACTGCAGCACAATGAAATGTAAATCTGCAGGGAAATAACTTAAAATCAGAGGACATTTGACATTTCCATGGTGGTACAATGCATGTTTTTGAATGGGTTTATAATTGTTCCTAATATATGTGTCTTGGTTTGAAAGACAGGTATCTACCAGCAAAAGCTGGAATCTCCCTTTGAATAGAGAATGTAAACCCCCTCCCTCAGATTATTATAATTTTGCAATTGGAGGCTCTCAGGCAAAGATTTGGGAATAGGAATAACAGTTCTTTACTAGGAATATTAGACAAAGCAAAGACAAATACAAATGTAATAACACTAAGAGACAATTAAACAAAAAAAACCAAAACAAAACCCTAGATAATACCCTGAGAGAGTTGAGGATGTGAGCTGACACCCTGGGTGTCAGGGTGTTAAAGCAGTGCAGATGAATCCTCCTGGAGTAGTAGATGCAGTTCTGTGGAGTGGAGATGGTCCTGTAGAAAGTCCAGTGGTGAGGAGATGAGTCCAGTCTTCCTCTGGGAAGAAATCCAGTGGAAAACCAGCAGGGTCCTCTGGTTCTCCGACGTCCTTTCAGAGCGGTGCCCTTCAGACCGAACTGTCCTGTTCACTGCTGTCCCCAGGAAAAACCTGCTGCCCCCTTTTGTTTCAGTCAAGCACCCATAAATACCCAGCAATTAGTTACCTCCAAAACCACCAGGAAAAAATTCCACAAACACAAAAGAAACAGATCCAAACCCCAACAATATGGATTTTTTTTGCTGCCATCATTTTAAGATAAAGTTAAGGAACAAGTGAATGATGCCGCTACCAGAATGTATTTCTGGCTGGATGGGTTGTTTTCAGAGATCTTAGACACCATCACCTGATCTAAATTTGTGTTGTTGTGCCAACTTTTACTGAGGTATCCTACAGCAGAGGGGACCAGCCTAGTTTTTCATCTGCTCCTCTGTCTGGATTATAATCTGACTGAAATCCAAGGAACTGTCCTAAGAGCAAGGACACAGCAAAGGTCAGTGTAGGCAGACAGAGTTGGACCAGAGGCTTAGGAAAAGTGTACAAGAACAGCACCTGTACAATGTTAATAAACATTTCAAATACCTGTCTTTCTGAAGTCAACCAGGATTAAAAATGTATGCTTGAAAGGGTTTTAAACTATTATCAAAGGTCTAGATAATAGCTGCTAGATAAAACCACGAGTTACAGAAACATTTCAGCCCATTAAACCTTAGGGTCACCTTATCCTCAGAAAGAAAAACGTCTTGCAGAATTTTACAGAACTTAATATCCAGCAGGAAGAGCCCTTCAAAAAAGATACAAGGACACAGTAATTTTAAACAGATTTGTTGTGATCTTACTGATAGCACAGTACTTTGCAGACCAGGAACTAAGGCATCCAAGGAGGAGAAAATAGCATTCAATATATATTTATCCCCATATTCTCTCAGCGTCAAGGTGCTTTAATAGGATTTAAACAGGTAGAGAACTGGGTAGGGGAAAGCAATTTAATGTGTATTTCATTTAGGAAGTATGTGAAGCTTTAGATCTGATTATCCACCAGAACAAAAGGGTTTTTACAGACCATGGGCTGAAAAAGGCTTGGGAATCTGCCTGATTATCTTCCAAACTGTTCTGAACCTAAACACAGCAATCTTGGCTGGATCTGAGTAGAATAGGTGGCAGCTAAAGTTGCTGAAGCAGATTAGGCTTGGTAAAGCAGTGGGAAACACTGGATATTGTCTGTGTTTGCCAATAAAAATTCTTTGTCCCTTGTTCTTCCTGAGTGCCTAAATTTAGACTCTGAAATGCATCCTTGAGAACAGAAATAAATATTGATGGTTGTTTGCATGTGAAGGTCTGATTGATTATGATAGCATTCAGTGTCACCCTGTGCCATTAAACAGAGGCCACCTTTGAGGTATGTGACTACAAAATTTGGGGCTTGTATATAATTGGTGTAAATTTCAGTGGCTAAGGAAAAATGTTATTTGAAATTAATAATTAACTTTAGCAGGAGTGCTTGACTTCCTGGCTACCCAAAAGAAAGCAATTTGAATATTGCTAATATATGGGAAAGGTGTGAAGAATTTGACATAAACTGATGAAGAAAAGAGGCTTCAAACTGTGCCCTTGTAGGCTCAGTGGAAAGTAACATCCTTTGGGATTAAAGGAATTGCAGAGCCCATTTTCAATGTTCAGCCCACTTGCACCATGATTTCCAAAGAGCTGCTGGGAGCCTGGATGCCTGGATTCCCTGAAAAAGAAGCTCAGGGGGATGGTGGGAGCTGGAAATCATTGCAGCTTTCAGGTAGTGGCAGTGTGTAGCAATGGATAGCAGAGGAAATAAGGGTCATGTAAAAAGAAGAGAAGCAGATGGAAAATGCATTTTTGGGAAGTGGCTGAATAGCTGTGTAGCACAGGTATGGAGAATGGTTTACAGAACAAGTATATGGAAGACTAAATATAGAAAGGAGATGAGATTAATGTTCTGGAAACCAGCTGCAGATGATGTGATGTGCCCTGGACACTCTGTTCTCTCTTCTTGTATCATCCCCCTGGTATCCAGGCACTTAACTGGCAGATGACTCACCATGTCTTTGTGCTGCAGCTTGCTTCTCAATTAGATAAAGGTAATTCTTTCCACTTTTGGAGTGATGCTGAAAAGGATTGATCTGTAAAGTGCTTTGAAGAGACACTAACATTCACAGAGCCTCTGAAGCCTAGATTTTAATTGTGGAGCTGCAGATAATTTTAGTACATTATTGCAGCAACAAAAATGCCAAAGTGCAGTAATTCTAGTCCATGGTACATTATTTTTGATGCTCCAGATACCTGAGATGATATGGAGATTGGGTAAATTGCTAACATAATACCATTGGCTTCACTTACACTGGTTCCACAGTGGGGCTCAAAATCTTTTTTCTGTTTGGAGCTACCTTTCTTTGTTTCCAGTGCAGCTTTCTGAATGCTCTGAAGATAACTTATTTTTTTAGCTGATTTGCCACATAAAACTTCAAGGTTATCTTTGCTCTGAGCAACAGTGAAGTAAAATTATTCCAAATGAGCTACAAATTCAAAACTTCATAATTTCATCCATGTAGAGCTCACACACCAACTTCAAGTGTCATGTCAGAAGAAGTTTGTAGACAGCTCTTGGCCTACAGTCATATCAGCTCTCATGGTGATTCATCTCAGCTTTACTGACATTTTGTTGTTGTCATTAGTGAGGAAGATGGGTGTTGCCGGTGAGAAATCCACTAAACCCAGAGAAACTCTAGTATACATGGTTTTTATTCACCTCACCCCTGCTTGTGTTTAACCTGGACAAGGTGACTTTTCTGACCAAGCAGAAAATTGTCTTCAACCCAGTTAGAGACAAGTTAAAAAAATCTAGTGAATCACCAATGATTTCTGAAACTCTCTTTACCATTGCTCTGTGTACCTGGTTTCTATTCAAAACAAATGCAAAATCAAAGTAACTGAGTGGGACTGCTTGGAGAAACTCCCCCTTTTTACAAGAACCATTTCACTGTGCTTCTCTCTAACTTTTAGTGTTTGTGTGAAAGCATGATGTCTGCAAACAAAGTGTCTGAAGCTTGTGACCTTTCTAACATAAAGGCACTCTACCTAGTCTTGATTCCCTTCCTGCTTGAAGGTCTCTCATTGTCTGTTTTACCAGTTTCTCCTTTCCCAGATAAAGTGATGCACAATTCTTTATCTTTTTCAATTGAAATTTAATTAACTCGCAAATTCTTTCTCGATGTTTTCCAATACTTCTGTCACTTACATGAAAAATAACAGCTAAGTGGTGGTGCTGCCTTTTTTTGGCCTTAAGTGCTGGAATGGAAGCCTCAGCTGCAAGAATTTGCTGGAGTACCTCTAAAGAGAAGGTCTGTCCCTTCCAATTTCTCTGTTTAGTTACTAAGTCTAAACATCAGGAACAGCTTCAAATCTCCTCACTTGTTTGGTCAAGAAAAAGGAAAAAAAAAACAAACATAGATGCATCTTAGGTGTTAGAATGTGACACTTAAAGCAAGTTCAGATAACCAAACACTAGAGTGGATTATTAGGCAGCTGCTGCTAAATGGTATTTAATTGTTAATGTAGAAAGACCTTATTCAAAAAAAGAACTGTCCATCTTTCTAAACTAGTGCTAAGTCTTCTACAATTCCTCAAAAATGTTACTGGATATTTAGATTTTTTCCCCCCATCTTACAGATTTTTTTAAAGGTGATATGAAAAATAATTCTAAAGGGATTTGTATTTCAAATGGCTTTTTCTCATTTTAGTATAGCATTGCTAGTTTAGAGCCATTCTGATATTCTCTCCTCCTAGGAGGAGATTTCTTGTAAATCAGGTTAAATCCTATA
Organism: Peucedramus taeniatus; assembly: GCA_013400575.1. Classification (NCBI taxonomy): domain Eukaryota; kingdom Metazoa; phylum Chordata; class Aves; order Passeriformes; family Fringillidae; genus Peucedramus; species Peucedramus taeniatus. Next base: position 72,820 of record WBNO01028403.1, read on the forward strand.
TCCATAATTCCAGCATGCAGATTCCTCTTACAGGACTTGTCTACTCAAGCATTCAGACGTTGAGGTAGATAAAATTCCTAAAAACTGCTAAGAGCCTTGATCTCATCTTTAGTGTATGCTGCTCTCATCTGTGACCTTTTTCATATACTCAAACCCCTTCCTTTGCTCTCTGTATGTGCATGCACTGAATAGAAAACAATAAATCAGATCTCAAATGTCACATTATCAATTTAAGGCAACATCTCATCCATTAATATAGAGAGTGAATCCTTTTCTGTTGCATAACAGGTAAGTTAAAATAAGCAGGCTGTGTCTGAAGAAATGTGGTACAAACATGGCACTCAGCTTTTTGCTGTTTATCTTTCAGCTCCATCTATTAGAATTACTCTTTCATCAAACAAATGAGGCTTTTATGGATATTAGCAGGAGATGTGCATCTGCTATAAGCCATGTAGAGTCACCTGATTTGATTAGTGTGTTGAATAATGCTTACATGATCTTATTACCTAAATATGCTGTGTCCTTTTTCCTGTACCCATGTGGTAGTAGCCCCTTTTGGTCTGGCATTTATGTACAGCATGCTGTAGATAAATGATTTAAATAGTATACACTGGCTCATTTAAGCAGGACTGTTCTTCAGACATTAAATAAGTGTTAAATACAGTGGTTTTGGGTGTGCCTCTGAATTGCATTTTGCCATGTTACAGAACATGGATCAAAGCTGTTCAAAACTGACAAAGTCTAGAATAACAGTCTTAGTTTGCTAAAAAGTGACTGTTCAATTGAATTTTGTTTAAATAAATCATCTTTCATCCCTTTCTGTGGCTTTTTGACTATTATACATCAATCACCCTTATAATAACAGTCATTTTAGTCCATATGGTAAATCAAAGCAGTTGGATTATTTAATTTTAAAGACATTCAATTCTAGAGTTTAAGTAAATTGATATAATTTTAAAAATCCCATCTCCTTGCCCATTAAGGCAAAGTTTTTCACCACTTTGCTAAATATTATCTACCAGCCTACCTGATTTTGTACAGGCTCTGAGTGAGACAGCTCCAATGAAATCTAGCAAACTCAATTTTTAATGAAACACATATTTTTCCAAATATTAAATCATAAGCACTAAAACACCTACCTTTTGACATGCAGTCTGAAGCCTGCATTGCAGTGTCTGTGGCACAGTGCCTCACCCCTAGGAAGTTTTCTAGTGGTAATGGACACACAATAATAACAAGAACAAGTGTTTCTTAATATTTGAATCAAACTTCATTTTGCACCATCTCTTTGAAGCAGCCAATTCCTCCCCATATGAAATACCTGGCTGTGAACAATTCTGGACACAATATTTGGCATATTTTTCTCCACCTAAAACACTCCCCTCCGGTCTATGACAATTTCTCTTGACAAAGCCACTGGATTACTTGCCTTGCTAGTAACTGAGATTTAAAGAATGGGGTATGTTGCATTTAAAAGGAGGGGAGATTTAGGATTGAAAATTGCTGCCAATAAAATGCTTTGGTGGTAAACAGGAGTTAAATGTCTGCTGCATTTTGTTCAACAGCTGTACTGTAAGAGAGGCTTACACTGCAAACAGTAATATTTGTGTCCACATATATTATATAATATTCTGTGCCATCAATAGCCAGCCTGAAAGGGGATTTAAAGGTTTCGTAACCTACAAATTTGCCAGTTTGTTATACTAAAGGAAATGTCTCATTCCCTGTTACTAGTTCATTAATTCAGTGTGTAATTGCTATATATAAGTACTCCAAATTCCTTCTCTATTAATGGGAAGAAAGAAATTAAATTAAAGTCTTTAAATGATGCCCAGCATCTTGATTAGAGTGGTAAAGCCAGGCTGCTCCAGTAAATTAAGAAAATCCATATTTTCTAACTTTTTTTTTTTTTTTGAATACTGCAGCATGCCTTGGACTCCACAGAAAAGGAAAACAGTCCTGTAAATAAGTAAGATGCCTGCTGGGATTGCACTGTCCAGCTGGGCTTGGGTTTTCACTCCACACTTGCAGAGGTCCAGCAGTACATGAGGATGGTAGATTTAGGAGCAATCCCTACAGTATTTACTCCAAGGAAGTATTTACATGCTGAAAAAAATATTCTCTAGCCTCAGGCCAGACACTGAGGGGGCCAAAAAGAATGAAAAACATCTTCTTGCTTCTGGTGGTAATGAAGAGGTGTTCATGGAGGAGCACATTACACAGGAAAGTCCACCACCAGCAAGGCAAAGGAATGCAAGCACCTTCAAAATTCTGCTTTTTCCACGAGGTATTATGTTAGAAATGTCTATCCCCAAGTGGAATACAGCTACTAATTCCAGTAGCTGTCACCTAACTGATATTTGCCAGTAACAGACTTTGACAGAAAAAGAAGGCAGGAAAACACCAGTGAAAACCCAGGTTTAATATTGTCTTCACTAGAGTGAACTGCTGCTACTTTTTAATTTCTGACTCATAAAATTAATTTTATTAAGTTTATTCCAATACTTCTATAATTATTTGAAATCTAATTGTTTCCTTAAAAAAAATCAGAAGTTTCTTTCCCCTTTGATTGTGTCTGATGACTGCTTCATACTCTCTTTTGAGAGCAACTTGAGAAGGGACATCTTTTAGATGGGAAGAAACTTCTCAGGATTATGCATTTGAGATTTTTCTCTTTTTTTTTCCTCAATTCCATTGCAACAACATCTCTCACCCCCTGTTGCTTTTAGTGTATTTGTGCAGAATTACACAACTCAAATTTCAATTTATATGGGTTTTACTTCTCTGTCCCTTATTTATCTGACAGAACACCATGCTTTTAGAAAGCTGATCTTTCATGGTTTCACCAAAAACAATTGGACTCTAATAGCTAACTCTTTGCTAGTAATATTCTTTTACCTGACTGGGAACTCCAATATTGTGGTGAGAAAGCATGGAAAGTTCAGCAGCTAATCCATGAAACTCTTGAATAATTCATTGAAGATAAGCCCTTTAAACTCCCATTTAAGTTGTTAATAATGATGAGTAGTTCAATCTGAGGAGTTCTGTTTCTTGTGCCTAATATAAAGTAGAAGTAGGATAAACTCACTACAGTCATGTTTCATTTGTAAAATTATTTCACTTACAGGAAGATGATTTTTTCTTATCTTCCAGTCTCTTTTCATCTGTTTCAGGAAGTACTAGATGTTTAAGAGTCACTACTGCTTTTACCATCCTACATGGGTATGTTACTGAAAAAAGACATTTGACTGAAGGATATTCACAATATTTAATTAGAAAAGGCAGTATTATATGAAAAGCTTTCCTTGTGATATTGCTCTTTCCCTCAAATAAGCTCCTCTAAAATATTATGAACATAAACATCCAGCTCTGGGAAATACAGGATTCTTTTCCCACAGAGATCAGAAATAAGTGCCAAGTAAATTTCTTAAAATTCTTGTAAGTGCCAAGTAAATTTCTTAAAATTCTTATTAGAGACTTCCTGTATAAAGGAATGAGGAGTAGAGTGTGGCCCTCAAACATGGAGAGCTCCAGGCTTCTCCAGGAAATTAGTAACCTCTCCTCCCTGGTACTGTTTGCAACTTTGTGTGGGGAAAAAATGGAAAATTATATTGATACATTGAAGTGATCCTTCAGCATCCTCAGCAGAGGACATGGGAGAGGTGAAATTCTAATGATGTAGATAAGGGTTTTAGCAAATTGCTGGATTTTTTTTTTAATTCATCCTGGAATGTGTTAAGCTTGTAACTATACTTTCCAAAATATCAGAGTGAGATGCCCAGGGTGATTGTCACAGAAATGCTGGAGCAATACAAGTGTTTATCCACAGCTCTGCTTCATAGCCTGGAGCTTGTGCTTTGCTCAGCTGCATCACACCCAGGCTGACAGAACCCCTGCTATCCCAGCATGGAATGTCTTAATAAACTAGAAATCCTGTCTTGAAAATTAAATCTTTTCCTGATCTTGCGATGTAGAATGATTCAGAATGAAAGAGAACTCATGAGAACTCCAGTCCAAACTCCTGCTCAAAACACTGTCAGAACTCTTTGGAGCTTAATCCAAACAGATCTTGAAAGCCTACAAGGACTACACAGTCTAAAGTTTATATCAATAATTTTATTTAGTTGGTAAGGGACCAAAATTCAGGTGACTCAACCATAGGCAAATGTCTTAACTTTCTGATCAAAAAGTTATTCTAATGCTTTAATGTAGCTTCTACCTCCTGTCAGCACTGGGCAACCCCTCGGGTGCCGGCTAGCGTGCCCTCAAGGTGACGGTGGAAGCCACGAGAGTGGCCGCCCCCAAGTCTCCCTGGAGATTTGTCTGGGTGGTGGTGAGGGCAGCTGTGTGGGTAAGCTGCCTGGAGGAGTGGCTGCGAGGAGTCCCAAAACGAAGAACAAAAGAGTGAATGCTCCGTCGGAAGGTCCAAAGGATTTATTCCTTGAAGGAGTCAGGATGAAGTGATAGAAAACAAGAGTTCAGCAAGGGTATATAAACCCTTTACCTCAGGGAGGTGGAAACATTCAGCAATCAACAGGGGAACAAAAAGGGGATGACCACATACTTAACATAACCAATAGGGGAAATAAAGGGGTGGAGACAAGCCTTTCTGACAAATCAACAATGGGGAATTGGGTGACTGACATCCAAATTACTAGAACAAATTGGGCAGAGTAAGCTTAATTGACAGGGGAAAAGGGCCAGTCTCAGGATTCCCCTGATTAGGATGCTCCCAAGAGTCCTTTCTCACAGCCAGATGGTTGAAGAAAGAGTTGGAGTTCCTTGGGTTTGGTTCTCAAGGTTGTTTATTTTCTCTTATCTATAACATGTTCTCCCTGCCCAGCCCAGATGTGTTCAGCAGCTCAGCTCAAGGCACACTGCCCACCCTCAGGGCTGTGTTGTCTTTTTATACTATAAACTACACAGACATTATTTACAGTTAATCCCCAATACCCATCACCTGTGTTAGACAGTCAGTTTCTACTCTAAACCAATCCCAAAATGCCACCATCACCAAGAAGATGGAGGCCATGAAGAAGAAGGAGGAAGGAGGGCAGTACACACCCAGATTCCTCCATCTTGACCCCCCTGTACCCTTATCATAAAAATCTTAACATTCTATTTTTCCACCCTGTGATAAACTGATCATTCTACTCTACTTTCCCTGGTTTGTAACTCTTCACATACAGTTGGTAATTTTTTCCATGGCTCAAGATCGAAGGCAGAAGGGTCTTGGGCTTCATGCCAAACCCTCTGAGCCCCCTGCCTGGGGCTCAGCCCATCCAAAGCCACAAGAGAGATGTCCTGGTTTCCCACAGGGCAGCACAACCGGGATTGACACAGCCATGTAGGGAACATGTAGGGAAAGGGAGGGAGGAGCAGGTTGATGGGCTCCCTGAGTGGCGGGAAAACTGCGAGAAAAACAACTCGGGAGAAACCATCGTGAGGGGAAGAAATAGGGGGAACGTGGGGCAAACCATCATGTTAACTGACATAACATTAATAACTTTAGAATAAAACAACAATAGATTTTCACAAAACAGCATCACACTTTAAGGACAACACTTGCAGACATTTGCCCTATAAAGGGAAGTATTTGTGAGAAGAGGGTGTAAAGCTCTCCTCTAAAGCAGAGATGGAAATACAGATGCTGGTCCTGAAGAGAATGCGAGGCCATGAATAACAAGGGCGTTTCTGCTGGACAGGTGCATACTCCAGCATTTTTAAGGTGTATTTCAACAACTTTCCACCCTTTCCTCTGCTCTTAAAAGTGTTCACAGGAATCTGTCTGAAAGGAACACTACATTGCATGGAAACGCTTCTCCCGCATGGCCCAGGAAGAAATAAAATAAATATTTCTGTGCTGCTGCAAAGTGAATTTCAGATAACCGTGGGTTGTATTTGAAAGGCTGTAAATAAGCAGCAGCAGGCAGGGGGAGCAGAGGCTGGGCTCTGGGGTTTATCAAAGGTGAGCTGCCTTCAGGAACTCGCTGGCTGCCCTGTGCTCACTGCTTGCAGAGGTCATGGCTTTTCCCTGGGATGTGCTGTGGGATTAACCAAGGGCTTACAGTGTAAATTTACAGTGTAAATGCAGTGTGCATACTAAAGAAACAGGGCTATGTGTGTTCACTTCACAGTCCTCATCTTTATGTCATCACAGGCGGTTTTGTTGATTGGATTTCTGCTTTAAGTGGGTTTCTGTGAGGAGTAAACTTTGTTTCCAGAATAATTTAAACTTCTGCAGGGCTTTATTTCATAATATTTTACCCCTCAAACACCCTTATTACACTGAAAGATTTCTCTTTAATAGTTAAGGCTATTGCAGTCTGAATTTTCTAATGATAAAATCAAACTCCTTTCTGACAGACGCCCCTGTGACAAATTGTTCTGCACATGATGGTGTAGAGAACAGAAGATAGGGATGTCATGAGGGAACTGACCAGGCTCTACCCAGCTATTAGGCTTTATTAAATGCTTAGTGGCATCAGATGTCACTTAAGGTGTCATCTTTGAAATAAATGATGGGCAAGGAGAACCTGCTCCTTTAGAATGCCTTTATGAAGTGATCAGCTCTGGGTGGGGGGCCCAAGGGGTCACACTCACCATCGCTGCTCTCTTTGGCAACACAGAGAAGGAGAAAAACAGTTTTACCTCACAGCAGAACTGGGGCTTCCATTCTCAGGGGCGTGCCTGGGAAAAAACACCTTTTGGGTCATTGTCTAGGATCCTTATTCTGACTCAGTTCTAGTCAGGTCACAGTGACACTTAAAATTTTGCTGGTAGAGTAGGAGGACTTCTTGCCAGTAGGATGTGGTGTTTGGTTCTTTAAATCTTTGGCTATCTTGTCATTTTTAGGGCCTTTCATTAGATTTTCTCGAATGTTTCTTTATTTACATATTTCCCAGGGATGTTACTCGATGCCGTTTTGAGGGGTAGCAGAGGCAGAATCCAACCCAGACAACAAGGATATCGGAAAGGGGATTATCAGTGGGCAGGGTGACTTAAAGCTTTCACATTTAACAACAATTTTATTAATACAATTAACTTATTATAACTTCAGAGTGACATTAACAGCTCTAATTTCATTAACTTATGAACTTGTTCCTAACAATCTTGCTTCTATGTTGTACACTTGTATGGCAGCCATTACAAATAATCACAAGGCAATTTATTGACACCCAGCAGAAAACTGAAGTTTTATAACCCATAAAATAGTATGGCAGATGATGAAATAGAAGGAAATATTTGATTATTCATAAATCAAATGACCCCTGAAAGATAGCACTAAAAACTGTAGAAGATGTTCTAAGATGATGTGAGACTTCAGGCAATGTGACTTAGCACATTTTGCAGTGAAAACATGCTGGTTTATGATCCCTTGGCTGTGTTTTGGCAGGGGGATGGGAGGCATTATCCAGCAGAGACCTGTTCTGCACTGCTGAAGGACAGAGCACTTTGGTGTCTCATCCCAGAGGACAGAATAAGAGAAGGATTTTTCCTCTCCCATCAGCATCTCACCTGTGTCACAAGTTAACTGTGGGGGAAGGAGGACTGGCACCATTTGTATTTTAATTTTTACCATGCCTGTTTTTCTTGTGTGAGTCCCTTGGTCCAGTCACACCCAACCTTTATTTCATTCCAAATAACTCTCAGGTGGATGAGCTGATCTGGAATGTGGTTTTATACAGGCTTGTGCAGCCAAGCTGGGGGTAGTCCTTGTCTGCCTTTTAACCCCTGAACTGCAGGCTTCATTGTCTTCAGAGCAGCAAAAAGCACAGAAATAAAAAAAAAAAAAGCACTCCTGCAGCATTTTCTGGGAAATAATATGTTAATTATTGGGAATAACTTTGCTTGGACGAGTGGAAAACTGATATGTTGATGGAACTTGAATGAAATGAGTGATATGTGACTTGTTCTCTAGCTGGCTTGTTTTTTTCCACCCCAATGTTCAGTCTGTAATGTGAGTTTTAAGTAGTGTGCCATGTTGCTTTTGTGCCTTTTTATTGTTTGGAACATCAGTCTGTTTCCCTTGCTCAGTTTAAAGCAGTACTATTTTTGTGCAGTGTTTTGTCAAGTGCTGTACAAATGCCATGGAGAAGTCCCAGCCTTAAGGAGCCTTAGTAACATTTTGGAGAACCACCCAGTAATTGCTCTGCCCAGTCACTTTTGTAACCTTTAATCAGAAAGTGTCAAACAGATGCTATGTGCTTATAATGAAATTGAAGCCACTTTTGTACTTTTTTTTTTCCTATTATCTCAGTCCTAATATTTAGGTTTATTTAGGTCTCTGGCTCTTAAGGTTTTACAGAAAGGCTGAAAAATGCGAATCAAATGTAACCAGTTCAGATAGTTAATAGTGGATACTAAGAGAACATCACCCAGGTAATGTGAATTCCTTATGCACCTATAAAAACTACAACTAAAACTGGCAAAAATCCCAAATATAATCATTAGTTGTTCGAGGAGTCAACTGCATGGAAAGTATTTTAGCTTTAAGTTCACGAGCCGATTCCAAAAGAAATAATTACATGGCTCCAGTGTGAACATTCTTTTCCAATAAAATGCTGTTATGATGCAGGGTGGGGGCATTATGGGCTCCCTTTATTTTTAATTTAAGAGTAGTACAGGCATCCATATTCAAACACATCTTCAAAGTTCAATCTGCTATTAAGGGAAGGTGGTCTGTAGGTCTCTAACTATAGCTGTATCATTACCCAAAGTTGTAGGCAAAAAAAGACCCAGGGAAAGTGGCAGTTTGGTATCTCACCTTGTTGGCATCAGTAAGAATTTTTTCTTTTTGTTGTTCAGGAAGGAAGACAAGGAAAACAATTTATAGGTACAACCAGGAGTCTTTTTTCTATAAAAATACTTTAGTATTCATAGCACAAATCACTGAATTATAATCAGCCTTTACTACTTGTCTCTGTTTTAGACACTTTAACTGTAATAACACATCCCATAAAATGCAATATTTATTTAATTCAACACAATTATGTGTGGATAAAATTTAAATAGGACTGTTGTCATTTTAATTTAAATTCTTTGGCAGGCAATTCAGTTTAATGGTAGTTGATTAAAAAAGGAAAAACGTTCTCTAGATTCATAAATCAACCCAATGTTCAATTCATTCAAAGACTGAATTAGGCACTCAGCTAGGACACTGGAGAAGAAAAAATTACATTGCTTTCACTAATAGCTTTTCTGAGTATGCAAATTTTTAGTCAATTGTAAATGGCTTTGCAGAAAGGAGGTTGGAGAAATTTAAAAAATAAAAATCCAGCATTGTTCAGGTAGTGAACGAGTCTATCTCCACTCCTGCCTCTTTAGGTTTTTATATAAAACAAATTATTCTGACACCTAGTGAGGAAAATTTCAAATTGCCCAGTCTAAAACCAGAAGCACAAGTAGTGTTTGGTATGAAATGATTGCTTATTGAAATTAATGGGTGTTACTGGAGCATGGGAAGGGATTCCCTGGCCTTTATTACTGACTTTACCGTGGTGCCTATTAATGAGCTTTTGCAGAATGAGCAAAAATAGTCTTCAGATTTAAAGCTGTTAAACTATTTAATGCTCAGCTCCAATCCCACAGGACTGTTAGTCTGTAATCCATTGAGAAAACTCTTGTAAATCTGTCAGAACTTTGATGTCATTCTTACTGCTTGAGGTTCTGCTTCAGTCCTTGGTTGGTGCACCTTGTTGTGCACCATGGGTGGAGTGTCATGTGTGGGTTCAGAAATCCCAACCAAAATGTGCCCAAACTCAGCTGTGTCTTAGGGCCTTTGCTGTCCAATCCACAGAGTTTCCACAGTGATCACATCCCCTGCCTCTCTGGAGTTCCAGGAGCTCACAGCACTGTGAGTTGTTCCATGCAGACCTCACAAGGACAAGGGTTTTAGAGCAGAAACTTTCCAGTTTCACCTTAAAGATGCCTAACTGAGTTTTCTGCTGTCATCTCTTATTCCCCCTGCCTGAGGTTTGGGGAGGGTGAGAGGAACCTGGCTCCTCACCCCTGCAGGATGCCTGGTGATAGGCTCTGAGGAGGTGCTGGTAGGTCCAGGCAGTGCAGAAACACTGGCACAGATCACTTCTGTACCCTGCAAAGGTAAAGGGAACTATTGCAAGAATGGAGCCAACCTCCCTTTTTCCAAATGGCCCCTCTTAATAGGCTTTCCTTGGAAACTACAATTAGCAGTAAAACTTTGGGTTCCCTCTAATTAGGCAATATTTTCTCCTTGTCTTCTAGGACAAGGATAAGACCTCCACAGTGGTTTGTTTGGCATTTGTTGTCCCAGCTGGAACAGCCTACTCTGCTAGACCAGGATGTGGAGACCAAAGAGGTCTTTTAGGTCTCCTGAAGTTTTGTTTCAGCCTCTGAGAGCCTGCAGAAAAAAATTTTCTGTGTGTAAAACACATGTTGAGTCAGGCCCAGTGCTGTTCTGAACACCCAGAGACCAGATGAGCACAGCAGCATCTCCTGACACTGAGCCAAGCCAAGCCTTAATTCTGCATCACTCTCTGGAAATGCTGGAGAAATGCAAAATCTGTGCCATGGCACTTCAAGGGTATGTCTGGCCCTGCCATGTGTGTCCTTGGCCATCCCCTCTTCACCCTTCCAAAACAAGTTCAGAGTGACCACAAGTCAGGGTTTCTTGCCTCTCAGATACTGAAACCTGTAAAACTTAAAAAAAAAAGCCATACTTGGGTAAATAAATTGCAGTCCCATACTAATGCCAAGGTGCTGGAGTCATGAATGTAATATGGATGTTAATAAATGCAAATCTTTCTTATCAACTTGATATTGTGCTGTGCAGAACAATAACACTGAAAATGGTTTGTCAGTTTGATTAATGTACCTGTTTCTTACACAGCAAACTCTGCTGGAGTTTGCATTCCTTTAAAGCAAGGTTATAAATGCAAGGGAGCTTCGGGAAAAATCTCTGTTTTGCTGCCTAAACAAAGTAATAGATTTAATAAATATTATCAGAGGGCTGACATGAAGAGCAATCCCTTGATTAAATATTTACCATTTGAGACTTTATCTCTATTGTAGAAAGTATCTTAAAGCAACATGTTATGAAAGGGCTCTGAAAGAACTCTCAAAATCCAGAGAAGAGTAACAATCTTGGATTAATCACAAGATTTTAAAAACTACAGATCAGAAGATTTTTATAATGGAATGTATAAAATACATTTTATAAAATTTTCTAAATGATATTTTAAATATAGATTTGAAGTATTTTTTTCTTACATTCTTAAACCAAAAATTCTGGTTAAACTGTTTTGCACTGCAGCATTTTGAAGATTACACTGCATCTCAATTCTTCAGGGCCAGTTTTTTTTCAGAATTTAATATTATCTCTACCTTCCCCACTTGCCTCATTGAGTCAAAGTGACACTGCACAGACTTAAATGAGACTGTATGCCAGTAAACGGAATTTTCACCCAGGATGTCTCTATAACAAACAATTCTGTCATTTAAAATCCTTTAATTTTAGCCTTTTTATAAAGCTTTTGGTAAATAATACAAAATACTTCTGTGGGTTCATTATGATGCAAAATCCTGTACACAGTCACCGTTTTAACAGGACTGTTATGCTGAATGTGGCACAGAGTTCAGGATGCTCCCTTTTGTGAATTTTTTGGGAGAACTATCCACACTGCAGCTGCTTCTGAAGCAACACACATCCCTTCCAGAGTTAGAACTCTGGATCTAAAGGAAAAGCCTGAAGCTACTTTAAATAAGGACCATTAAAACAGATGACCTCTAGATCAAAATCCATGTGCTCAGTGCCACTTGAAACTCAGCCTGACTTTTGAGAAGTTTGTGAAACTGAGAAGCAGGTGGTTCTGCTGAAAACTTGGCCTTTCAAGTAACATAAGCAGTTCTCTAAGATGTGTCAATTTTCTTCCTCTGTGTGTAGGAAATGGAACATTTAAAACCAATGCCTGTTATGTTAATGTTAATTTCCTAAAACAAAAGGATGTTAGTTGTAATTTCAGTGAAAATAGACTAGGTCAACATCAAATAAAAGTACAAAATCCAAATTCTGCCTGTTAAAGGCTGAATGATCTATCCAGAACAACTTTCACAAATGTAAATGCATGATAGCTGTCTTTTCCTTCAGGATTTGTTTGTGGTCCAAATCGTGTTGTAAAGCATAGCTGAAAGCCTGCTGAAGCTAATTTGGGATTCATGAGTTTACAGTCTGATTCCAGTCTGATGTCTCCTATAAAATCCTTGTAGGTCTCTTCTTCCTAAGTATTACTTTCTGAATGAAATTGTATTCAGTCACAATTACATGTGTTGAGAGCACTGCAAAATGACATCTAGAAAGCGATGCACTCCTCGTTGTCAATATTTGTTGTAGGCCAGGCTGACCTTTTGGATGATAATCTTTGTATTTCTGGAGTGAAGAGAGACTGATTTTGTTGCTTTATTCTAATTACACTGCAGTGTAGCAGTACCACACACTTTTTGAAGGGTATTCAGGAATCGAAATGTCAGTAACACAAACAACTTTCCATCTGCTCCCAATTTAATCTGAATGCATTTCTGATTTTATAGAAGAAGGTTATTTCTGCAACTGATGAAAGCTGGTAATCAGTAAATCAGAATGCATTGATTGTTCTAATTATTGCATCTTAAATAGAATTTTTTGTTAACCTTACTCACCCACAATTTAGATTTTACGTTTTGCTTTCTATCCCATGCAAATCTATGGTTTTCAAAAAACTTTGACTTCATCAAGTATAACTTCTTTATTGAGAGTTAGAGCCAGAACCACCAGTGGGTGGTGACAATGTTTGACCATCCCATTTATGTTATTTGGCTTGAAACAAACCAGTAAAATCAGTTTGAGCAACTTTGTGCAGAGTCAAAGCTGCTGCGTGTTACCAGAGAGCTGGTCTTGAGCTGGATTGCTCATAGCACAGAATGAATATTTAATAAAAGCTAGAAACTTCCTTGGCACTTGGACTCCAAGTCTGACCTGCAGCCTTTGATTTTGGTTCCTAAGGAATCATGGTTTTGTTATGATTTTGGTTGTTGCAGCAATACTTCGTCTAGGGGAGAGTAAACAGGAATATATTTGTATTTGATTCGGGGCCATGGAGTCTGGAATCTGTATTTCTTTTTATATTTTTATGTAAATAACACTGCTCCATTTCTACATGTCCTGATTAAATACAAACTTAGGGTACTCTAGTTTCAAAAAAAAAAACCAAAAACAACTCCAACAAACAAAAACCACCCAAAACAACAACAGAAAAAACCCCACAAACAAGGAAAAAATCAAACCAAAACTGACAACAATAAAAAACCCAACCAAAACTGCTTCTCACAGTGCTAAGGAAACACAATGCATACAATTCTAAGAGAAGCAAGTAAAAAGTCAGGCTTTGCCTGAGTGCAACTATAAGCCCAAAGGAAACTGATTCCAGGTTAAAGTCTTAAAAATATTGACTGTACTGGATAAGCAAGTACCTGAAAACAAATTAGTAAATGGTCATGTATTCTTTCTTGGATTGAAATCTAAATTTAAGGATTAAGGATTAAATAGCTAAATAGCACTCACTTGCCAGGTATTGATGTTAAGGGAACACCATTTTCTAGGAAAAGAGCACTTTTGCATAGTAATTTAATTATGAATATGAATGGTTTTGCCTAGATGTGTTCAAAAGAAAAGAGCAGTGGCCTTTGGATGAAACCTTTAATGATAAAACCTCTAGTACTGAATTATGAATCTATCACTCTCTAACAAATATAAACCAGATAAAGTCAGCCCCATGTGAAATAATTATTGAGTCCATCAAATGAGTACTGAAACAATTAGCAGAAACAGAGATTAAACTGTTTTTCATGACAAAAGTACCTCTATAATTCAATCATCTATCCATGAAGCACCAACCATGCTGTCAGAAATTGGCTCAGCCATGAGCTGGGGGAAGGTCAGAGTGAAACTCCACCTTGGTGAATGCTCCACAGTAATTGCTCTTTGAGTATTTTGCCTTGGAAAGCATCTGAAAATGTCCCTGCTGGTGATGAGAAGGGACCTCTGGTGTGACTGGAGAGGACAGTTGGTGAGAACAAGGAACCAGATCTGATTTCCCTGATTTTAGTAAAGAAACGTGCCCATTTATGTGATGTCCAAAAGCTGAAGCAAACTTGGGGCTGACGAATTTGCAAAGCTTTATTTGCCTGCAGTTTATTAATGGGAGAATACTGAAGCTCTTGTTACCACAGGATTTACTGCTACTGGAGATACACCTCGAGGAAGGCAATTGGGGAACTGAGAACTGCCCTGGCAGTCTGAGGAATTGCTGTGCCACTGCCCTCTTCTGTGGTGAGTGTGCCCATCCTGGGAAAAGGAAGAAAATCTCTGCTTTGAGGAAGTGTATCCTGAGGTTGAGACAGATTTCTGACTGTTAAGCCAGTGACAAGAACTTCTCCAAAGGTCCAAGTGACTTCTTATGTTGGCAGCTTGACAATTGGCTCCAGTCTTGTTGCTTGGTGGACCCTGCTGTCCTGGACTCGAGCTGCCTACAAACAGAGAGCAGAGGATTAACAAGTACAGTGCTGATTCTGCCCTGCTCTGTGAAGTCATCCTGGAAGGGAACAGGACCATGGTACATATGGTCTGTCTCAAGCACTGGGGATACCAAATACAAGTTGCTTCTGGCTTCATTAGCCGGCCCTGGATAAAATCTGGAAGCATTTAATAAATTTTGAAAGCTTGAGAGGTAAAACTTCATGTGCATTCCAAGTCTGGACCATGAACTACAACATTTCTGCAAGACTGGCCAGACAGATGAAGGCTTGAACCTGTGAAAAAGTGTGGAAGAGCAGTGAAATAGAAATTAGGTATTGAGTAACAGTTAAAAAAATAAATACTTGATAGGATTAGGAATTTCAAAGAAGCTTTCCAACAGGAAGTAGAATGATTTTTTAAACATTTGGAGTACTACATGAAAATATACAGGAAAATATTCTGGAGTGACAAAGTGATCCTTTCTGACACCCTCTTGAAATAACATCAACAATTGAAGGAACGAAAATTTTAAAATCAATCTGAGAGCACAGCTCTAGAAGCTGAAGATTTAGAAATTAATTTTATAAACATCCCTTAAAATGTGACATCGAGGCAGTGGTTGAAAATAATTTGGACATTATAGTGGACTCTGACAGCTCTGATTTTATGTAGTTCCTGAGGCTCAGATTCTGATCTCAGAAAGGAGTACATCATGTTGATTTTTCCAGTTTAGGAAGTGTGATTTCATGTGTGGCCAGACTGTCAAGGACTGCAGAAGTCTCCCACATTAAGCCCACATGGATGGATGGTACCAAAACCTCCAGAGTCAAAAAAAACATAGCTTAAATCTTCCTTTCTGCAAGTAATAAGAGTATATATATATATATTTAGCTACAATAATTATAGAGTGAGCTGGCTTATAACTCCTCCTGCTTCATCCCACAAAAAGACCAAAACCAAACAACAAAAAGATGAAAAACACAACTGCCTTTAGATGTTATAATCTTGAGCTAGGAGAGCCAGTCTTCTCCTAGTCTTGATTCAAGCACAGGTTCTACCTTGGACCACAGAAAATCCACAGTGAAAGGCTTTTGGAAATTTAGATATGAATTAGTTTCTCAGAAACCCCTTTTCCTTTGTGCATCTCAGAAAGACAAGCAGGTGGGGGGTTATTGAGAATGGTAAGGCAGTTCTTGCCTCATGCATTAAAGCTCATCTCAGTCCTTTTCCACATAAAAACAGCATTGTCAAAAGATTTGCTGTTCCTAAAGCCATGTTACTATTTTATTGTACACTTTGCCAATTAAAAAGAACGAGCTTTATTCCTTGTTGCCTGCAAAGTTGAATCTTTTCATCTGCCTGATACTAACAGCCTGTGTTAGCTCAAATATTGTCTGACATAAAACACATGTTTGTAAAATACTCACCTGCTCTCCAAACCTACAGGAGGCCAGGATATTTTAGGGTAAGCAAAGGAATCAGCAAAGGCTCTTTGTTAGGTCTTTTCTGAAGCTGAGGCACTGGGGGGAACTAAGCATTGTTCAGCACGAAATCTCAAGGTGAGACCCCTCAAGCAGCTGTTCACTGCCCTATTTTTCATTCCTTCTTTTATTAAATGGTGAGGTTTGAGTGAGGAATCAAACACATTTTAATTCCTATGCCTAAAACAAATGGCAGAGAAATTTTTTGAAGAGCTGCAGTTCATCAGTACCTATTGCTAACAGTTAACACAGTCCTACCTAATTCAGCCAGATTGAATTAGCAGAGGCAAAACAGATGAACCAGTTTTTACTGGTTGGCAACATCTGGACAGGAGCCAGGTGTGCCCAGGGGGGCAGGAGGCCAATGGCACCTGGGCTGGGCCAGCCATGGGGTGGCAGCAGGGCCAGGGCAGTGACTGTCCCCTGTGCTGGCACTGCTGGGGCCACACCTCAGATCCTGGGGCACTTCTGGCAACCTCAGGACAAGAAAGACATGGAGGGGCTGGAGCGTGTCCAGGGAAGGGAACGGAGCTGGGGAAGGTCTGGAGCACCAGGAGGGGCTGAGGGAGCTGGGAAAGGGGCTCAGCCTGGAGAAAAGGAGGCTCAGGAGGGACCTTCTGGCTCTGCACAACTCCTGACAGGAGGGGACAGCTGGGAGGGATGGGGCTCTGCTCCCAGGGAACAAGGGACAGGACAAGAGGGAATGGCCTCAAGCTGTGCCAGGGGAGGCTCAGGTTGGATATTAGAGAAAATTTCTTCACTGAAAGGGCAGCCAAACACAGGAGGTGGTTGAGGCACCATTACTGAAGTGTTCAAAACACCTTTGGATGTGACCCTTGAGGACACAGTTTAGGGGCAAACATGGTGGTGAGGGTGTCGGGTTGACCATTGGCTTTGGTGTCCTTTGAGGTATTTTTCAATCACTCACCAGCCTCCTTTCTGCCTGCATTAGTTTTATCAGGGACTTGCTGCTGCTCACGGGACATTTGACAGAATTTAACACTTACCTGCTGGCAGGAAACTCTCACAGCAGCCAGATTTTCTTCTACCATATGTGTGGATCATAATATTGACTGGCAGTGAACACTTACAAATTAAAAGGATTGTGTTACAGCAAAAGAAGTTCCATTTAATAGTTAAGACCTTCCCTTTAAGAAGTGTAACTCAGTCTAAATTCTTCTCTTTCTTTGTGTGTGATCTGTGGTAAAACTACAGGGAGGGTTTTCCTCAATAATTTTGTATTAGAAAGTTAACAATGTTTTCTGCAGCTGCAGATTTGTTTTGAGGGTTTTTTCCTGTTGTTTTTAGAGTATTTTCAAGCACCTGCTCACCTTTGAAATTTATTAGCAAGCTGTAAAAATAAAGGAGGGGGAGAATTAATCTGATACCCTTGGTATTAGCTTAGAGCACGGGTTTTGAAATGAAGGTTTCATGAGTTCTGGCCCTGACTAAGAGAGAACTCAGAGACAAGCACCTATTTACCAGGAACCTATTACAGAGGTACTGAATGCAATGTTTCTAGAAGAATTCTTGAAGAGTGGACACAGACCTGTGAAGTTACCCTGTTTACATGATTTTGAAATAAGTTCCAGTAAGGTACAAGGCCAGTTGGTCTTCAAACTAGTATTTCTGACAAAATGGGACAGAAGTAGGAGGACAAAACATCTCATCCACATTGCTGTGGCTACAGCATTTGCTTCCCATACATCCCTGGGGCTTTTAAACCACTGGAATGGTAAAGGGAATAAAACTCTGCTCTGATACTTCCCTGGCTTAACAAGCTGACCTTGAAGCAAAGCCTGGTTTTTGCCCTTGTCTCCCCCTCCTTAAAGCTTTGCTTTAGTCTCACAGTGTTATCATTTCCATGTTCCTTTTATTATGCTTTCAAGCCAATATACTGAATTTAGCAGCGTTCCCTTGTTTTGTGCAGCATGAGAGCTGTAAACTTACACCAGCCCAAGCTAAGGCAGTTTTACAACCTCTGAGTAGGGTCAGAGAAAGGCAAAGCAAGTGGAGCACAGCAGTGAATACATCCCACCATTTGACATTCTGGGAAGTTGAGAGTTCTCCTAAGTGCACTGATATATGTTGGTTAAAATAATTTATAATTAGTTGATATTCCTTCCCCTATAAATAAGCTTTCTTCCCCCAAAAAAATGGTTTTCTCAAAGGTGTTAAATTGCATTAGTTTTGTAATAAAACTGACCTGGGAGGATTTGTGCAGGGAGACAGCAATTACAGCAATTAATTACTTGGAAAGAGCAGTTCCTCCCTCCTGCATTTCCTCATCTAGGTGCTTCACAGTTCATTGTCTTTTTATCTCCTTTATTTAAGTCCTACCCATACATCACTGTTATCCTCCTCCCCTTGCCCACAAAACAAATGAGGGAGCTCCTGTCTCTTAGGAGGAGCATAATTAAGTGCCATCACACAGCACTGCATTTAACAGCAGCTTCAGAAAAAGGCACTCCAAGGGTTCCTGGAGAGGATTTGCTGCAAAGGAGAGCTGGATTCTCCCTCTTTCCCTCCAGCTGCAATTTCCAGTGGTCATTGAGGGATGTCTCATTGGCTGTCTAAGGCAGAAGAGCCAGTTTATGCACCTTTGGGATATACATCCCTGGCATCACAAGCACTAACTTACTTGAAATATGAACTTGGTCCTCAATTCCCTCCACACTGATGGGTTTGGAAATCATCCTGCATGTCTTGGTTCTTGTTCTTTGCTTTCTTGCAGCCTGGATGAGAACCAACCCTTCTGAGGGCAAAAAGTGGCCTTAAATTAATGTGTGTTTTGTTTAGAAGAGTTGTCTCCTAAATAGTTCAACATGATGAAATCAGTGACCTTTACATCTCAGCCCCATTTCAATAGATTTGCTGTACAGATAATTTTTAAAATAATGTTCTACATGAACTAACCTGACTCTTAAGTCCCATTTCTTTTAAGTTTCACCTGAAGCACTTGGATCTTTTTTAAATGACATTGGCTTTTAGCAGAACATTTTCCCAGCACAATCTTTGACATGGCCCTTTTATAGTCAGCATTAGAAATGAAATTACCTGGAAAGCAATATTTCCTCTACTTCAGAGGCAAGCCATGAGCAATAAAATTACAAGCAATAAAATATAAATGTATCTTAAAGTGAAACACTTTGCACTTGCTTGTTTCTACGCACAGAGAAGAAAAACTGGCCTTCAGGGAGATGAACACTTTGAAATTTCAGACTTTTTCAAATGTTTCTGTCTAATGCTCTTGGCCAAGTCAAGCACTGAGTTTATAGCTAAAGTAGGAACAATAAGTCATTACACTTCTTTTAGAGAATGACTGAAAAGTGCTAAGGATCATTGGGGGGGTAGGGGTTGTGTGTGTTGGAGAAAAGGATTTTATAATTCAATCTTTAAGTTGGAAAGTTGATTTCTTTAAATTGGAAAGCAGAAAGGTAGATTTCTTTCTTTATAAAGAAGCAAATGCCAGCCAAAATATGAAGGATTATTCCAGTGCTATAGGGGTTTATGATAATAAGTTTAAAATTTCCAAATTGCCTGATTTATCAAGTGACTCAAGATTGCATTAGAGTAATCTAAGGTTCTACTGTGAGATTAAGGTAATTCCTTTGTCAGATGAGTTTCATTCAAGGACTTGAGAAAAATCAAGATGCTCAAAGCTCCATGCCTTCTACACATGTAAGAACTGAAGGAACTTGAGGCACCTCCCTTCTCAAAAACAAAACAAAACAAAACAACACAAAATTTACCATTTTCTCAATGGTTTAAGAAATTTTAAAAATCCATTCTGGATTTGCATAAATATATAAACAGATAAGACTAAGACTCTATCAAAGCTGATATTCAATTATGATAGGATTTAGTTCTGCTTGTAGTTTTGCTTCCATGTGTTAGACACAGTCTGTTCTATTAGATCTGTTATTCAGCAGACTTCTGAAACACATTGGAACTCACAGTAGATTGTGTTTTGCTGTTTTTAAATAACAGCATTTAGCATTTTATTGAAACTGAATCTCTACAAAACCTCAACAAATCATTTGACTCTGTGTTATGCAGAGCTTGAGAGAACAAGCAAGAACACAGCATTTTCCCTGGTTCATAATCTGTGTTTCTGCTGCTGTAATGTTATTAGGCTCAAAGGCTGCCTGTGATTCCTGCCCTGATCCTTTTGTCCTGTGGAAGAAATTGGAGGGGGCTGCTAGACATCATGGATGTGAGTCCTGCAGGGAGGTCCAATTTTTTTTCCTCCTAATTTTCCAGAATTCATTGCTGCAAGTTGTCTAAATATGGGAGACTCTGGATGACTCCTTCATTTTATGTTTCCCTGTATAACTACCCATGGTCAGGCTACAAACTTGGGGACAGAGGGTGGAAGAGGAATTTGTGGTGGGCTACAGGGAACAGAGAATTCAGTGAAAACTGTCCCAGATCCATCTCCCCTTGATGCCTTGAGAGGCTAACCTGGAACTGAGGCTAGACAGTGTTAAAGGAATAAAGTAGGTATTTATTAAAATACCTTCAAAGGATACACCTTGGGCAGTACAAGAGCCCAGCCATGGCTCCACCCAAGATGGACTGCAGGTCATGAGTTTTCACACTTTTATAAATTTTGGTCCATTTACATATTGGGGTTAATTGTCCAATTACAGCTTCAGGTTATGCAGTCCCATCCTCCCAGATTGCTCTCCTCAATTCCCTGTTCTTTGCACTTCTTGGGCCTGGAGCTGCAATGCTGTCCTTGGTTCTCAGGCTGGAAAAGAATTGTTTTGTCTGACTGAACTGTGAGGAGAACTTGCTAACACTTCATATGAAGTTCAGAGTTACATACTAAGGCAGTACAGAATGTGGAAAATATGAAAACTAAAACTTAAGGCATCACCCTCCACCTGTTATTTTCTACTTCAATGAGCCTGTCTGAGCCACTGGAGAGGCCAGGCTTGACCCTGTACACCAGGCACTAAGGAATTACCTTGTTGAGAAGGATGGATCTCCCTTCTCCACCCCTCCAAACAAGGGGTCCTGGAATTCTTAAAGTGCCCTGGAAGATTTGGACAGCCCATCTATGATGATAACTGCTGCCTGTGTTTGTGGCTGGGATCAGTGCTGGAAGCTGCAGCAAGATCTTCTGCTGCCCTTGTTGAGAAGGATGGATCTCCCTTCTCCACCCCTCCAAACAAGGGGTCCTGGAATTCTTAAAGTGCCCTGGAAGATTTGGACAGCCCATCTATGATGATAACTGCTGCCTGTGTTTGTGGCTGGGATCAGTGCTGGAAGCTGCAGCAAGATCTTCTGCTGCCCTTGCTGCTCTCCAATCCCTCCCAAAACCTCCTCCCACTGTCCATGCTTTGTAAGCATCTCTTTTCATTGAGCTCAGGAGTAACAACTAAAAATTTTGGGATAACAAAAATCAGTCCAAAATTGTTTGTTCCTCTTTCTCCCCTCTGGGCTCAACAGGTCCTTCACTGAGGCTTGCTCAGCCTAAAATTAATCTTACAACTCTGCTGCCATGCAAGCAGTTCTACCTCCTCCATACACAGATGTTGTACCACCTGGGTCTCTGCAAAGCCACAAAACCTACCAAATAAATATCAACCTTTCATCAAAGGGAAATGGATTTGCAAGAAGTTTAGAGCAGTTGGAGGGTCTGGTTTGGGTGTTGAATTTCTCTCTCGCTATGAGCAGTAGAAAGAAACCCTCCCTGAATTTCTTACCAGAAGATTATATCAAAACCTAAGAAGTTGGTAGTTCATGAAGATTTAATTAAACATGCTTAGTTGTTTTCCATAATGCATTAGCACAGTGAACTCTAAATCCTCTTCCTTCTCCCAGTGGAAGCTTGGAGGATTCTATGTTTGCATCTTTTTCCATCTCTGTTTGTCTGCAGATCAGCCTAGGTCAGTAATGGTATGTGACAAGCTGAATAAAATCTTGCCAGGAGAACTTGAACCACATTTTTACCTCTTCAAGTGATCTCTAACGCTGCTTTTTGATTGTATTTCCCTGGTGCTAGAAAAATTACTATGATAATTCAAGAAAGGAGGAGTACTTTTTGATTCTTTGCATTTTTCTCCGTGTCTGCTGCTAGCCACCTCTTTTCTCAGCAAGAAACAGTGTTGCTCTCATTTCTGTGCTGCTAGAAGACACTCAGGTGTATTTTCTAATACTGCTGGAATGCCTAATTTGTCCACAGATGCCAATCCTTGTTCAAATGGAGTCCCTTTGCCAGCAGGTGCTTTTGTGGCACATGTGGTGAGATAAGACATTTTTAGTCTTGGCTCCTGTTCCTAGTCCAGCTCTGTAGGGTTTATAAAGTCTCATAGAAGCAGGTTTATAATTATTTAATGTTTCTAACTGGCTTTTTTATCCCCTTCAGGAATGGAGCCATGCTGCCTTGTATTGACTTCCCCATGTTGCTATTGTACTCCCAGCAGCTTTCACAGAAATAGCCCTCCCAGAGCAGTATTAACTAGTAGTGATTATGTGACAGAGTAATCTTGTATTTTGGGAATATCAACTCCCACAGTCTCATCAAAAGATGATGGGCCTCATTATTCTAGGGAATATGTGAAGTAAGGAGTGGCAGGTATTGCAGGGATGAGGACACTGGAATTAGTGCAGAGCCTGTGCTTGCACATCTCTCCACAAACATGGAGGGACAGATGTGTGTTTTTGATTTTGGAGGGCATTATCTGATGGTTATGGAAAATATTGACATTTCATTTATTTGTACTGTGGCATTAGCTACTGTATAAAAATGATGCTGTAATTAATATCTGTAGTTATTCTATTATCACCATCACCACTGTGTGACATCCAAAAAGCTGCAGCTTCGTCCTTTGTCCCCCTAGCCCACGTGTGCAGCAAAACCCAAAAGTGCTGTGGGAAGTCTGGATGAAAACTTAGTTGCCAATAAATGGCCAGCAACAGGTAGCAGAAAACAGCCTGACTACCCAGGAAAGTTAACTTACTTCAATGGATTCATTAGTCTGCCTTTTTAAATAGAGAAGAGGGGTTTTGGTGCCCAGCCATACACTGATATTTCATTTTTGGTGCACAGGGCCTGGCCTCCTACTGCAGCTCCAGAAAGACTTGTGTCTTTTACAGCTCCTTCCAGGAGCTCTGCTTCTGTCAGCCTTTTGCAAATTCTGGGACACCCTAAAATGGCACAGGGCATCTCTGTTTACACCTGAGGCAGCTAAGGAGTTAATTGTGCAAACTGGAATTAAAACCCGAAGCCCTAATTATACCGCGGAGTCATTTAGCATTCAGAGCTGGGTTCCCTCGTGCTGTGTGTCAGGAGAGGAGAGGAAGGGTTGGTGGGCACCTCCTCCTCCTCCTATTATTCAGCATGTTCTGCACTCCGAGGGTGCCACCCTCCAACCCAGATTCCAGAGGCAAGGAACTCTTGGGGAGGAAAATGCAATGCAAAAATAGGAAATTGCGCTGCGGAGCTTTTATGTTGGTGGCACAAAAGTTCCAGCACGTCAAAGACACCGTTATTGCTATTTCTATCCTGTTCCTGGTGAGGCCAAATGTGGATCTCCTGGGAGTTTCCAGATGAGGTTCCTGGTGGAATATGTGGGAAGGTGTTGCCTTTTTTCCCCCCCTCTTTCTTCCTGCCTTTTTTCTTCCTTCTTAAGCTAGCAGGGATGAAAAGAGTACACAGCCTTTACTCAAAAAATGGGACTTTGTGAGGTGTTTCACAGGCAAACAATGAGAAATGAACACATAGAGAGACCTAAAAGAAAAAAGATTTTCCTTAAATTGATAAAAAAACCTGTAAAAAATGCAGCCTTTTGAGCAAAAAGTTGATATCCTTTGTATGAGGTAGCACATTTTCACAAAAAAAAATCCCTTTGTTTAATGTGTAAAAATGAACAGCCTCCCCTGTTGGGATTCTGCAGTCACAATGACTGTTGAGCAGAGATAACATGAGGACAGATTTCTGCCCAATTCCCATCTCTGATCCTTGTTTCTCACCAATCCCAAAAGTTGTCTGCTTATGCTCTGATTTTGTTACCGGTATCCAAAGGTTTATTTTCAAATCTGAGGTATTTAACAGCCATTTGCCCATTTTTGCCCATTTTTAATACATATACGAGTCAGAGATGCTGAAATTTGGAAGCAAAATTAAAAAGATTAATTAGAAAACTGTTAAAACAAGGCATTATTAAAATTTTGGTATGAAGATATATTTTCCAGATGTTTTTGTTCATGTCTGCTCCTTTCTAAAACGCCTTGGCTTTGATCATTGGACACTTTCTGCTGTAAAACATTTCTTAGAAGATTTCTTAGCAGATTTGTTTATGTTAAGGACACTATGCTAAGACAAACAATCACCTACCATAAATATTGAACATTTTATTCAAATAACATGAAAGTCTGGTATTAGCCTGAGATAGTAATTTGCTTTGGAAAATATGATAGATTTTTTAACATACCCACTCATTCTACATGAAATAAAAAATAAACCAATTTAACTGACTGAAAAAAATCCCTGAAAGCATATTGCACTAATTCTAGTTTATCTATGAGATTCTCTCCTGTTCTGAGGACTGAAATGACCACATGAATTGACCCAAAAATTTAAGTGAAACAGCTGTGTCCAGTTTCACCCAAGCTTACTGAGCAAGTGAAATTGCAATGAAATTTTAATCCTTTTTTGGACAAACAAAACAGCTTCTTCAATTTCCAAGGATAGAAAACACAGTTCATTTACCATATAGATTTTTTATGACTTTTTCTTTTTGAGCAACCTGAGGTTTCTATATAAGATCAGGACATAAAATCTGTAGTGAGATATTTTCAAAGACTAGAACCTAAATAATCTCAAAGTCTATCTAGCCTAAATAAACAGTATGTCCTAATATATGCAACTTTTTTTTTTCAGAAGTAGTATGTAGGCTTTTTGATCAGTGAATTACTTGGTATAAATATTGCTGTAAGGAAAAAAAACATGAATATGTTTCTATTCTCTCATGCTAGCATGTGTCTCAATATTTTAATATTTAATGTCAAGTCTGTACAGAATTTGTCCTTCATGGATTAACAGACTCAGGTGGAGATTTCACAGTCTCCCATTTTGGTTGGCTCTGTGAAAAAAAAGCCACTAAAATAAAAAACGTGTGCTGTATCAACTTTAAAATATTCTGACTGCAGAGAGAAGTTGTCAGAAATTAATTGAAATATAAGTATTGTGAGCTTTATTTCAATGTTCTGCTAGCTCATCTTTTCTCTTACTGAAGTTGGTGACTCCTTGCCAGCACTGACCAGGCAGGACTAATTGTTGAAACTCTTTAAAATAGCAATTTAATACTTAAACAGTGCAACCTCAACCTCCAGAAATGACATAATCCCTGTGGCACAAAGGAAGTGAAAGATGCTGCGTTTGTACGAGGTTTCCATACTGCCAAGTATTGGTGAAATTAAAACACAGGCACTTTAAAGGCAGGCAGCAGCAGGATCATTTTTTAACCTCCATATTTTAGTCCTGGAGTTTGGATTGGTGAGACCTGGGGACTTTGGTTGCTGTTAATGACAAGTGCAGGCAGTCAGAGTTCATTGTGTGGAGGAACGTGTGATGTGCCAGATGCTCAAGCAATGCAAGGACTACTGAGAAAATGTCCCTGTTTCTTTGGAAACCAGCCCTCAGGCAGCACTGGACACTTAACTCTGGGTCCTTCCTTGGAAATTGTTCCTGAATAAAAGTGAATTTGCTTCTCCTGAGGATTAGGTGCTCCCTTCTGCCTGCGCTAGGGTTCAAGGCTTGTGTTAGCTAGTTTAATGTGGTGCTGCTTAGCTCAAGTGGGTCAGCTGTGAGGGAAAATGCAAATGGAACAGGTGGCTCCAGCACCCACGTGCATGATCCAAAAGAAGAAGAGCCATTCAGCAACGTGTTTTTAATTGGAAGTGTGATTTTGAGCCATTTGGTCATTCCAAATGAACACCAGGTGTTGACTAGACAAAGCACGGGGCGGTGCTATCAGTGAAGGACAGCATTTGTGGAAGAGTGGTGAGCAGTGTGGGCTTAAAAACACCAAAACCAAATCTGAAGTAATGTGTCTTCCTGAGCTTAGCATCACTTTTGGCCAGCACAGAGAGAAGATTCCCTCAGCCTCAGAAAATGATGCTGCTATTTCAACGTTATTACAAGATGTGTGATCTCCAGGCTTTTTCCAGAAATCTTACGTGGGCGGAGGGTGCTCCTGAATGCAGGTCCCATTTTTACAATCAGAGATTTGCCTTCTGGGTCTCCTCTGTGTGCAGCCCTTCAGGTAGTGTCAGAACTTGACCCAAAAGAGGGTGGTGAGGGGCTCCAGCCTTGTGAACATTCGGAGAGTTGTTGCACCCTGTCCCACTCCAGGTGTCCCTCAGAAAAGAGACAAGGGTGGAGGCAGCACATGGCTGGAAAGCCCCTTGAGACCTCAAAACAGAGACAGGCTCAAGTTAAAACCTTGGATCTGAACATGGGAAGACCAAAAAAAGGTAGGATGCCAATCTCTTGCACAAATTGTACTTGCCTCTACTTGCTGCTCCCATTTTTTGCTTTTTACTGGGAAGATTGGAAATCTCCGCTGGCCGAGCTGATGGAAGCCCAGCACCTTATTGCAAATTGATAACAGCAAAACTGTGATAGTGAAGATGAGCAGGAAAATTACTTTTCCTTTTTTGGCCAGGGATGTAGAGTCATTTTTTAATTCTACACAGAGTGTTGTGCATGATGTAGAAGTGTTTGGGGGATGAAGGTGGCAGGAGGGGGAAGAAGAGAGGGAAGGAAGGAAGGAGGGAGGTATAAATAAACTTAATTAATTATGTCCACAATTTCTCTGGTGCCTTAATGAAGCTGCTGATATAATTGATTTGAAGTCTGACCCTTTTTTCTCATTTGAGCCACATCAAAGCATCTCTTTCTATGGCATTCCTTGCTTACAAAGAACATAAATTATCAATGGCCAATTTCACTTTTATTAAGCAGCAAATATTACTTCATACTGAAAGCCTTCACTATATTTAAAGGAGATTATGCCTAGCAACTAAAGACACAGATGCAATATTTCACTTTAGTCAACAAAGTTGGGAGTGTATATAGGCATTTAAATTCAATAACTGTAATAAATATTTTAAATGGCAATAATAAATAACAGTGTTCAAACATGTTCATATAAGAGACAACATCAAAAATAAGTGGCTTTTTCTTGCTAGGATTCACATAAGAAGCTCATGTCTTTGGTTCCAGATATTTGATTATGATCAAAGCTTTGGAAATCTAATAGAGACTATCAATGCTGGGGTTTATTAGGCCTTAATTAACCTAAATCTCTCAGTTCATCCATATTACTGAAGTTTACAAGTCCTTATTCTAATATTTTTTTTACTTTCCCAGTCACCACACTTCACCATTGCTTTGTCTGCTGCCCTCTAGTCTATCTAACCATTCTTCAACATTTGTCCATTATTCTGCAGCATTTTGTGTTGCAGGCAGGAAAAAATCGTGTTCAAAATTCAAATGTATGTGTAGGGAAGGACAGCAAAGTACATCGGTGTCTGCTCTCAGTGCCACTGGTGTTTGGAATTTATCCTTGCCAGCAGATTGTTAATTCTGAGTCATGGGTAGGTTAAAGGTGTCAATATCAGTGTGGTGTTTCTTGTATTTTAACAATTATGGTTTAATCTGGAGAGGGGATGCACTGGACAGTACCTGTGCTTGAGGAATTATCAGTTCTCTTTGAAGAGGCTGTAATCCCATACAATCTATTTTGGCTGCAATCTTAATGTTCCATGGACAGTGGACTCTAAATTAAGTATTTCCATGGAGGAAAGAGATCACAGGGATGTTACACAACCCTTGGAATGTGACAGCTCAGAGACAAAGAGGTAAAGAGAGGTAGGTGACCTGGGACATGCAGCATTTCTCCTGCAGGGCTCCTGCTGCTTTCTCCAAGGTGCACAAAATACAAAACCTGGGCAGTGTTCTCTGCATAACCTTCTCTGTCTCCTGAAACTTTCTCTGGGATGGGTTCAAGGAGCCAAGAGCAATCCCCAGGTTTTCTGCTGAGCCAGAATGGCTTCTCAAGTGCTTAGACCCTTGTTGGGTCACCTCACTGCAAAGCTCTTGGTTCTTCTCTCAGCTCTGGAACAGTCCTGTTCATCTTCTCTCTCCAGCATTTCCAATGCATCTTTTTGCTGTCAGGCCTTCCTAGTCTTTCCTTTGTCACTTGTCTCATTTGGGGAATGTCAGAAGCTGGTGGCTTGTCAGTTCTTGACAATTTTCTAGTGGTTTCTCAGAAATGTAAGAGCTGTACGTAGATTTTTGCAGGCCACTCTGGCCTTGTCACAGGTATTGGTTTAAGGGTAAGCACTTGAGATTCAAAAATGCTCACTGGTTGAAAGGAAGGACAAAATTCAGAGGGTTTGCAAACAGTCAGTGGGTTTTATTAGTAAATGACACACTTGGCATGTTTATTCCTGACCTATTGTATAGGCAGTGGGCTTTGGATAAAGGGGCAGGGTGAAGGGAAAAGAGAAATTAGAGGGGTTAATTAAAAAGGGAGAAACGAATTAAAGAGAAAGAGGAAGAGAAAAAAGAGGGCAAAAGGGAAGCAGGCTGCAGGCCAAATTATTGCCTGCTGCTGAATGCGACAGTCTGTTCCGATGAAAAGAACTGGATTTTTTTTTCCTTGCTACTTTTTTGTTAAATGGGTCTTAACCTTTGGGTGGATTTTGCACAGAGCTCCTTTTAAAAGGCCTTTAGTTTATTCATGAAGGTGTTAGCGTTCAGAACACATAATCATGGAATGATTATATGCAGGTGCTTTTATTGAAGAGCTCTGGGTGTCAGGGGTACGGACCCCTACATATTTCGGACATAGGTTCAGGATGAGCATGGTTTTATACCCTTATCATTATATAACTACATATTAATTATTAAACTTATATTGCTCTATTGTATACATTGATTTCATCCAAGCATGGATTTTGTAATTTCCATCAAACCCCCAAACATTGTTTCTCATGATTCGTGTTACAATTAAGCAATAATTATATCCAATTACCAAACAATCATCACATTTAACAATAGTAAAGCCTAACATTTTCCCAGGGCCTACCCGGCCCAACTCTTCTTTCTAACTCTCCTGAATATCCCATGATTTTAGAAACATTTTATCCCTGTACTATCAGAGGTCCCAAGGCTCTTACTAAAGAATCCTTTTCCACCCCCATACACCAGTGTCTTTTGTTATACCTCCTGTAAAAAAGGGAGACTTGTCTTTGAATTCTTTTATTTCTAAAAAATTTTAATAGGTTTTGGTTTATATTGGCCTTTTTAGAAAGTTGTCTAATTCAATTCTGAAACTGTACAATTCTGACCTTAGTTTCCTCATACTGCATCTCAATTAGAGAAATATTCTTTTCTGGGAAATTAACCTTTACTGTCGCTCTTCTGACTGAATCATCAGCAATTATTTTGTCCCTGCAGAGCGTTTTCATGGCTCTCCAGAAATTTATGGGCAACCATCTTAGACGAACACAGTCACAGAAAGGGCTTTATTTCTACTTTTTGAAAAATAATTCAGGCATGCATCACCTGGGAACGAGTTAATGAGCCTCCATGAGCTGGGACATGAGCTGGTCATTGTCTGCAGGGGTAGGTGGGGCAGTCAGAGCCCCGTGACAGTGAAGGAAGACTTTGCAACCTGACATTGTTCTGTGAATCCTCTTTTGGTAATTGGGAGGGAACTGTTTTCAAATATGCTCTGCAGGCAGCTAAAAAAACGGGTGTAATTCTTCCTTTTGGCACTCGTGTCACTGTGACTTAGTGCTTTCATGAAATTAAGCATCTGTGAGCCCTGTCTTGTGGGTCCTCAGGGAGCAACTTCTCTGCAATGGCAGGGGAGGATGTAGTCATAATCCCTTTTTTCAGATGAGGTTATAATTTCCAATCTGTTTGGAGGCCCAGCTAAATAGAGGCTTATGAAATTTGTGGAATAATTATCAAGACATATATTCTATAGCTAAGAGACAGTAATTCTGGATCATAAAGCTCATAGAGCATTTAATCCAGCTGTGTTAGACAAGAATGGGATTTATTGGCATAAAACTAGCAATCCCCTTTTTCCCGACCTCCAATCCAATGCAGAAAGGAAAAAAAAAAAAAAAAAAGAAAAAAAAAAGGAAAAGAAAGGAAAATGACTGATGAGCCCTGGTAAATCTTAGTGTTGAGGTTTAAGATGTAATCCTGCTTTATCTCCAGTCTCACTGCCAGAGGTTACCAGTGCAGGAACCTGCACCTTTAGCAAGGCAGTTTCTGGACAGATTTCAATATTTTGTTGGAAGCCAATACCCAATATGAGGATACCAAGGTCTTTACAGAAGCAACTGGTTCCTTTCTGCTGACTTTATCTTGAAGCAACTTCCACCAAGAGGGCTGGGCAGGGAGCAGGGACAATTTAGTGGTAACCTGAACAAGTCCCTGTCCAAGCTGTGTGTGTGTCATGAGGCTGCATCTTGCTTGTCTCTTGCACACCTACAGGCTCTGCCACCATGAAGAAACAGAACGGGAAAAAAGGGGTAAAAAGGGAAAACCAAGGTTAAACATCTAGCAAAAATTTCAATTCTAATTACAGTCTTGACAGAAACTCAAGGAGACTTGTTTGAGCTAAGAAAGTTCATGTATCCCTAATTGTGATCCCTGTGACTTTCCAGATTGGGAAAAGAAAATTACAGGCAGTTTGTCTTCACAAAGAGAAAAATTTGGCCCCTATATGAAATTCTGTTGCAGTGAGCAACTGATGTCAGCACATCTGGAAGCAGCCATCACACACAGTGAGGACAAACCCAGCGTGTTACCCATGACAGAATCATGAGATATAACCCATAACTATTTCAAGCAGATTGCTTTTCTTCATTTTTCTGCAGTTTATCTGGTGAAGAGAAGAGAGCTTGGAGTAATTTTTTTGTTTTGTTTTTTTTGGTGATTTTTTTTAGTTGGTTTGTTTGTTTGTTCTTTTGGGCTTGTTTTGTTGTTGTTTCTAACTTCTTCAAAAATATCAACAATAATTTTCCTCCTTTGTTCTTCCCAGAAGCAACTGGTGCTTATTTGGACACTGTAAGGAATCTGGGTCTCACCTGGTTTTCAGTGAGACTCAGTCACTTGAATGTCCAAACAAATCATGAAACAGGATTTGGGGCCCTGCTTCCATACTCACTTGTGCATGGAAGGGTTTAATTTGATCACTTTGTTCTTCAGGACTGTAATTATTATCTGCTGAAGTTCTGTAATCCTGGTATAAATATACATAATATTATCAAATACATTTTCAAGGTATGCCAGAAGTATAATTAACTACATTTCAAGAGATTGGCCCAAAACTGGGTAATTTAGTCATTTTTGGAGGGCTCAGTCAGGACTCAATTAAATTATATTTTCTGGTTTTGCTACTTGCAAGAAAGATAATTTTGGGAAACTCATGAGTATTGAACATTTGAGGCCTGTATGGTAGATTTTGGACATTTCCCCTTTTTGTGACAATAATATTTATATCTTCAAAACCCAACAAGCAAGTTAGATCAAATACAGCTCTACCTGATTATCTAGTGGTATAGGCCTTTGGCTGAGGTAATTAAACTTAGATATCAGAGTTCCTATATGGAAATATAGGTCTGGAAAAGCAAAATAACCTACCTGAAAATGATGATGACAGGCTAAAGACAAGGTATATTTTATGACAGACCTTTCAGAAATTTGGTTATGCAGTTTTCACACAATTTTCCTTCTCTTCCAACCAGCATGTTGAAGCATCCATTTAAACATAATGCCTGACCCCCACATGCACACTGCCATGAAAGAGGTTAAACCATGGAGCCACAAGTTGATAACTTCCTCCTGTTTTAACCCAGTTTTCCTGGTGCAGTGCTAGATTTCTGCCCATGGTGAGTACTGTGACCAGAATCATTGATACACACAAGAAATGAACAAAATTTGTGATATCCAGATCATGAGGTGATATTAAGACAGGCAAAATTTTCAGATTACAGTTGGGTTTTTTTCTCCCATAGAATTTGAATGGAAATGGCTTTTACCTTGAAAATATTAGGATTTTTGTGGAATAACTGGCAAGATGGTCACCATGACTCAGTGATGTTACATAGTGACAAGAAGAAACAATAATAACCCTAGTAATTGAATTCAAAGGCCTATTTGCTCAAGATTTCCTTATTTGCCATTCAATGTTTTAATGGGAATTGTAAAGTGTAAACAATACAATAAAACCAGAAGTTAAGAGGAATCAAATTGTCTTTCACCCTTGCCTCTGGAAATTCCCTTTCTGTTGCAAAACACTTGTTTTCCTTTTTCTTTTATTTTTTTTTGTTTTGTTTTGTTTTGTTTTGTTTTTAGGTTTTTTTTTTTTGTTTTTTTTTTTTGGTTGGTTGGTTGGTTAGTTGGTTTGGTTTTTTTTTGGTTTTTTTTTTTTTTCTTTTTTTTTGTTGTTTTTTTTTTTTGTTTGTTTTGGTTTGTTTTGGTTTGGTTTGGTTTTTTTTGGTGTCACTTAAAGTGTCAGCCTTTATGTGTGGCAGTGCTGTGGTGCAGCTCTGTGTTACCAGGAGATGACAAATGCTGGGTAAGAGAGGAGTGTGAGGTGACAGATCACCAGGCTTTCCACTGTGCCCATTCTGCTTAGGCACTCTTGGCTCATTTGCAATGTGTTGCCTAGAAGAACACCAGGCAAATTTGTTCCTAAAGTATTATGAAGGAACAGCATGAAATAAAGAAACTGGGAAAACCACTAGTTTAAATGTTTAATGCAATGTATTTTATACACTCCTGTTATTTACTTGACCTTTATTCTGCCTGGCTCTTCATGTATTTTTAAAAGCTTTTAACAAGCTGCACAGAGGACTGGCTGTATCTGCCCACTGCTGACATAAATAGCATGCCTGGGAGTGACAAACTACAAGCTTTCTTTAAAACCCTTGTAAATGGATGTGTGGCAGAAGCAAGAGTTACTATTAAGCAGCTTTTTCTGAGAAGTTATCCTTTTTATGTAAGTTTAGTCTCAGTGTTAAAGGGAACCTTTTACAACCCTTTGTGCAGTATCATCTCTACACACTCCTCCAGGTGTTATTTCTCAGACTGCTCATTCTAGTAGAGGTAATAGTTTCAATCTAAGAGCCTTTTGAGACTGAAATACCTCTGGTGGGGTTGCTTAGTGCTGCCACTGTCCAGCAGTATAGGACATAATTATGGCTCATCTTTCTGTACCCACCTTCCCTCTGCTGTGCAGCAGCTGCAAGTGGTATGAAATGAGTGCAGGATGTGCCAGGAGTTCCCCTTTTTCTGCCCTAAAAGAAGAGCTGAACACATATCTGATGTTTTTAAACAGCTGCAAAACATCCTGCCCCAAAAGCTTGCAAAAACAACTGGAAGGATCTTTAAGCACGAAGGTGAAACTGCAGTGTATATATTGAATTTAGCACCTTGATCCTCTTAATGGAGCTCTCTATTTATTTTTATTTATTTAATGGAGCTCTCTATTTTTAAAAGATCTCTGCCTTTTGATATGTTGTATCTGCATCTTTTCATTGGCTGCACGTCCCTAAAGCTGCTGTGCATGGAGAGAAGGAATTAAAGACCACAGACATAGCAAGGGAATGCTCACTTAAGTAAGAGCTGGGAACATTTGTATTTTGTAGAAAGAGAATTATAAGGGCTGAGCAGCTTTGATCCAAATAGTGAGGGGAGCCTGGAAATGTGCCTTTGGGAACTGGGCCTGTATCACAAAGTGGAAGAATTCCATGACAGCATACAAAAACCAATTAAATAACCTGGTAAATTGATAAAGGGTCTGCTGAGAGCATCTGTAAATGAGGAGAAACTGATAATGGAGGTGGGAGGGGGATAGGGAGCTGAGTGCTGCAGGGTTGGGAAGCTCTGTTTCAGAGGGGCACAGCAAAGAGTGTCTGCATTTCCTGTTTGCTAAATAGTTTTGGGATAACTCTTCTGGTGGCCCCAAACAGTGAGGAAACAGCAGATGTATAAAATAAACATGGTCTGTCTTCTTAGAAATCACATTTGGCAATACCTTCCCCCATACCACCTTGGTGTTTTAAAGTTTGATTTGTAGCTATGAAGTCAGTCAAGAGTACCAGTGGATCACATATTTACAGATCTGCATACTTTTAATCTGACAAAATCCATATCTATGTGGTTGGTTAAGGAGTGATGATTGTAAGACTGTGCTTCATGTTAAATAGAAATAAATGCAGTTAAGGTTCTCTGTGGTTATTACACATTGTCTTCATGTGAGGGAAGCTTTGACAGAGCCATGGGGGGAAGAACTACCAAGTTCCAATCTCACCACGGTGTATTTTCATTTCAGTTTATCCTAACAGAAGCTGAAACCAGCCTCAGCTCAGGGGCTGGCTGAGGAGCAGCTCAAATTAACTCAGGAGGATGGACAGCATCTTCCAGCAGGGTGGGATGGGCAGTGGGGTCCTTGGCAGCCACTGGGTCTCTGTGTAGGACCCCCCTGTGCCTGGGAGCCTTTCTGAGCCCAGAATCCTGTCTGCAGGGATTTAAGGATGTAAAAAAAATATGCCTGGCTGCTCATTTACTTACCCATTCATTGTGAGCAGGGCAGTTGAGGGACACAATCAAAATGGTTTTGAGTGCTGGGGTCAAGTGCTGTGCTTTTCCCACCTGGAGCTGGTGGATAGATTGTGGGAACAGAGCCTAGGGCTGACAACAGCAGGGTGAAGAAAGTGCCCCTAGATGAAGGATAAAGGAAATTATGATCCCTACAGTGATGTGTACTGGAAAAAAATGAGTTGTGCATGTAGGAGCTGGCACTACAGAGAGAGACAAATAATGAGAAACTAAATTAAGGTGTCAGAATAATGATAGTGTACTAAAAGGAGAAACATCCACCATCTCTCTTTCTGCTTAAAGCCTGGAGAATTGTGTCTGAAGGGGAACTTGCATTAATGCTTGACAGGAGAAATGTTCAACTCAGATTTATGAGATGAATCTGTCAGATTTACATTTGTTTACTGTAAATGGGAAAACAATGTGAAGGGGCTATAATGTGAGGCAAACATCTGAGAAGGGAAAAATACAGGGGGGAAATAACTTCACTTTTGGCAGCAAACAGACAAAAATGGCTAAATGATTGCCACATTTAGATTGCCAGATTGGTGCAGGTGTCACTCAGTCCTGGCCTCTGCTGCAGAGATCTGCAGTCACCCACTTTGGCCCAAGCCTTGGAACAACAACACCCATTTTGGCATTTGACTGCCCTGGAACCAACTCCCAGAAGAAATTGGGCACCTCCTTCCTGTGTGCCTCACTTCCCAGGAAATTGAGTACAATACTGGGAGAGTCCCTCCAGCTGCTGAATTCCAAACCCTTGAGTGGGAGCTCTTCCATGAAGCCCTTTCCAGGCAGGACTGAGCTCAGGGGACTCTGCTGCCACTCAGGACCTCCTACCACTGTAAAAAATTGTGTCATGATGCTGTGATCATGTTACCATGCAACAATATCCAATGCTAAGGACATTCTCAACCCTCTTCCTAATAAGTGCCTTAATTAGTTTTCTACTTGCCACCCTCATCAGACTTGCCTCACTAAGCAAATGGCCACTTGATTTACTGATAATTCAGATACAAGCCCTGTCAAAATTTCACTGCTATTGGCATCTTTAACATTTCAAGTGTCTGTATCAATTTCAATTCCAAGGAAAAAAAATCCTGGTGGCATTTCAATAATTAAATGCTCTGACTTGCCACAAATTCCTTCATTGCATTTGCTGCATAGCTGGGTTGATAAAGATAACAAGTCTTGTTATCTTTATGTTTCAGTATCAAATAAACAGGGTACTTCAGACTTTTTAGCAACTGCTGTCACCAACACACGGCTGTTGCTGCAGATGAGACCAAGCAATTCTGCTTTACAGGAGGAAAAGTTCCCCTGCAGGCCAGCTGGAGGAGAGTTTGCTGATCTGTGAATCAAGGGGAGCCTCTTCCCCAGGCACAAGATGAGCTGGCCACCAGTAATGGGGTTTCTACCCATAGGGACTGAGTGGATGTCTTAAAAATCGTGAATTTGAGAAGCCAGGTCAGATGGAACAAAATCATTCCTAAGGTGTTACTGCATGAGAGAAATATGGAAGTGTCCAGCTTAGATGACCTCCCTCAAGAACATTGTCTTGCAAAATCTTGAGCCACATGGAAGAAACAGGTTAAAAATAATATCATGATGATGCCAGGCTGAGTCCTTTAAAAACTTAGTGCTTGGAGCAATTGAGAGGGGAGGAAGATTTTAATAAAAAGAAGGGAGCACAGGCTGTTAAATAAGCAATGAGACAGGTCCTTGCCAAAGAAAATACATAGCCAGGAGGAACAAAAATAAAGATAAGGAATACATTTCACTTGATGTCCTTTGACTGCAACCTCTCTTTGCTGTGCAATTACCTGCCTGGGATGCCCAGAGCTCCACCACTCCCTGTGACCAGGTGAACACAAACTGCACCTGCATGGCCTATGCTACCCCTGGGTGTCCCCAGTATTCCCAAAATTCCTGTTGGAAAAACCACCTGAGTAGACCAGAGGGAGAACTGCAACTCTCCCATAGGTGCCATGTCATCTGATCATCAAGGTCCTCACCCACCCTCAGTGCTCTGGGTGCTTTATCAAACCTCAGTGCCAACGTGGGCTTTGAAACCAGACTCCAAAGACTCAGAGTACTTTGTGTAGCATAGTGGGATCCCCAAAAACAAGGGAATTTTGTCACCACAAAGCATATAAATGCATTAAATAAAAAAAATGTACAAACAAAAAAATAAAAACATATGTATGTTAGAGGCAGCAGGTTTCTTGTGATATAAATTTCTATATTGTCTTCTTAATATTATGAGGAGTATAAAAGAACTAATCACAGGCTGCAGGTGCAGCATATTCATGGTAGTAACACAGAACTGCAAAGATAAATGTAATAGTTTTAAAATGAGACCATGAAATATAATAATAGGTTTTCATAACATAGGAACAATGCTCTAATGTAAATGAAATTAGTATAACTGGACATTTACATGAACCTGAAAGTGCTCTTGAAAGTAGAGAATACTTTAAACATTCCTAAATCTTTGGAAGAATGATTTTTTGGGAGCAGCTTTCAGTATTTTTTTTTTAACAACATGAATAGTACAATTTAAAATCCTCAGTAAAGAAAATCAGCCAATCATAAGAGGTCTCTTAAAACTAGAGGATGAAAAATTCTGGAATTACATCTTGGACCAAAATGCAAACCTTTGAGAAACAAACAAATTATCAACTTCCTGAACTGATGAAAGAAAGGCTAAAAAAGATAAATTTTTTTAAGTGACAGAGTTCCCAGTTTTGCTTTCAGTTCACCAGCTGCTCACTACTCACCAAGGTATTTTGTTTTTAAATATTTAAGGATTTTTATCTCTCTTTTGCAAAATCAAAATTCTCTCATTGAAGCATTCAAGCTTTCATAAACAGCTCTAATTTGTTACACCTGTTTAGAGCTGTGTTTTACTAATGACTAGAGATACAGAAAATAACTTCATAATGGAACATAATTTATTGCAAGATCATCTACATGTGAAATGCTCTTGAAGGAACATGGTCTCTGTGTGCTATTTTATATAGATTTAATAGAAAGCATACTGTGAAGATTAGGTTGTTGGTTTTTTTTTTGCCATCCTTGTTTAAGAAAGGCCAAAAAATTAAAATCTATGGAATGCTGACCATAACACCACATTTGTTGTAAAGGCCATCCCACCTCTCACAAAATCCAGATGCAATCTGACATAAAAGCTTTGACTGTTGCCATTGCCCTTGGTTAGGGCACTTCTTGGCTAGCATGGGAATAGTTAATTCATCCCCAATTAAACATCTCCCTAACATGTAACAGTTTTCTTTTAGGAGCTCATAAATAGTAAGATTTACAGAAATTAAGAGCAAATTATATCAAGGTATGCTTTCTTTCAGAAAGAGATCTCTCTGATTAGAAGACCTCTATGGTTAGAAGTAATAATAAATTATTAAGGAGAGCCTCTGAAAGCAAAAGTGGCCTGGAGTGCACCCTGGGGACACAAAAGGCCTTTAATCTCACCTGAAAGCCACAGCTCATCATTTTGTCGGTGTGAGACTCCTTATCTGAGGATAAATAGATGTTCTGACAGCACTCGTGTGTGTTTTCCTTGTTGGGAGCCACATGTGCAGCCTCCTCTGGTTTGTTTGCTTGCTCTGAGAAAAAACAGCTGATTAGGAACTCTGCCAACCCAATGTAGTCTGACTTTCTAGCCTTGGAAAAATATGTTCTTTCAAGGCACTTAACAGATGGACACCTAACATTATTAGTTACTTTGGGGAAATGATATTCCAGGCTTAAAAATGACTTAAGGAGGAGCATGCAACCCTGTTTTTAGAGCTCTAATTGAAAAGTATCCTCAGC
This sequence comes from Peucedramus taeniatus, assembly GCA_013400575.1. NCBI lineage: Eukaryota > Metazoa > Chordata > Aves > Passeriformes > Fringillidae > Peucedramus > Peucedramus taeniatus. The sequence goes on from WBNO01028403.1 coordinate 111,308, forward strand.
AAAATGTTCACACATCAGTGTGAGTGAAGTGCAGAATGTCATACACAATAAATTGGATCAGCAAACATAAGGACATCACTGCTCTTCTTTTCCTGAAGTTTCTCCCTGTCAGAATTAGCACATGCTTTCATTCTCCTCTGTTCCACTCGGGGTCACCAATAACCCCTGTCCCGGGAGGCGACAAAAAAACGACATGGAGCAGCTCTGGTGGTAGCAAACTGAAAAAATTTTTTATTAAAACATCTGACTCCATATTTATATCTTTCTAAAATCCTAGTGTCATTGGAGGGTTACAGTGCCACCTCCTCAATGTCACTGGGCAACCTAACTGTCTGTCAGGTTGCTCGTCCTCCATAAAGGAATACAAAACAATAAGTTATTTACCTAAAGTGTATGAGAAAGTTTGTGCAAAGAATGCAAACATCAGAAGGCTCAGTAAAACCTGAGAAAATCAGGGCGACACTCCTCCACGCAGCAAAGGATGGTGTTCCCTGTAAGGAGCCAAGTGAGGACTGTCACCCTGGGGGTTTTCATTAAAATAATGCAAACACACATTTATCTCAACCAAACATCTCTAATTTGAAAACTGGTGAGGAAAGGAGAGATCCCACAGTCCTTTGGCTGTCTAACAAAGCAGGGCACAGAGGCATGGCTTTAGCTTTAGACCACAAACACAGAGCAAGTTTGGGAGCAGATGCTGCAGTGCAAGATGATTTTCCAAAGCTTGATGTGCGGGTATTAAATTGTTATTGAAAAACTGAAAACACTGAAGTGCTGCAGGATGAGAGAACCATACGAGATAAAAGTCTTTAATTAGTATTTAGCATGGTAGGAATAACATGGTAAATGCCTTCTAGCCTTCCCCTAGCACATCAAGCTAGTGTTTAAAATTATTTAATTGTCACCTGTCTGCTGTGCAGCAACCGCCTCCCTTTTTTCTTTTGTTCATAAATACCTACAGCCTTTTACAGTGTCATCACATTGCTACAGCCAGGATGTCTGCTTGACTTGTTAGAAGATATTCAGCAGTAACCAGACTTGGGGTACTTTTGATGCATAACCACCTATTAACCCTCAAAAGGATGGAAAAAAAAAAATCTTTGTTTCCTATGAAACAGCAACGGGTCTGTCAAACCCAAACGATGAGTGTTGTTCTGCCTCTCCAGCCCTGATGGACTGTGCCAGGGTAACCTGATCCAGCAGCTGCTTTTCCTCTGACCTTGACTATCCATGAGGAGGGCAGGAGCTACGAATAGTGAACTGCTGAGGACAGAGTTTTGCTCCGTGCTGAGGTAAGGAGCCTTTTGCAGAATGCCATCCTATTGGATCATCTGCCTTGCAGCAAAATAACCTGATGGAGCAGGACACAGGTTACACAGCTTAACCAGAGCAGCAGTGGCAGCTGGGCATTTTCAAACCCCTAAAGCAAAGTTCGTGGGATCAGACATGGGAACTTCAGGGATGGTTTCTCATTAGCTACACCTGCTCTTTGCTGTTTCTTTCCTTTAGAATAATTTTTGTTTACAGGCAAATACTGAGTTCCACAAGTGAAATAAGGTTCACAGTTGTCAAATAAATCTTTCAGGATTGCTGCTGTGCCTGGTTCCTTATGATGCTTTGCCTGCTACAACTGCATAATGTCAGTGGTTCCCCTCAGCTCAGCTCTCTCTGAGCATCTGTCAGAGAAGAAAGGAGATGTGCCTGACCAGCCCCTCTCAGAAGCTGGTGAAAATCAAGGGTTTCCTTTTCTACACATTTCAGTGGGCCTTGGCTCTGCCTCTCAAAGCCTGTGTTTAACGAAAGCCATTAGCATTTATGTGTACCAAGAAATGGCTGTGCCTTGCAAGCTTATTGCAGTTCCAGCATATTAAGAGACAGAAGAAGCATTAACACCCCTAACAGTGTTTACCCTTAGTTCAGTATTCTGGCCTAATACAGATTTTTTTTTCTATAATGTCTGTTTTACAGAGAAATGTACTTTAATGCAGAATAAAATACCTTGTGAATAGAAAGCTGAATTTGCCTTAAGAAGCATGAACTCTGATTCCTTGTGCTGAGGTTGTCTGCTGAACAGCTTGATGCACAAATGCATCTCACCAGGTGCCCATTCCCATCTGTAAAATGGAAACATTTATATGTTCCCCCCCTGCAGAATGTTCAGAGATAACACTCTAGGAACAGTAGGCTTTGCTTACAGGCAGCAGATAACCCTTGTTATCTACTTAATGTTGTTTATCATAAGCAGGGTTAAATAACAAGTGTGTTTACATTAACCATATGCTTCACTCCCAAAGCATCTCACCTTTCTGTCACTTCTTGATCAGTACTTCACAGTGATTTCCTTAAGGGGCTGGGGATTGGTTCCCCCAATGGCAATGGTTCATGTTTACATTTAAACCTTTGCATTATCTATGACTGACACCTTTCAGAGAGCCTGTTCTCTCTATATTATGTAGTAAGCATGGTGGTGTTTGTTCAAAGGCTGCACTTGGTGATCTTGGAGGTCTTTCCCTAACTTAATGATCCTATGATCACCTTTGGTGCTGTTGATCCATCGTGTGCAGTTAAGGAGCACCAGAGGAAAGACAGACAAACTTTCTGCTTATGCTCTGAGGAACTGAAGCAAGTTGGAGAGATCAAAAAAGTGTGAAATGGCCACCAGCAAGGCAGAACCACTTAGGGGCTTCTTCCTGATGGATTGGTATCTCAGCATCTCATTTATATTAACTGTATCAGTGAGCTGAAACAACTTCATGGCACAAAACTTCCTGAAACAGTGGCCAAATTTGACTTTTTTTTTCTTTTTTTTTTTTCTTTGTCATGAAGCTCAGTTAAATCAAAAGACAGGAGTCCACGAACTGCAACTGAGTGTTTTCTCCAATCAGTACCTGGCCAAAAACTACTGGCTTTGTGTACACAAGAGCTGCAAACATCTGCACCTCTTTGTCCTGATGATTAATGCTTTCTCCCCCTGCCTGCAGTCCCTGAGGTGCTTAGTGTCAGCAGAATGAGCCAATACTTCAGCAAATAAATCACTGTTTTCTTAACAGAGGAGCAGTGATTTGTACCTGTTCCCTCTCTGGCCAGCTCAGCACAGTGAGCAATTTTCCACACCCTGTTTCTGATCAGTCCAGCCTGGTGGTAACTGGAAGCAATCAATAACTGCAGTGTCACCTCAACCTGGGGATCATGTTTGCTTCCTCAGGTCAGCAGCTCAGGTCTCTTATCACCAGAGAATCTGCAAAAGCAAGGCATTAATGGTCACTGGCCAGAATCAAAAGTGAGCTGAGTAAATGACAGTCATCAAAATGATGGATTTCAAATTTTAAATTTTTCCTCACTCTTCTGTTGGCATTGCTTAGAAATTTGCATATTATTTAAATGAATATCTTTGTAGTTCATACATCAAAAAAACATTCCTAAGCTTTTGACAAATGGTATCTGCATTTTAGCTGAAGCATTCAGTGTCATTCAACGGAACCTTGTAACCATTCTTCATTTTCCTACACAAGTGACCAAAGTTATTTTTCCCTTTCTGGCTTTCTATGCATTGCTTTTTTAATTTTCTTTCTTCCCACCTCTATTTTCCACACTTAAAAAAGGGAGAAGGTTAAGGGAAAGGAGGAAGAAATGTACAAATGTAAAATCTTTGGCAGGTCATTCTTGGCAATAGTATGTAATAAACGATTCATTTGTTGTATATGACTTCAGAAAAAATTGTTAGAAGTTATGAGAACTCAGACCAGCTAAAGCTCTAAGACCATTAACAGAAGAACTTTAAAAAGGGAGAAAATTCAAACTGCAGGATATTAAACAAACCCCATGTTGTGACCAAGCATCCTCCACCTGGGTTCTGCAGTCCAGGTGCTTTCCTCCAGCCCTGCTCACTGTCCACCAGCCCTCTGGGACTCCCCAGCCACAGCAAATCCCACATTGCCACCTCCAGGGATCCCTGGGGAAACATCTCCCCCCCGAGGTGCCCCCTGTCACCTGCTCCTCTCCTGTTGGCTCCTCTTCCCAAGGGCTTGTCTGTGCTCCAAGGGATCTCCCTTCCCTCTCCAGAGACTCAGGCCATGTGGATCAAATTGTTTCTCACGTATTATGGCAAGGAAAAGCAATGCTTTGGGAAGGCAGAACAGAGGATAAAGTCTGGGATGTGTCAGATAAGGGAAAGGGTCAAAAGAACATGATAGGAGTGAGCAGAAACATGCATGTGAGAGGATCAGTCCATCTTTTTATTTGGGTTATTTCCTTTGCCACTTTTTTGTCTTTTTAATGCAGTACTTCAGTTATTGGTGTTACCAATATTGCAGACAGGACATGCCCTGGCTTGTCCGGCCCTTGCTGCTGAACCAAACAGCAGCTGCTGAGGTGTTTCACCCCAGAGACACTTTTGGCCAGCTGGATGTTGCAGCTGGGCACGTGGAGACAAGCCCAGACATGCCTGGGCTCCTGTGGCAGCAGGACAGAGCTTCCTCCATGGAGATCTGCTCCTCAGGTTTCCCTCTGACGGAGAAGCTTTAAGGCAGTAGTGAAGGAAAGGAGTCGGTTCTGATGGAGGGTTTTAATCCAGAGCTTTTATTCTGGCCCATGGGCCTCTGAATCCAGCAACTCCTCCAAGAGAACTCCCAACAGAGCTCTAACAGAGCTCTAACAGAACTACTGACACCCTGGGACAACACAAGAAGGACATGGAGGAGTTCTGGTCAAAGCAAACTAAAAAACTCTTTATTAAAACATCTGACTCCATATATATATCTTTCTGAAATGCCAGTGTCATTGGAGGGTGACAGTGCCACCTCCTCAATGTCACTGGGCAACCCAACAGTCCATCAGGTTGCTCATCCTCCATAAAGGAATGAAAAACAATAAGTTATTTACACAGTGTGTGAGAAGGTTTGTACAAAGAATGCAAACATCAGAAGTCTTGGTAAAACTTGAGAAAATCAGGGCAACAACCAACAGAACCCCCTGGCCATGTGGTTGCTCGCCCTTTTACCCAGGGGAGGGGAGAGGGGAAGGGACAGGGAGCCACCAACCAGGTACGGGAGGAGGTCTCAAGGGACAAAGGACACCTGAAGGACCCAGTGCCCCCCGAGGGGTAGAGGGCATCTTCTGAATGTGCCAATCACTCCTTGCCCTTCTGGAATTCCAGGATTGACAGAGTGCTCGGCAGGGGTCAGGGTGGGGAAAGGAAAGGTGATCGACACATCTGGGGGGAATCTTCAGGAGAGGGAACCAGGTTTCTGAGGGAAACCATGAAATCACACCACAACATTCAGTGAAAAAGCTTTTTAAAGTGATGTAAATATCTTGCATTCTGTTTTGACACATCACAATTTATAACTGCATTCTATTCCTTGTAGATATATTGCTCCTCCATATTTTTTCTTATATCAGTAGTAATTCAGAATAAAGGAAATTGGGTAGTGTTGAGACATATTTTAAGAAGGAAGGATTTCTTTTCAATGAAAAGCCACTTTTGTGTTTTAAAGAGCAAAAATCTGTCTGTCTCATGACTTGGAAATTCTGTGACAAGTTCAGGAAGATTTTTTCATTATTTCCAAATCATTTATGGCCCAGCCTAAGCCCATCAGAGCTGATGGGAACTTTGTACTGACATTAATGTGCTCTGAGTCAGGAACTTGGGTCTGAGGTTCCATCTCAGTAGCACCAACACTGTGCAGTGCTTCATTAAATGAAGACACTCAAATATGCAGTGAGCCTCCCACAAGATCCCACCACAGCAATGGGGGTCTTGATACCAAGAAGGAACAATGATTTCAGCTCCAGCTTTCTCAAATGAGCTCTTTTAGTTACCCCAAATCCAAGGAGTATTTTGTTCCTCAAAGTGCTAAGTGCTGTTTCAGCCCAGTGTTCAGACATACTACAACTATGTAATTCTTGAGGTTTCTTGTTTTTATCCAGCATTTGTTTTTATATTAAAAAGGGTTTAGAGAAGTAAAATAAATACTTCCTTCAGTCTCTGTTATCTGATATGTGTTATACCAAGTTACCTTTGCTATGTAAAGTCCTCAAGTCTAATAGGAAAGCAAAGAGTCTCACCACAATGAGTGACACTAATTTCAGCAACTAAATTTAAATATGCCCTGTATGTTTCTGCAAGAACTTGCCTTCCCTAAGACATTCACCAAAATGGTGTTCTAGCAGCTCAGGGTCAGTAAAGAGGTCCTGGACCACTCAGTAAGTAGGAACATGTAAATTCTAATTGTTGTTTCTGAACAGGCCTCTATCCATCAGACAGCAAAGAGATTCATCTGGAGAATCCTAAGCTGGCAGAGAAACTTCCAGGGTGGTTTCTTAAAAAGCTTTTATGCTGTTCATCATCACTTCAGAATATTCAACCCTACACACTCAAAACACTATAATATATCTTCTTCCTGCTGGCTTCCTTTCCTTACCTCCACTTACCTTATTTTTTAAATTCTAAAAAAAATTCCATTGTTTCTACTGGAAAATGTTCCTGGTAGTATAAATCATGGTCACTGCTTATATAAGCTTGTTTTCCTATTTGCATATTCATAGCAAGGCTAAGAAGTAAGGAGCCATTAAAGCCAAAGCTAAATAAAGATATTTCAAATTTATAGGCAAAATATTTTTCAGATCCCTAATAGTATGCAGTTCTTCTTAGCAAGCAATGTTGGTAAATTAGAAATCTGCATTAACAGCCTTGCTAATAACTTAATTTCCCACCCTCTACCCAGGAGCTCTGAATGCATAGAGGGAGTTAATTACCTCTTGACTGCTAACAGTAGTTTTGAAAAGGAGCTTTGGTCTAGTCAACATTTTCCTGATTTTTTTTTTACCAGTAATTGTCAGGGGCAGAGCTTAGGAAACAAGCACACATTACTGCTAAGATTCCCACAGAAAAGCAAAAGCATCTGGGTTTTTTTGATTTAAGTTCAGCCTGTCAAGGAGATATGTAAGCTGGAAGGCACAAAATGTTATGCAATAAAACAAACAAACAAACAGCAACAAAAAAACTCACAGAAAATAAGAGGCAGTTTACAGCTGAAACATAAGTGTGGTGAATAGTACTTAAAAGCACAATTATACTCTGAGAGGTGACTTTGGGAAAAGTCATGATCTGATGGAAGAGTTCTGCCATTCAGGCTCATTTGAACCCTGTCTTGTTTTAGACCACAATTATGTGTCATTTTTGTGTCACTTTAAATATCTTTCTTTTCCTACCATATAATTCAATAAATTTACTCAGTGTTTTAAAACAAATGCATTTATATTGATAAAATTGCTCAGTGTACCTAAATAAGTAGTGTCAGTTGAAGCCCTAATATTTCCCTGCTGTTTCATCTACCCTTGCACACGTAAGTATTTATAAATATACATATTATATATAGTTTATAAATTGTGATAACTGAAGTGGTACAAAGGCCCACATATAAATTGTACATCTTTTATTGTATTATCAGCAGAAATCTGAGCTTCATTCTCAGTTACAGACATGTCTTTCTGCATAACTGAAGCCAGCTGAGAGCACAGGCACTGCCAGCAGTGTGGGCAAGGACCTGCAGATTTCAGGGGTGTGAGTCAGGAGAGAAATGCAGCTCACACTTGTCCTCCAGCAGAGCAGCCAAGCCATGCACGTGTTAAAATTGAGAACACAGGACCTGCATTCAGCTGGGGAGAGTAACCCACACTTCTGAGGACAGCCTCAGATTCGTACAGTTTTTACATTGTTAATTAATTAGCATATCTGACAAATATTGTTCAGTTACAAGAGCAGTTGGTTAGACAATTTCTGACCCATTGGAGCTCCCCCCCCCCGCTCTTTTCACCCTACATTTTATTTTGTCCATGATTTATGATGGAAAATAAAGTGTCCTTGCTGGCTAAAAAACAAGACTAAACAGAATTCCAAGAAGAATTGGAATCCCAAGAAGGGATTCTAAACAGAATTCCAAGAAGGGAGCATAACACGTGAGCAAGTGCACCTGCTATGATAAAGTGACAAAAAGTTAGAAGCTATACAGCTATAAATTAAAATATGTAAAGCTACAGATAAAGATACATCTAAAAAGAGGAAAAGGCATGTGTCATCCCAATCCCCTGGTGCTTTTGTGATGCCCTAGGCTGCCTGGAACATCATAATGGCAGGAACTCTCCTGGGGTGGCAGCTGGTGCCCAGGCAGGTGGTCTGAGGGCAATCCAAGAACTTCATTGTGTTGAACTTTCTGTATCTGGATAATTTCAGTAGTAGATTGAATTTAAAAAGGTCAATCTCTCATTCTTTTGAGATCATCTTTGAAACAGGCTCTCCACAATAAGCCTCAAACTGCTTTGGATGGGGTGAATTGGCATCCCTGAATCTGTCCAAACAGATATGTTCAATATATCCCACATTTAAAAATCCATTTGTAATAGATCATTAAAAAAAAAAAAAAAAAAAAAAGCTGGTACCCCTGAATGCATGTAACACTAAAGAGTGAAGTCTTCATATTGTTGAATGTATTAAACACAATTACAAAGCTCTCACTAACACAAACAAAGTAAGTAAGTACAATTATTGGAATTTTTGTCTTGCTTAAACCACACTTGTGCAGGCCTCTCCATCTCCTTTTTAACCAACAACTCAACACCAATGTGTTGTCTTCAGCTTAATTTGGATGTAACAGATTCATCTGAGGAGTAGCTAAGGCAACCAACTAATTGCACATGCCAAGAAACTGAATTAAATTTTGATTCCCAGGGATTCTCAAGTGTTTTAGTATCTTGAACTATCAGACAGCTACAAAAATGCTTTGTAAATAGTACACATCTCTCATTGTAGCCATTTAGTGCATTCATAAGTTGGCATTGTTATTTTTAATGACAATGACACAACAATTGAGGACTGTTTCACTGCAATTTCTATCTAAAGTGTTGCAAAGGCTGTTTAAAGCCAGGAATTGAATGTGTCTAAGCATGATTTCTCAAAATTCAAATAAATGAGGAAATAGTCAAGACAATTGAACCCTACTGTACATAAACTGTTTTATTTTTAAAAGAAGGCAATTTAAATCTGTCATATGTATGGTGTGAAATGTTCTCCAGTAAGATATCTGCAGGACTCACACTGTGTCTAAAGTCTGGGAAGAACAATTAGCACCTAAAGGGTTTCACTCATCTCACAGGGCCTTTGGGCAGCTGTTCCTGAAGTCACAACCCTGAGGCAAAGTACTTCCAAACCAAATAGAGGTGATGCTACCTCTGAGGCCTGCAGAGTCCCCTTCTCTGGTCACAGTGGTGGTGGCAAAGGTGTCTTTTTGTGCCATTACAGCTCCCTGTGAAGGTCCCTTTGAGGGGACAATGTGGGGAGGTTTCCCTGGCCATACAGACCCAGAGAAGGGAAGGTTCCCCAAAGAGAATTGCCACAGTGCTTCAGGTTTTCCAGTTCTGAACTGGCCAGCCACAGCAGTCCACAGCCATCCTGTTCTTCCATCCCTCATCCTCGTTTTGCTCCAGCTCCTCCTCCTCACATCCTCTTCCTTACATGTCTCTGACACACCTGTACTTCATCCTTACACATTACCCATTTTAGGAAAAAAAAAAACACCACATCATTGTTTAAAGAATTTTAGAGATGTGATTTCTTGAGAGCTCTCTTACCTCCTATCCAGCCACAGGTGCCTTGTGCCTACCCTGTGCAGATTTGGCTAGATCTGACCCCTGGGATACAGGGGCATTGCAAGTGCTGGCCCTGAGGACTATAAATCAAGGGTGATACACTTGATCCATGCACTCTAGAGAGGTATTCCAGCTTGTTCAACTTGCAGTACCATCCCAGAATAAGTTTATGCCAGCAAACAGTGAAGTGCTACCAAATAAATCACTTGTTGCACACCCAACACTCCCACTTTGCTTCATCCCACTTTCCCCATGAAAGGAGGGATCACAGCTGAATTTCTAAATTTCCAAATGAAAGGAAGGCCACCTTGCAGGTGGCATCTTCTCTAGTAGCAGTAACTGTGAGTAGGCTGAAGCCTCCCATTTATCTGTCAGCATAGCACAGCACATTTGTACAAATTGTCATACTGGCTCACCCCATTTACATCCAAGTACTCCACCTTTTCCTTGTTTCTTCTGTAGACAAAGTTCACTATTGTCCTTCCTGTTTATATGCAGATTTACCTCTTTGGTAGCCCACATAAGTGAAACAATCCAAATGCAAAAAGAAAAGTTGGTACAGCCATGAGTTTATTGAGTCTTTTTCAAGCTAAGCACCACACAATCCATTCTCTGTTCCTACACCCATCCACACAGATCCATTTTATCTGCTGGCAAATGTCCTAAGCACTCAGGTTGTATAAGCTCCCCCATTCATTTCTCTGCTTGACTCTGCAGCATTCCCATCTTCTCCCATGATATCTGGAATGTCAGATTCTGACCATCCTGACTCAGAAGTTCATCCATGCATGGCAGTGGCAGCCACCAAGTCAAACTCTTCAGTGTTGGAGGAAGAAATGCTGCATAGTCAGCTGGCATCTTTTCAGAAGATGGAGAATTTGATGTTCTCAGTGTTGAATCTTTTTGCCTGCTCTGCCTACTGGGTTAGAAACTTCCTACCCATATTCATCCCAATGACAGAATTTGTCAGTTCAGGACTGGTCTGGATGAAGCTACACTGTGACAGATTGGGCTGGGGGCTTAAAATATTGCTGGAATTGGCAGGAGCAGGCTGTGGTACAAGGGAGGGAATGTGTTTCCCTGTCCAGCTGAGTGACACGACTGATCCTTGCCCCTCCTGAACCACACCTGCCTTCTTTCTTGCCTGCTCAGAAACACACAGACAGTAGTCACATACCTCTGCAATCCCCATTGTGCTGGAACATCCCTCTCCCCTTCCTTTTCCCTTTCAGTTTTTTTCCTTTTTTCTCTCTCTTCCTCTTTATTCTTTTTTTTCCCTTTTGTCATTTACATGCTGTGCTTGTGACTGCATGAATAGGCTGTGTGCAGCCTATTTTGTGTACATACTGCATCATTCCATACAATGACAACAGTGTAATTATAATGTTCAACAGGAAACATTGGCTGAGCAGACAAGGCTTTAATAACAGCTTGAGAGCTGTGAGTTCACCCACTCTCTCTGCTCCACCACCATATCTGGGTCTATTCCCAAGAGGAAAAATGTCTGGTCAGTCATATTCACCCTTTCCCAAAGGCAAACAATCAGCATCTCCTGTGATCTGAATCAGACATTTAGCTCAAATCAGGAATCTACCGACACAAACAAAAATAATTTCAGCACTATTCAAACAGTAAAAAACCAAATTTGTTCACCAGCATTATACTTTCAAAAGCCACACCTTAAATATATTGACCTTTAAATGCTTGTGCAGGTGTTGCACCATATGCTTTTATATCACTCTTGCCTCACTTTTAATTGGAAGCACATATATATTACTGTCCTTGAAGGGTTTAAAGGTTCCAGGTCCCCTCTGATGCTCTCAAGGAGTTAAAGATCTTATTAACAGTTGCTGCAGTGCTCTATTAGCTTATCTAACAGAGGACTTTATGGCTACATTTAGTTTAATTGAAGAATGTCCTAGAAAAGGGCTAATGACCCTTTTCATTATAAATATACTACTTCACATTCAGAAAAAAGATTGCAAAGAAAGAAGACAGGAAGAAAGTTGACTGGAACCAAAAATTACTTCTGGCAATTAAAATTCTGTAGCATTTTGTTGATATGTTGATATGTATCTTGTATCTTGCTGATATGATCCATCACTTGATTTTTTCATTTAGTCATTTTGAAACTAATGGTCAAAACCATGCTCATTTCCACTGGATAAGTATTATTTCCTTCAGTAATCCCACCAAAATTACATTAATTACCTGTCGAGGCAATGTGCTTACAGTATATTAAAAAAATCTGACTTCTAGATATGAAGGCTTTTCATTGCCCTGAACCTGTGAGAAGATGTGTTCTCTTCAGGAGAAAAACACAACAGAAATCAGGCACACACCTTTTAGTGGTTGGAAGTAACTTTGCAATGCCATTACCAGATTTCAAAACAGATTGTTTGACAGTATCATGGAGAAATTCAGGAGGACTGAGGCCAGCCTCCTGCTCAGGGCCAGCAGATCTCAGGGCACATTTTGACAGGATAAAGGATCAGGCAAAGATTAACCTAACCCTTGGGGTGGGAGTTGAATCAGCCCTGAAAATGAGTATTTTGTTAATGTGGCTCTACTGCTCCAGATTCAGAGCTGGGTGAGGCATCTCATCCTCTCTGTCCCTCATTTTCTAATTCCAGCAGCTGGGAAGATGAACTCCAGGGAGGTGCTGGTGGAGACACTGCTCAGCACACCTGACCTTGCAATGTCTCCTCCTGGCAACCAACCCCACACATCTGGGTAAAATACACTGCTGGACCTTGGCTGGGAAAACCTGGCACTGGCTGGTCTTCACAGGTTTGGGCACTTTTTATAGCTCCTATAGATGGAGATCTGCAAGTCTCCTAGGCTGTGGTCTCCCCTTGCCACCACTAGGCAGGAAGGCCGACTAGCTTGCCCCTTTGTAGTGGTGGGAGCCACACGAGTGGCCACCCCAAGCCTCCCTCGAGGCTTTACCTTGGTGGCAGTGAGGGCACTGCGTGGGTGCAGCTGCAAGGAGAAGACCACTGGAACCCCAAGGTAAAGAAGCCAGGAGTTGGACACTCCATCGAGGTGTTCCAAAGAGTTTTAATCTCCCTGAAGGGTCAGGATGAAGTGACCAAGACGCAGGCTCAGCAAGGGTTTAAAAATCCCCTGACTCAGGGAGGTGGGTACATATAACAACCAATGGGGAATCACACAATAGGGATGACAATATGTTTAACCTAACCAATAAGGGAAATATAGGGGTGGGAGAGGGCTAGCATAACAAATTATATACAGGGAACAGGGTGACTGACACAGACACTTCAAGAATAAACTGGGCAGGGAAAACTCGATTGACATAAAAAGGGGCAGAACTGGGAATGACTAAGCAGAATCTAGGCAGATAGAGGGAGGAGCAGGTTGATGGGCACCCTGAGTGGGGGGAAAACTTGGGGAAAAACAACTTGGGCTAAACCTTTATGAGGGGAAAGGGTAGGGGTAACATGGGGCAAAACATTATTTTAACTTACATAACATTATAAACCTTGTGAAATAGAACAACAAAGTCACACAAAATCAAACAAAACACACACCACCACACTAGGCCTTCTGGATACTCTGAAATTGTTGCTTTCATCTTTTTTTATTGGTTCTCCCTGAGATAAGGGCCAGTTTTCCAGCATTTTGTACGCCTTGTGCACAGCCCATATCGCGTCCTTCCCCAACAGCCGGGTTTCGGTTGGCGAACCTCATCGATCTTGGGAGAGCTGCGTTAGCTGTGTCAGCAGAGCTTGTGCTGCAGGACCAGCTGCAAGGTCCTCCTGTTTTCACCTCATTTATGCACCTCACAAATACAGTTCCTGCCCCAGCAGGTGCTTTGCTATTCTGGTTTCACATACGGAGGCAGCTTCTTCCTCCCGCCACTCTTACTTAGCGGGGAATGGATGAGAGCACAAGGAAAACTGTTTGGACACTTGGTGATTTCAGAGCCTGCTGTCTTGAAGCTCACGCTGTGAAAATGTCACACGCTTTAATCCTTCAATCTCCAGCATCCACAGCGTCACAGCGCAGGAGAGGAAGCACTGCTGCTTGAAGCCTGGCACAGGAAGGCCATGAATTGCCACTGGTGGTCTCAGTGCCTCCCTGCCCCTCCCTGGACAGCCTTACCCAGCTCAGCATGTCCTTCCTTCTTAATGTCACTGCTCAGGTACCAATTGCCTTTAATTTCAGTGTCTAAACAATTAACATATCCAGCCCAGCACACAGAAGTCTGTTCACTCGCATTTGTGCTCAGTTGTGTCCAGCTTTAAAGCCTGTCCCTTCCATCTCTGAATTTTGTGCTCAAAAGCTTGTCTAGTTTTTGTACCCCTTGTTGGCACTGGTGTTTTCATAGGGTGGAATCCATCTAACATCACCTGAAAACAAAATCCTCACATAAGCACAGAATCACTGAGGTTGGAAATGACCTTGCAGGTCATCGAGTCCAGCCTGTGACCAATCTTCATGGTGTGACCCAGCCCAGAGTACTGAGTGCCACATCCAGTAACTCACTGGAAACCTGCAGGGATGGAGACTCCTACACCTCCCTGGACAGCCCCTTCCAATGTCTGACCACCTTTCCATGAGGAAATTCTTCCTGATGTCCAACCTGAACCTCCTCTGGTACAGCTTGAGGCCCTGTCCTCTCATCCTTTCACTGATTGCCTGGGAGGAATCCTCAGGTACAATTCCTGACCTCAGCTTTGTTGCTTCTTATCAAGCCCCTGGCCCACTCAGGTGTCTCATCTCTGGCACTGCTGCTGTCTAATGCTTCCAAGGAAGACCAAGACATTCTCTGAAGGACATTCCCTTCCTCCCTGTCCTTCCAACAATCACGTCTGTGCCCTGAGATAGAAGGCCATCACACCCTATGGAAAAAACCCAAATTGCTCTTAAAGTAGTGTTAGAGCTATTTATAGATTTACTGAAAGTATATAAAAAGATAAGAATATACAAAAAATATACATTAAAAAAATCTGTCATCATTTAACTAAAACAACTGTTCTGTCTTTCCTAAAAATGGCTTGTGGAGGCCAAAGAACCCTGTTTCCATTTTCAGTGTGGCATTGCTGGGCTGTGTTTTCATCTCCCCACAGAGGGTGGAGGTCACCAGAGACTCTCACAAGAAACCGACCTGGCAGCAGGGACATGTGCAGCTTTCACCAACTCCTGTCTGTAAATCTGAGCTTGTTCTCACACCAGGACTCAAGGCCTTCTCTTTGGAACCCTGAAGAGCAAGTGTGAGCAATGTAACAATAGAATTGTGGGTCTGGTCACGAGACTCTGATTGTCAGCGTGTTCCCATGTTTGCACGGCGTTTTAATGCACTTCCAGAAGCTGGAGATAAGCCTACAACTCGTGTGAAAATAGTAATTTTTCTTTATGAATCTGTGGTTGTCAGTAAAACTTGCTGCTTTGGTGTCAAACTAAATTTCTCAGGATTTAGCTGACACAAAGGTGTGCATCATCTTTTTGCTGAAGGCTTCCTGGACCCCAGGAGAAGAGAGGAGAGCTGGGATTGAGTGACATCCCTGTAGAAGCTATTTGGATCAGCTGCCTTTAAAAATCTTGATGTGATAATAACCCTGATAGTCAGAATGCTTATCCAACTATATAAATATGAATGCGAGCCCTACATTCAGGCATAAATAACTCTCTATTCCTGGAGTTTTCTTTTGCATGTTGTCAGCTAGGAAATCAAATTATCCATTTATTTGTTTTGTGCTACTGAAGCAAGGCAAGACATGGGATGGTGAAGATGAGAATACAGACATTAATTTTCTAAATTCACTCTTCCTGAAGAATAATGAACTTTAGCTGACAGCTCACCAAGAATTGAATTATTCCAACAGAATACAGGAATTTTTCTCTCTTTGTGGAGACCAAATCCTCGCTGTGCTTCACAGGTGTTGGCTGTGAAGTTGTTATCTCCCAGAAGGTACCACAGGATAAGACTTCTGGCAACTAAAGCCCAATTCCCTGTCTCACCATGTTTGTGCTGGCAAGACAGGGAGTGTTGTGTGTGAGTGGGTGGCAGGAAATGTGAAGGATGAGCTGTCAAGGAGTTCAGTGTGAGTAGGCTGCCTTCATGTCCCTGAATTTTGTCTGTCCACACAGTAGCTTTATTTGATGCTGCAGCATTATGCCAACCTTTGGCAACTGGCAGTGAGCCCTCAAGGGAACAGGAGCAAGGTGGGTATAATCAGAGCAGTTTATAATTTCTATTTCCAGCTTACCCCATGCAGTGGAAGATTGCAGTGTCGTGTATATGGTTCTTCTGGGGAATTATTTGCATCTTTTGGGGAATCTGTGGGGGTGCAGCCATCCTCTGCACCTCTTAAGGAATAGGGAAGGAAGACAGTTTGCTTTTAATTGTCCATGTGAAAACCTGTCCTCCTGAGGGGATGCTAGAACACACACAAATAATGAGCCTTAACACACAATAGGCTTTTCACATAGCTATCAGCAGCACAGCCTCTCTGTGTACATTTCAAATAACAAATGAAACTAGTAGATTAAACAATGAGAAAGCAAAGGTGGATCATTTTAAAGCCATACTAATTACTCTATAAATGTCTGTTATCCTCAGTGAGGCTTTATGTGTCACTGCAAAATGCCACATGGTGTAGCAGTGTTTGTTTGTTTCATTCTGCAAAGGTCAATTCTCAAGGCAAGACAAATGACAGGTGAGTAGATCCTGGTGGCCAAATATTTGCCAAAAGTAAAATCAATCTTTTTTTCTTCTCTCACTTTTTTTTTTTTTTCTCCTTCCTTTCTGCCACAGTTCACTTCAAAGCTAAGCAGGAGCTAGAAGTAATGTCCCTTAACTCTTGTGCCCCTGTTCAGGCAGCAGAATGCCTGCTGCTATAGTTCAGGCCCTCAGCTGTTCTAAGAACCCTTGCTGATTTATGTGGCCAATAACACCATCCATAACAGCTCCCCAAGCACTGCTTTTGAACCATTATCAAAAGGTGAGTCATGGCAACCATCCTGTCCCTGATCTCCCCTCAGAGGGTGAGTTTCTTCCTTGGGAGAATCAGGTTTTATCCCTTCAGCATCTCCATCTGCTCCCTCATGTAATGCAGGATCCCACTCCAGATGCCTCCAGGCTGAGCAGAACACTGGAGACTGCCTTTCACTGGGTCTGTGGCAAAGGGGTAGGTGATTCCAGAAGTCTTTTCCCTCCCTCCTTTTAGTGCTGCCCAATTCCTGAACCACTTTACAGAAAGCAAAACAGGAGTTTGGGTCAGACTGGTTTGGTTCAGATGGAGCTCTGCTGCACGTGCAGTGACAGGGGAGAGGTGGGAACACACCCAAAGTGTCACCAGGCCACTGGGGTCTGAGCTGGAGCAGTGGCCAACAGCCAATACCTTCACAAGCCAAACTCACTGGATTTGATAAGCCTAAAATGTGTGAGACTTTGCCCTTTTACTGAGCTCTCAGAATTAAAGAAACTGCTGAAGTTACTGGAAAGTGGGGGAAAAACAAGAAAATAGAAAAGCCCTATAGCTTTGTCTAATTTATTTGTTTTCTGGAAAGTGTACTTAGTTCTCCTTTTTATAAAAGGCATCCAGTCCTACCTGACAGGTTAACCTTGAAGACATTTTATTTCTGTCATTCTAAATTTCTTTAGAAAAGAAGGACAAGGGCAGAGATGTGCTTGCCAAATACAGATTAATTCAAGATAGTTGCAGAACATCCAACCCTTTTTTAGTGAAATGGCTTAATATTAATCCCATCATTAGTAGTGTAATTCACTAAAAGTGTATGACAGAGGAGACAGTTAAGTAGAGCAAACATCCAGGGTTTAGAAGTGAATCTTGTAAGCAGCAGTAGCCTTTCAAAGCTTTTGAAATTTAATTAGAAGGATGCTGGTAATCTCAGATCACCTGTAGAACCTGTGTTTCTGTATGAATTGAACACGGGTAGCAAATCCACCTGGGGTGACCTCTCTTGTCACCTCTTTGGAAATATCTGATTTACCTAGGTTGGATTATTAATTAACTCTCAGCAAGATGCCTCTGCTACAAATCGGTGCAAAAGAGAAAAAAGAAATAAGAAAGAAAGAAAAAAAAAAGAACAGAGCATCCTTTCTGGCTCCTATATTTGGGAAGCTGTGAAGACTCAGCTGGAATGAATGTTCTACATGCAGGTCCTGATGTTATCTCTTGTTATCTCACCCAAATATGCAATATTTAGGGGAAAAAAATTGAAGTTTCACACAATATACACTGAAAAATATCCACAAATATTTTCCATTATGTAGCTCATATGAGAGGATGTGTATCCCATAGAGTAAAGGAAATTCAGTTCAGTATCAGAAGTTTCTAACCCTAATAAGTGAGTTAAGGCCTTTCTAGCACAAAATCAGGTATATTTTTGTTGCATTCAGACTGTATAATGCCTTTTTTTTCCAGGATTTTGACACTGGGTGAGTTGGATTCTTGGTTTGCCAAGAATTTGAAATAATTTTTATACTTCCCACCCATGTCATGATTTACAGAGAAGCTTCCCTTTCTCCCAAACCTCTGCCATACACTTCTATTCTTCTCCTCCATTCCTGCTGAAGAAGAGCCATCTCTGAGCTGGAGCAGAGTTCAGTGTGTGTGGCAGGGTGTGAAGGGACTTGGGCAGCAGCAATCCAGAATAAACTTTTGCTGTGGTAGGGAGAGTGAATGCAGTTCTGTGGGGAAAGGAGTATTTAGGCATGGCAGAAAAAGTAGTGTTGATAGATTTGCCAACCTGCAGATGCTGAAATCCTGCTGAACTTTGGTGTCTTTTACAAGGTATTTAATTGCTTTAACAGTACTCTGTTCCATATTAAAATAATCTTTCTCAAGATCCTGGGTAATTGCTCTTGTCTGTTTTAATTCAGCAATTGTTTATTACTGCAGTAAAGCAGGAGGTTTGACTTGGTTTGACTTGGTGTATACCTCACTGCAAGGCCCTGTCCCTACCCCAGAAAAGCTGCAAAAACAATCTTCTTTCTTTGGCACCAATGGCACCTCACCCAAGCCCTGACAGAATAAGAAAAGTGGGATATTGCTTTATGACTTGCAATTGTTAAATTACCACAGCTTTGCAAACCTCTATTTGCATCTGTGTTTGTGAACTTTTTAATCCATCTAAGAAGGAAAATCAGCTTAAAGAAATTAGGCTCTCAGAATAGGTAAAAAAGGGCTATGAATTGTCATGGTGCCCAGGTGATGTACAATAACAGAAATTTCTCTGGAATTTTTTTGGATTATGTGACCCGAGGTTTAGAGCTGTTTTAGCAGTTTTTTGCTGGTGGAACTGTTACAGATCTGCATGGCTGTAATAGCAACATGTACTTGGTGTGGTTTTTATGAGGTTCAATTGTCTTCACACTGGTGAATCCCAGAGAATGCTCTTTCACCTAAAATTTACCAGATAAGCCACATCTCCACCTAACACACACTGTGACTGGGGGTGACCATTGTCCAGTTATGAACAGCAAAGCCAACTTTATCCCCAGTTTTATTCTCTCACCAGCTTTGACAGTTGCCATCCCATCAGTAAATCCTGAGAGTAAACAGAAACACTTT
The DNA here is from genome assembly GCA_013400575.1 of Peucedramus taeniatus. Taxonomy (NCBI): domain Eukaryota; kingdom Metazoa; phylum Chordata; class Aves; order Passeriformes; family Fringillidae; genus Peucedramus; species Peucedramus taeniatus. Next base: position 130,516 of record WBNO01028403.1, read on the forward strand.
TGAAAGGGTCCCAAATACTTTCCTCCTTGTTTAGCATCGCCATCTCAACATCTTCATATCTCCTCTGGAAACTGTTCACCTTTTTTGGAAGCCTCTCTGCAAGCTACTTTATTAATAATGCATAATTTAATTTTTCTATTACTGACTTAAAGAAATAAAATTTTAAACACTGCATTAATGTGTGATGTATGAGATGAAGGGTGCTTAGTGGAAATTCATTAAGACTTGCCATTAATTTTCCACTCTTCCCTGCTGCCTCCATTTTGTATCTGTGGTCAGAAGTAATCCTGACCAAACTTTCTTTGACTAGATTTTGTCATCCCTGGCAGTGACAGGTACCACTGCCAGCAGTGGCAGGAGCTGTACAAGAGGAGCAAAGGAAACCTTTTCATCCTGAGATCTGTGTTTGGGCACAACATGGAGCTGAGACCCACCTCAGCCCTGATTCATGGCACACCTTGCTCTTTCTAGGACACCTCTTGCAAGGATGTGCAGCCTCACCAAGCTGCCTGAGCACTTCATTCTTTTCACTTTGTGCTGTTAAATGAATTGGGATTAAATTGCAGCTACCACAGCTGCAACATCACACAGGCACAGCACTTGGAAATATTTTGTATACTACAGTTTGAGAGCCCCTGACACAGAGCAAGATGCAGTCAGAGGTGAAAGCTACTTCAGAGACTCTATTGATTCCTGGGTTTATTTTGCAGGAATTGGGCCTGGTAGCTATTGAAAGCAATGAAAAAGACTCTCTTCTGCAGGCACTACAGCAGGGTTTTCTGTGTGAGGAGCCTGCCAAACTGATGGCTGTGCAAACCAAACTCTCTCTTTCATGGAGGAGTAACATTATGCACCAGTAGAGACAGTAGGAGCTCTTCCTTCTCTTGCTAATGCACTGCATTTCACACCCAAAGGGCATCATTTGCTGGGAGAGTAAATATTTTGCATGTAACTATTTTGCACCTAACTGAAGTCCTGAGTATTTTTATTGTTTGAGAAGCCTAGAAAAAGAGTTTGCCCTTTCCCTTAGCGTGATCCTGTGTTAGGTTTTGTGGTGGTGCATCCCCCTCCTTCTTGGTCTGCACTATGATCTCTGAGTGACTGAAACACTCATCTCATAACAGATTTTAAATGGCATGTGCCTGGGTTTCTTTCCTGTAATTCCATGTGGTGTTTTATAATCCCTGAAAAACATCCTTTTTCTCCCTTCCACCAAATACATTGAAAGAAAACAGGTGTCTTCATTTGAAAGACAGGTACCTGCCAGCAAAAGCTGGAATCTCCCTTTGAATAGAGAATGTAAACCCCCTCCCTCAGATTATTATAATTTTGCAATTGGAGGCTCTCAGGCAAAGATTTGGGAGTGGGAATAACAGTTCTTTACTAGGAATATTAGACAAAACAAAGAAAATACAAATGCAACACACTGAGAGACAAGCAAAACAAAAACAACAAAACCCCAGAAAATACCCTGACAGAGTCAGAGATGTGACCTGACAGCCTGGGTGTCAGGGTGTTAAAACAGTCCAGATTAAATCCTCCTGGAGTAGTAGATGCAGTTCTGTGGAGATGGTCCTGTAGGAAAGTCCAGTGGTGAGGAGGTGAGTCCAGTCTTCCTCTGGAGAGAAATCCAGTGGAAAACCAGCAGGGTCCTCTGGTTCTCCGACATCCTTTCGGAGCGGTGCCCTTCAGACCGAACTGTCCTGTTCACTGCTGTCCCCAGGAAAAACCTGCTGCCCCCCTTTTGTTTCAGTCAAGTACCCATAAGTACCCAGCAATGAGTTACCTAGCAAAACCACCAGGAAAAAATCCACAAACACAAAAGAAACAGATCCAACCCCCAACAACAGCTTTCAGGTTTTCAGCTCCCTATTCCATCAGTGCTTGAGAAGAGGTCTTCAATCTTCCATCTTAGTAAGAACTCTAACTTAATTACACACCTCACCAGCAGGGGTGAAGAAAACTCTTTAAGATATCTGGAGTATTTTTATTGAAATCAACAGCCTGAGATAAAATCTCAGTTGGCTCTTGAGTGTCCATTGGGCTATGAGGAACTGGGGAGTATCTCATGGGTGTGTTGCTCTCCTACCAAATTCAAGCACGTTCTCACCTTATATTAAATGTAGAAGTTGAGGAAATTCATAAAATCAAAGCAAGACACAGAAAAATGCAGAGCATTTCCAGTGAAACTAAGCTTGCCCTGATCTCATTCCCAAGCTGTAAGGTGGCTTCATGCTCATAAAATCCAGCCCAGTTTTGCTGAAAGTTTTATGAACTTCCTTCAGCCTGGGAATTCTCTCAATTTTCAGCCAGACAACATACCTCGATAGGCAGTGTGTGAGTGGGAGGATGGATATGTGGCATTGACATAGGTTTTCATATCTGTTTCAAGTAATATTTCAGAAAACAAGAACATTAATAACAGCTTGAAAAACTAACTTCAGAATCAACCTTGTTCAACATAGCTTGGGTCTAATATCTCCAGCCCAAAGCTGGTGGGAGTTTGTGTCTTTGATGCCACAGTCTAGAAACTGAAAGTAAATATTCTGAGTGCATCCACAGAGGGATCTGCTTCTTGGCACTCAGCTCTTCCTCAATAGCTGAAAATTCCACAAGAGAGATTGCACATTTTTGGCCAATTTATTTCTGATAGAGGACAAAATCTCGCTGTCAAAGATGATGAAGAAAACCCCAGTTATGTTTACCAAGGAAATAACCAGTACAGAAGTAAGGAAATGAAGGCTGTGGGAATTCCTTCAGCCTGGTGCTGGTGGTGGAAAGCTCCAGACAGTCAGGATGTTTCCAGCTCATACCTCACCTCTCATAGCTGCTCTGTCAGACTTTCTTTCCTGATACCAGTAATCAGATCAACTGCAATTTAGGGCTGTATATTTTCTCCTCTCTCCCTCTCTCTCTCTGCCTGTATGTGATGATAAAGGCAGCAGTGGTGCTGCTGTACTTTCCCAACCCCAAAGTAAAAGGATTTCCTGGTGTGTTCCTGGGGTGCTGGGCAGTGCTGCTTTGTGCTGTTTTCCAGCAGTGTCCATGGCCTGGGAGCCATGGAACCCCTGGATAGGTGGCATGGAAATGGCATGTCTGGAGTGCCATGACAGCTGACACACGTGGGCACAGCTCAGCCTGTGAAACAGGCTGTGCTTATGCATATTCAGCTCCTGATTAAATGTAAACTCATTATGTAAATGCACAGGCTTCCCAGAGCATTTTCATTTGCTGGGTGTTTTCTTTGGTAGATCATAAATCACTGCCATGTTAAAAATCAGTCAGTGTATAAACTATGTCAAATCCTTCATGCAATGAAATAATTTTCAAAATTATATTCATTGTCATTAGGGCAATTTTTCCACCAAGAAATCATTTTTCTAATGACACAACTCAACAGACAAAAGAAGCTATTGCAGTAATAAGGCATCATTCCTGTGCAAGAGCTGATAGGAAAGTCAGAAGACAAGAGCTATGTAACACTTTAAATGACTGAATTTTGAATTGCAGAGAAGCTATTTTTGACCACTACAAAACAAGCTGGTTGGTTTTTTTTCAGGTTAATGTGTAAAGTGTATTAAAACAGTTCATGTGTAAAGTGTATTAAAACTCTTGCATTCTGATTGAAAGGGAACTGTAGCTTCTTTTAATTATTGCAGGAAGAAAGATTGTACTTCAGAGATTTCTTCCTAAAACTACAAAAATGTAAATATACTTCCAAGTTTCCCTTCACTGCCATTTCCTGCAAAATGTTGGCTTTCAGCATCCTTAAGAAACCATATTGCAAAGCACACAGGAAAGGCTGTTTTTCTTGCTTATAGAAGATCAGTGATTGTTTTGGGGTCTTATTTAACCTTATTTAACCTTATTTAATAGGTGGTTTTCCCTGAGAAGGGAGAGGGGAAAACCAGGAAGAGGACCATGACTGTGGCTCAGCTCTGGAGCAACCCTGTACCATCCTGAAGATGAGAACTCATCATTTTCTTCATTCTTTCTCAGTGTCTTGGGACACCTTGACTCAGACTAAGGCACAGCTTTGTGTGGTTTCAGATGAAGAGCAAAAATAATATGTGGTGGGCAAAAATGAAATGGTTTTGTGGTTGGGCCAATGGCTCATGTTAAATGAGGGCTTTCCACACTTTAAATTAACTTCAGATTCAAATGTGAATACAAATGGAAAAGGTCATTTTTTGAAGCAATGCCCATGCAGGTGTTCTTGTTCTGTAACAGGTGTGCACATTTTGCTATTGATTAATCCTCTTGGAAATTATGCTGTATTTTGTGTGGAAAGAATGAGGGCATCCAAAAAAGCTGCTACTTAAGAAACAGCTACAGCACAAGGGCTTCTTTGGCTGGAGTGCTGCTGCAGATGGGCACATGCAGCTTTCCTGGGGTCTCTTCTGGAGTGTTTTGGATTGCTGTGTTTTTCCCTGTTCCCAGCACACACCCGACACACAGGAGAATTAATTGTCAGAGCCATCCCTGGGAAGTTGCTAAGCAACATCACTGGGCCCCAGCATCAGCTCTGCCACCAGGCACTTCTGCTGCCACAGGATGCCTCTGGTTCAGCAGATGATTCTGCAGTCCAGCAGGGAAATGCTCAGAAAACTTAGCTCACCTCCTCAGATCCCACAGCCCAACTGAACTCACCTAAAAAAAATAATTTAGTAATTTCATTTTTGTAATTTAACTCCAGCTGCTTAAAAATTATTCTCAGTCTAAAATCTCTACAGTAAAACCAGTTTATTCCCTTAACTGCCAATCATTTCAGGTGTTTAAACCAATCACTCCTACTCAAGATGAGCTGATTGCCCTTATGATTTTAAAGTATTATTTTAGTTAGTGAACACATCTTGACATCCCATGAGGCTGAAGCAGGGTGAACACCTATTCAGTCACTGCAGTTATGCTTCCCAGAACTGAGCCTGAGATTTTCCAATATTATCACAGATTTTTTTCAGCCTGGCATCCCAATCAAAGCCAAGGCTATTGGGGAGCTTGCAACCTCTGGGTAAATCAACAAGTCTTACAATCATTAAAAACACAAGGCTGTGTACTCTTGTCACTCCAGCCTGATTACAGATCAAGAATTCTGGGCTGCATCATCTGCTCTTAATGGAGTGTGTGCCCTGTGGAGTTTGCCCCCTGTGTGGAAGGTTGAAGTCCTGAATACCCTTGAGACAGCAGCAAAACTCCTAATCAGTAATGGAATCCATTGTTATATCTATTCTCAGAACCAGTAATTCTAGGGCTGCCAGAGGTAATAAAAACGACATTTTTGTGGGTTAGTGTCCTGCAGTGGTTTTGAGGTCTGACTGAAGACAATGGCACTTAGTGGGTTTGCTTTCTGTGTCAATTCTCTGTCATCAAGTAAAGTAAAAGTCACGCTGCAGCTTCTCTCCCTCGCCAAGAGGTTCATACTCTCTTGTTCTTTTTTCCTCACTGAGCTTAAAAAACTTGTGGAAACTTAATTATTGGTCAAGTTTGGCTGAACTTGGACCCCTCAAAAGCTACTGGTGAAAAGGTAAGATAGACAAGCACTCAAAAGCTATGATTAAAGAAGCTTCTTTTCCTTAGGGAAGCAGCCTTGGTAGCCAGTCAATAACCCCAAAGAATCCATTCTTGTACATGTTTTCAGGCTATCAAAAGTACATGGATTTCAGCCTGAGGAAGGTACCTTGAATGAATAGGTTTTCATCCAAATCCTAGACCCCTGTTAAAATGGTTTGTTACTTTTTCTTTGGTTTTATTATAAGTAATATTTTGCATAAATATTGATCATTCACATTTTCTACGTCCACTTACGACACCTTGTTGTCAAGTTTAGCAATGTCACTGTTTTAACACATTTGAAATTTTTCAATTTCTTTGAATTTTTGGATTGTCAAAAACTCTCATGGTCACTGCAGGCGTTGGCAGAGTGAATTTCAGTGACTGGCAATATAAATGCTTTATCTCATTGCCTTTTCTAGGCTTTTAGAAACATAAACATTTAGTGCTATGACAATTTGCCATTTTGTGGCAATAGGCCACAGATAGAATTATTTTGTGTAAAGTTACCCTTTTATTTTGTTTGGTTTAATTGTGTTTATAGTCAGCCATATCCTGAAACTATTCTCAGCTCAAGTCTGAAAAATATTCTATAATGCTAAGCCAGACTTTTTTGTGTCTTTTGATTTTCAAGCATATCTGTACTGCCTTAGTCTGAAAGAAATTAAATATGCATGCTGCTCTGGGAAGTGGAACCATACCTCTGGAAACCAGTGAAAGTAAGAAGGGTAGCAGCAAAATAATCCCAGGATCAATCACATTTTATTGGTGATAACAGCAGAGTATAATAGTGACAGTGACAAGTACACTGTGAGAGAAATTCCAGCTTTGTTTAGGTTAGTGGGAGTCTTATCATCAACTTCAATGGAATCAGGATTTACATTTATTATTTTGTGGTTTAATATACTTACATCATTATACTCCATAGAAGACTGACAGAAATCTGACATACTCTGCTCTTCTTAGTTTTGCTTTCCCTCTCTTTTTTGTCATCGTTTTTTCACTGTTACCTTCTCACCTAGCATTTCATTTCTTATCTGTATTAGGCAGACTCCATGCACCACTTTACTGTTCACAGAGATTTTTTTTCTGTTGGGCAGACAGCAAATATGTTGTTCTTTTTCTCTTTAGATATGGAGTCTGAGCACCCCTGAGGTCATCCAAGATCCATGGAGGAGCAGCAACAGCACTGTGCCATGGCTAAAAACTGCTCTACATCAGCCTCTTTGGTGCACAAGTGGTTTACTTCAGGGGACTGGTAATGACATGAGGAGCCTTCTCCACAAACCTGCTGGAAGGGGCCTCACCAGAGCATCTTGTTAAAATTTCCCTTTTATAAGTGGAAATTGCTTTGACTCAAAGGTCAGCCCCTTTTCACGTATCATTTAATCATGACTATGAAAGATGACTTATCTCTGAGGCTATAAAAATGTTTTGCCTCCTGACATATATTACATTATAATGTTTGGGGTTTTTTTTAAAAAAACAAGAAAAATTAAATGGTATGACACCTTAAAATTACCACCCAAAGGAATCCAATATTACCTAAGAACATGAACATTCCAGATTCCCAGATAAAGCCCTCTACCCCTCCTGTCTAAAGTCCCAAATGGAATTGTGAAGAACACCATCAAAATGAAGACAATTTTCACACATAAAATGACTGCAGATTGGTGGCCTTTTCTTCACTGTTTGTGACAGGGAGGTGACAACAACTTTCTATTATTAAAGCTAATAAACAGAGAAATCGTTGTCACCATGGTTCTGCTTTCACCAAACAAATCAAACTTGTCACTGATGGCACACTGAACATTAAACTAAGCACAGAAAAGGTTCAGGGTGAAATCCTGGTCCCTCTGGAACCACTAGACCTTGGAGTATGACTTGAACATCCCTGTAAAGGAAGTTATTCAGTATCTTAGCAAAATCTCTTTTTTTTTTTCTCTTCTGTGCACTGTTTGAAAGCATCTTGATGATCAGCACTTGAGATTTTTATGTGTCCTTCACAGGCTCAGATGATCAATACTGCTGGAATACTTAATATATCTTTTCTAAGTATGAGCAAACAGCCATTGTGGCAATGGGAGAATGTTGAAAGTATATGTAAAAATTAAGTTGACAAAGACAAAAAAGAAAAGAGGATTCATGGAAGATTAAATTGATCAAATACCTTTAAAAGTAGGATCAGTTTTATAATATAATCATGAGTCAAAAAATAAAATTTTCAGGTCAGCACCTGAGTGGATCTTTGGTGTTTTTGTACAAATAGAAAGCCTCATGTCTGTTCCTTAAAATTGAAATCAAATTGATTTGAATCTCCTGTTTTCTGAAAAGTGGCTGTCAAACTTCTTCAGTATTTACTTAGTAAAAGCTAACCTGCAATTTAAAGTATTGCAAAAATGGCTTAACTGCAGTCTTATTTTTAGTCTGTTTAAATGAACAATTTCAGTCTTGTGCAGATGCACCTAAATCAGTGTATAGCTGCCATATAAAACTCCACCCTTTGAATTAAGCTAGATCAACATAAGCCAGTTATAAATCAATTTAACTGTGTCCACACGTGGATTTGCTTGATGTCTAATGAAATTGGTCTAAAGAAAAAAATCCAGCTGAAACCACTGCCACTTTCCTTTGCAGGCAAAACCTATATTATGTTAATTTATTTGGAACTAGATCTCTTGTGGCAAATGTATTGAATAGCCAGCAGAACTCTGCAGCTGAAGTGCTGAACATCAACCTGAATTCTTGGTCTTGTTATGGATTTTGACTAAGGAGTTTTTTTGCATGATGCCATGTTTCTCCCTCAGTGAGATTTAACCCATGCATTTGTCTTTCCCAAATGGGTTGGGATTTTTTTTTTGTTGTAGAGTAAGCTGATTAACTTAATCCAAACAGGATTTCACCCTATGTTTTTGTGCTGTCAGTAGTTGCACGGGCTCCTCACATCAGCAGTTATGTTCTTAATGAAATAGCCTGGCCTATCAGTTTGATTTATGAAAACAAGCAAGGGAAACTTTAAATTCAGTCAGAAAAATTGTCCATGTATTGTCTAGCCAGGATGTTCTGGTAGGGTTTCCTTTGTATCTAGGAAATTGATGCTTCCATGAATTTATAGCTTCTAATGACAGCGATCTTCCATTTGTTCCTCATTAAAAAACATTAGTACTAATTAAAGCTCTCACTTTTTGTACTTCTGGAAACTGTGTAAAGAATAATCATCCTTGTACATGTACCTATCCCTTAGTGAACTGATATTTATTTTCCTATCCAGAATTCACGGTGTTTCTTCTATAACTGACTCATTTTGGTGAATACCTTCAAAAGGCAGCAGGAAAGAAAAAGTTCAGACTTGAACAACCCCAATTCCTAATGCCTTATCTAAAAATCACAAATCTACAGCTGTGACAAGCATATACATAAGGAGTCAAATGGGTCTCTATGGCTTTGTCTAGGCTTTTATTTCCCCCAAAATACAGCTGTTATTCCGATAAAAGCTTTTGCTGCTCCCTGCAGACTTCCCCTGGCCAATAGGCAAGGCAAAGACAATTCCAGCTACAGTCACACTTCTGTTGGTGTTGTGCTCATCCCCATCACATGTCCTGCACAGCACTCAGAAATTCAGTAGGATTATGAGAAATTAGTAGTGGTGTAGCCTTTCACACCCATTTGACCTGGAATAATGTACACATCTAACAGCATTCATTTTTTACATGCTCATTAGTTCCTACCTGCACTGCAGGGCAATACCAGACTTCCCAATGCCAGAGCCTAATGAATATTTTCTGTTGTATGAAAGGAGTTATTTGCCTGTAGTGGACTCTTCTTTGTTGTTCTGAGTTGAGATTTTCTGTAGGCACTCTGAAGGGAACTTCAATAAAAACACAGATATGGAAAGAAAACACACTGAAGATGTACCAAGGGCAAACCTCTCTGCCAGGCAGAGCCCTCTCAGGGCTGTTATTCCCAGCACAGTGTGAGCTCACTGTTCTCAGTATGACATTACTCCAAACATCCAAATGCTTGGAGATTTTTAAGGGGGAAAATTTAGAAAACCACCTTGGATTTTCTGCAATTACTTAAAACCTGTACTGGTACAGTTATCTTCAGTAAAATATCCATATACCGAAGGAATGCAACCAGGAGAATCAATAACCAGGTTTGACATGTTTCATTACCAAATGTGGACATTCACAACGTCTTGTTTGTTGGCATCAGCATGGAGATTCAGACCACTATATCCTTTGGAGACAGCCCTCCCTTATTTTGATGTTTTTCTGCCTCTTACTCACCTAGACTCAGTCTTCCTCATCCCTTATTTCTTGTCTTTTGTACACATTTTTTTCCTATCAGCTCTGTCTCTCAAATCAAAATATTGTTCTCTTTTCATCTTCCTTCCCTATGTTTCCTGTCCCAGATCTTAACTTTCCTCTGACAGTGCTGAACATGTAAAATTTTCTTAAGAAAGGATATTTTTTTGTCATTTGAGACTTTCAAGCCTAATCTACAAGAGTGGAGATTTAATTGGTGAAACACAGAGAACACCAGCAAGCTGCAAGTGATGTCCAGGTGTTAAAAAAATAAATTACTTGTGGGTAGAACTGCCTTGTTAAGGTTTAGGGCTGGGCATGCTTCAATGGTCTCAGCCCAGGCAGAGGCTGACAAAGCTTGGAAAGAAGAATGTCCAGTGAAAATGGACACAAAGAAGACAGAATTTACAAACCACAGGGACATCTGGCAGAACTCCCAAGATAAGGAAGTTCCTGCCCAGCTCCTGCTGCCACCTTTTCCTTCAGTCTTGTGCCCTCTACAAATGTCTCCAAAAATGGTTTGATTCTCAAGCTATTGGTCCATGAGGCAATGGTAAATAGTCTAGGAAATAAATTAATTTTCAGATAAAGTATGTTTTTTATTCAGATGGTGACCCACAAGGAATTCAGATGGTTGAGAGGCTTTACTAAGCAGCAGACTTAGGAACTCCTGCTCCAGAAACTGTTTCTATGGTTAATTTTACAATAAGCTTTTTCTTGCCACATATGTGACTTTGGAGTATGTAGAAAGACTTTTTTTCAGCCTCAGATTTATAACCCGTTGGGTTGGCAAAATCTTTCATGAATTCCTTAACTGTGCATTTTGGCCTGACTTCATCTTTCATGCAAAGCATCAATTCTATTTCTGTTCCCCAAACTCATCTATTTTTACATGGGGGCTTTGTGTGTAACTCTGCCTGGTCCTGGCTGCCACACTCCCAGCCTTCATCCAGTCCCACATTTTCCAGAGCATTGTCTTCCCAAAAACTCCTGTCTCCTGTGACCCTATTTCCAAGTTAGCAGCTTCTCAGTTCCTACTATTGTCTTTAGTCTCTACCTGGCACTTATCCCACTGCTACCAGGCACATACATATTTTCCTTGTCTTTTCCTTTTGCTTTTCCAAGTATTCCTCCTCTTGTTCCTGCAAACCCAGCTCCCTCCTGGTACAGGTTCTCCTCCTGAATCCTAGCTGAGCTCCCCTCTCTGCTCCAGCCCCAGCCCTTGCTTTTTTATGCTGCTGTTCCTCATCACTTTCAGCAGAAGCAAAGAATTCCTGTGTGATGGAAGTGTAAAATCATACACTGGGGTTTTTTTACTGATAAACAAGGTTTATCCCATTCTCTTTGAAGAACTTCTATTCTAGCATATTTGGGAAAGCCTTTTAAATTGTTTCAGAGAGACAAATAAAAAGTACCATTTTTTTCCCCCCACGTTCCCAAATGCTGCATGATTCCCAGGATCTCAGCTAGAACTTTGTAATTAGGCAATTTTAAAGCTTGTCAAAGCTGCAGACAATGTGAGGCCAGACAATGTAGCATAGACACAACACAATTAGAGTGAGTGTTCCAGTTATAAAGTAAGATGAGATGTGCATAATAGGGAAAGGAGTGAAGGAGGGCAGAGGGGGAAGTGAAGGGCTCAAATTCCTTCCTCAGCCTCAGTGGTTCTTAAACAATTGCATGGAGCTGCATGCTCCAAGTGGGTTTGAATTTGTCTCATTACTCTCTAGGGTGGAAAGCTGCTCCTTCTGTCCTGTTGCTTCCCCAGACAAACATTCCATTTTCTGCTCTGGGCTCAAGCTTATTTCTCTGTTTCCTGTAAAATCCTACTCTTCATGCAGGAGTGATCCCTGCAGCTCTTAAAATCCAGCCACGGTGACCTGATATAATACAGTTCAGCAAATAAACAAAGCAAATGGGATTTGTTCACAGATATTTTTCTCCTGAAGACCATTTTAATTCTTGTGCCTCTCTCTGCTCCTTCAGCTGCCTGAGTGCTGGACAGTCCCAGGCAACACTTAACCACTGCCCTATTTCCTTTATTATGGCACTCTCAGGCACTGGAGAAAAAGGACTCTGCCAGCTCAAACTCTGCAGTGTGTCTGATAAAACTGATATTTATATTTTTGTGCAAAGCCATCAGGGAGCCACAAAAACATTTCTTATTACAGCATGCTCTGCCACCAGGACCCTTCCATGGGGTGACCTCCTTCCACAAAGAGCCTCAGGCTGATGCACTTCTTCATTAGCAAAGTGTTATAGGGCCTTCTGGGCCCTGTGACTGTCCAGGGGGTATCTGATCTAATTTCTTAATTTTAATTACTGCTACAGGAGTAAAGGCAGCAATTCAGAGCAGTGTTTAGGACTGGGGGAAGGAGAACCCATTCCACTTTGCCTGTAATAATTAGGATTCCTTTGAACAATAGATAGGGTGCTAACCAGAACTGCACAGGAGACCTCTACAAATGTTATTAATTTATTTTTAATATGGTAGGATAGTATATATGGAGAGACAACAGAAAATACAGAGCTGTTTATGCAGAATATTAATTTTTGCACTTAAAATTCCTTCTGCAGCAGCTCAGAGGCAGATGACACTCCCTGTTCATCTCACTGGGAGAGCTCAGGGTTTAAATAAGGCTTCTCTTACTAGTTAAAATTTCTTGGCAGTTTATTACCTTGGTCCTTAATTACATTCATTTCCCTGTGGAGATTCCTTTGACAGAAATTCTCCATTGCATGACTGCTGGAAGATTTCCAACAATTCACATTTTTCCCATTAATTTCAGACTCAAATATTGACTCGTTTTGTGACTGAAGTGACAATAAGATATGAATTTCTGATTTGTAGAGCTGGATATACATGTCCTGGGGTGTAGTATAATATATTCATTTATGCCCCATTGGGTGACTGAAATGTCTGCTGTCTAGGGGAACTCTCAAAGTTTGTGCTTCAGCAGCAAATCAAAAGGAATAATGTGATGATGGCTTAATGCCTCTGAAGATAATGGAAGTGTCAGAGACCCTTTAGCTCATGATGTGAGAAGCTGGTGAGAGAGTACAAGACCTGAATGCTGGAATTAAGCACAGGCTGAAACACTGAAGTTTGTAGATGGTGGAGGATAAACCCCCTTTTCTCCGTGTAAGCCACACTGATCATGCAGTGGTACAAATAAGCTCCAATGGTTACGGAATTTTTGAACAAATCCAATTGGACTTGGAGGCAAAATGAAGCTCAAAAGCATTTTGAGACTCATGGTGTCTGTATCAGTTTCTAACCAGCTGCCTGCCAGCACTGCTGAGAAGAGATCCCAGTCTGAAGTCACAGCAGAGCATCCCTACTCCACCCAGGGCTTTTCTCAGCCTCACTCTTCAAAAATAATTCCAAGCACCTCTTAAAAAAAGAAGTTTAAGGAATGCTATGTGGATTCCTGTGACAGGAAATGTCCTCCAGGCTTCCCCTGCTTTGAAATTCTTAACTGCCTTCTCATCTGATGGTGAAAGTGTCTGTGCTGTGCTACCACAGCTCCTGGCAATTTCTGAATAAATAGTCCCCCCATGGCAGTGTGCTCCTACCCAGCAGGTCCTCATGTTCTGAGAATTGAAAAAAATTCTTCCATTTCCTCAGAAATCTTTGGATGATGTTAATAATTTACCATGTCTTATTATAGAGGGCTACTGTTCTACCCAAAAAGGCTGTTTAATCAGGCCTTTCAACCATAATCAGATGAGAAATGCCTGCTTTTCCAGCTAATTCCCAGAAATAATGCCTGTCCATAAAGGAGGAATTGAGTCTGACATGAATGTACTTTTTGAAATCCTACTGCTATTAGCCAGAGCTTGCTACATATCTGGAAATAGAGCCTGCAATGCCAGACAGAAGAGTAATTTGTTTTTATTTCAGAAGGACTCCTAAAATTTCTCTATGCCAATTTAACTTTTTACTAGGCTATATCTGGTAGTTTCTGTGTTATATGTTGAAAGGATGGGGAGGGGGAATAATGCTTGTTTAGTTTTCACTGGCAAGTTCTTTTTCCTCTAAAATTTTGGAAGTATGTCTCTAGCAGAAATCCCCAGTGTCTGTTCCTTGCACATGTTTCCATTCAGAGGGTTACAGATGCTCAATCACAGGAAACAGTCCTGGCAGCACAAGAGACAGAGAAAATTAACAAGGCACTGCAAAGCAGAAGGAAATCTGCACAAGTACAGAACCTAGGAAATGGCAAAAGGACAGATAATCTACGTGGACAGGATATATGAACTTCCAGGTATTACTTACCTGTACATCTTGCAAGATAATTCCAGCACAGTTACATTTTTAGCTGGTTTATAACTTTGGGGTCAGATGTACCCAGAAAGGAATCAAAGCACTAAAGGAATCACAATAGCCATGTATGTGATTTAAGGTATAGATATTTAAAAAGTCAATTTAAAAGGGAAAACATTGGAAAGGCCTATATGTCATGTGTGTGTGTATATATATATATATGTTGGGTTTTTTTGTTTTTGTTTTTGTGGTTTTTTTTACTCATTATTTGAGGTGGAGGCAGGGCTAAGATATGGTGGGCAGATATGATGCCTTGGTCAGGAGCTTTTCCAACTCTCAGTACCTTCCCTGATCATTTGATATTTCTCCCAGGAGAGCAGGTACTTAGAAGGGACCTGGGAAACTTAGAAAGCTTGGTGGGTTTTAGCTGATGTCAAATTATTCCTATCTATTATTTCTTTATTAAGTTTACCAAATGAAACACATAAGTGCTTTTAACAGAGGCATTTGAAACTGTGGGAGCTCTGTATCCTCACTAAGACACTTCACATACAGAGATTATTTCCTTTCCCATCAGAACAGCAGAGAGAAATAACTGAATTTAAACCTATTGCCAATAAACAAACCTATTGCCATGAATCATGAACTTTCACACTAAGACTCCTGTCTTGTGTTGTTATACTCAAGGCTGAGTGTTTTTGAGGGGCTCTGGCTACAAAATAGGGACAGGGAATCAGATTCTAGGTGAGATGAGGTTCGAAAACAGGGGAAGGGACTGGGCCTGTGAAAAAGAGGGGATGGACAGGAGCAAAATGGGAGCATCTGAGACTGAAATGAAAGCTAAAGGTCATAAAGAAAAGCTGTAGATGGGTAGAAATCACAGTACCCCATAGCTCAGTAGCCTTTTTTATCTTCATTTCTTTTCAGTCCCCCCATCAGTGCATCACTCAGGTTATTCATGCATCACCTGGTGCCACTCTGCAAGAGCAGCTTGCTTTGATGAGCCAGAACATGAATTCAGCAGCCCCTGGGCACTCTGAGAAAGCAGACCGGGTGGGACAGCAGCGTTTTCTTCAGGCACTCCTCTTCTAAAGCAAAGTGTGTGCTTCCCTGCAGGGAAACCATCTCCTTGGTGCACTTCGGTGTGGAGATAAGAGTGCTCTATCTGCAAACAAATTCTCTGCATTGATCAGCCCGGTTGGGTGTGCCCGCCAGCCCCTCATTAATTCCCTGCTGGGCTGCAGGAACCCAAAACACGGGTTCAAGGCATCCTTCTGGCCACGATTTCACTTCCTCAGGAACAATCCTGAGGAATTTGCCTTTTCTCTCCTGCTGGACCATTTCACATCCCAACTGGCTGTACCTATTCCAAGAGATAATCAAAGTGTGTGCTTGGAGGGGAGAAGGTTTTTAGATGTGTTAGTCACAGCCACTGCTTAAGCTTTTTTATACAAGTAGAGTAGGCAACTGTAACAACTGAAAAAAGCTTGGTGGGAAACAAACAAACAAACCAGTACAAATATTAAAGCTTTCTTCTGGTTTCTGCAAAGGATGTGCTTTGTAACTGAGTTGGAATTGCAGCTGGGCTGAAAAGTTCATTGAGAAACATAGTCTTTCCTGCTTAGCATATCTCCTGGAAAATCTGAGCTGTTTTCTTGCTTGTCTTGTGCCTAAATTTTTAAAAATAATTGCCTTAATACACTGTGTTCCCTAACATAATTTCTTTTTTTAACACAGGCTAACTGCGTTGTCTTTTTTTTTAAGGGGAATTTTAAAAATGTTCTAATCAGTTCTGAAGGTTTACAGTTCACTGTTGGTTTAGAAGACAGTAACTCACCAAAATTATTTCTATTTTTATCAAATGGGGTAAAAACTTCCTCAGGCAGTGGGGAGAGGTGTAGTTTGAGAGGCTGCTTTTATCTGCCCTCTCAGGAGCTCTGGCAGTTGCAGAATGACCTCTTTTGAAGCTCTCCAGTATGTTGTATTTAAGAAATCAATGTTAAATTCTCAGCTGCCTACAAAGATCTTGCCCTTAATCCATCCTTCCGTGTCATTCTTCCCTAGTACTGGTGTTTATGAACCTTTTGTGTTTTAGCAGCTTCTTCAAGCCAGGCAATTGTGTCCTCTTGAGCCTGGAAAGAGAGAAAAAGGTGGCACCACTTCCAAAGCCTTTCAGTCCCTCGGGAGTTTGCACCAAAGAGTTCCTTCTGCATCCTTCAGAGGTTTTGAAGGAGGGAAAGGCCATCAAGGCTTCCTGGTGCTGATGGCAGAAGGATCAGGGACAGAAAACACCACAAAATCACAAGAAGCAAAGGGAAGGATAAATGTGCAGCTCAGCAGTGCAGTTCCTCAGCTCAGGAAAGCGTGGGGGACAGGAGTGGACAGAGTTTAAAGAGGGCATTTGGAAGATCAGTGTGAGAGAAATGCAGCTGCAGGTTGTTAACAACAAGGATGCTCATGAGCCACAGACTGTCAGACATTGGGAGAATATTGCAGAATTTTCCAAACTTCTGGTCCCCCCCAGGGAAGTAATTCTGGCTGTTGACCTTTGGTCTGACCCAGGACAGGTGCTCTTACATTCCTGAGCAAGTAACCACCCTAACCAGAGCTGCAGGGTGGGGGGGTTATTTTTGGCTTGGGTTCTTTTCTAGAATGAAAGGTCAGAGCCTGAAATGGGACACAAAGAATGAGGGACTGAAGTTCTCCTTTGAGGTGTTTGGATTTTCTTTTTATCAAAACTTCAAACACCAAGTGTGCTTGGGTTCTTTAAGCACAGCATGACTTCCCATTTCATCTTGCCTTTTTTCCCCTCTCTAATCTAAACCTATCTATCTACCTAGAGAGTCCTGCATCCCTTTAAACTAATTCCAAGTACCTGGCTGAAGAATCTATATGTGGATGGAGGTCACTTGGAGGGTGCCCTTGCAGTCAGTGAGCCTCCAGTGGGTGATTCATTCCTGAGGTGGGCTGCACCTCCCTCAGGAAACATGAATGATGTGGGAAATCTAGTCTGACCTTGTTTCTAATTTCAGCACATCAGCTAAGTGTGTAACTTGTCAGGGCCTCAAGTTAGGTAGGAGCAGAATTTACTACCCTCCTACCTTCTGTCCTTTCAGAGATTTATTATTCTCATTTGTCCTGAAAGTTATCAGCTCTTTCCAATTTCTAATCCATAGAGACCATGGCACAGCTGTTGTGGCATGGGTATAAAATCAAAATCTATGATAAATAAAAATAAAGGATAGATGCTTGGGATCCTCCATTTCCAGATATTTTCATATACAAGGAACATTATCAGGGTTAAATCAGAACAAGTTTAATAGGCAGAATGGAGATATTTAATTCCCCTTAAAATCCACAATTTTGCACTCTACAGCCAACAATGCAGGACCTGCCACAACATGTGGCCAATCTTCATTCTCTAAGCAGGGGAAGAAGGAGCCATCAGGATTTTATTTGCCAAACTATTGTTATATCTGTTTCTATTGGAATTCTTGTCTGATTTAGTAACTGAGCTAATTTTGCACACAATGAAATGTTGTCGTGATGACTTAATTTTGCACTTTCCTAGGGGAAAAAAAAATAAAAGCAGATGCATAAATGAGGTTTTCTGTAAGAAATCTAATGGAATGGGATTCTTAAAAATGAGCACTTAACAATTCTTATTTGTAATACAGAGTACTGCTATGTTTACCTCAGCTTTCCTTCTGGAAGCATGCAAGAACTTACAAAATTATTCCACCACAGGCAGCAAAACTCTACGAAACATTGCTATGATTTTTAGTTTTCTCCTCAAGAATTTCATTAGATGAGCAAGAGCAGTTTTGAGTCTTCAGTTTTGGCAGTATCCACACAAACAGTGTGAGAGTTAAATGTCTTCTCTCAAGATTTTACAGTTCAGCTTTCTTTTGGTGAAGGGATGATTCATATATATTTCATGTTTTCAGAGGGAGTTTATCCAAAAGGGATTTTTCCGAGTGAGGCTTTCATGCTCCCTTTGGAAGGTTCAAGTATCCTCATTTTGCAGATGAGAAGATTCCTGTCTGAGCATCCTCAAATGTCCACACTGAGGCTCATCCCTCTTTCTGCAGTAGTTACTGTCCCTTTCTCTTGAGATGGTCACAAAACACCAACCAGCACAGGTCTTCCTACAAATACTCGTGGTCACACATTTATGTTTTAGAATGACCAAAATCAGGGGTTTCACCAGAAGCTGGAAGGATCTTGAAAACTCTCTCAGACCCTGGCTGTTCTGAAGCTCCTCTCTCACCCAGCTTGGTTTTCTTCTTTAAAAACCTCTGTGCTCTGTTGCAAACACCTGGAGAAAAATTCCATGGGAAAGACACCAGTCTTTGCTGGAGGGNAGCCTTTGTAATACTCAATAAGTACGAAACTTTGCACAAAGCATTGAAAATACTGGAAGCAAAATTGATCAGTATGTCAAATATTAATTAACCTGACCCCACTCTTGCTTCTTCCTGGGAAAAGGCTCTTGCTGACTGAAATGGGTCTCATACTGCAGGTCTGGTTTTGTTAGTGAGGTGCATGAGTAAGTTGCTGCATAAGGCATGAGATGCTGCCTAAAAGAGCAGTATCTGCCTCCTTGAAACAGCTTTTCACACTCTTTCTCTGTGTCACTGTGTATGTGATATGGCTCAGCTCATTATCATAAACCAAAGACCATAAATAGAGAGCAAAAGTTAGTATAGAGAGTAAAAGCTAGCTTAAGAAAGAGAGAAACATGTTGTGGTTAAAATTTATTTATACACAGTCTTTGCAGACAGCAGAAATTTGAAAAACATTTTGGAGGAAGGGGGGCACAGTTCTTGGATCTGCAATCCAAAGACCATTATCTTACCAGATTATTTTCTTGTTAATTAAAATGAAAGGTAAGAGTTTAGCTAAATCTCCCTCCCTTACTTTTTTCCTCATGATCTCTCACTTTTTCTTTCCTCATAAACGGCTGGATTACTTTTATCACATAAGTATTCTTGAAAACAATTATATCCATTCTATTTGCATTTCAGCTAGAAGAAAACTAAATTATCTTTCTCTCATATTTCCATGTAATTTCTCTTTTTGAAAAGATTCTTTTCTCCCTTTGTGACTTTCTTCCTGGAAATTTTATTGTGCATCAATACTTGAAATCTCCCGAAGAACATAACATTCCAAATAGGAAAGAAAAAGAAAAAGAACTTATTATGATAAATTCCTTCCAAAGAGATTTCTTTTTTTATGAGAATATAAATACAGACCCTTTCATCAGGATATTATAACTCAGATCCTCATATGCCTCTGAGCCTGTCATTATTTATAAAAGTAATGATGTGTCATTGCTATACACTCCTGATTTCAGCTGCAATTTAAACACTCCAGGGCAGTACCAGCAGTGCCTAAATCATGAACTCTTTCCTCAGCGTGCTCTTTATTTGGGCTGTTCTGCCCTGTCCTGCAGCAGCCTCCAAAATCAGCACCCCTGGGGACAGGGGTGATCCTTGGCTCAGCAGCTTTTCCTACCCTGGGAAAGCTCCCACTGGGAGCTGGGGAAGGATGGAATAACAAGAGTGGTTTGCTTTTCCTTGCCAGGAAGGATTGTCCTGTTAGAAAGGCACTGCAGAGACCTTTGGGAGGTGCTGGTTCAGTTTCTGATCTTGACATAGTTCTTGCAAAATGTGAGAAAATAATTCGCTCTGCCTTTGTTTCAGCACTGAACTTCTGACAAAGCAGGTTTTGGTGTTTCCTTCTTTTACTCTCATCATTTTAAAGCACTCCTATTATGAGGGATCCTAGACAAGGAGATAAGCTTTATTTGCCCAAAATTTAATCCAGTGGTAGCCTCGTATCAGTGGGGATGTAGTGTAGCAGCAATTATGGAAATATTAGTGACTACTCATCAATTGCTTATGTAATTCAAGGTTAGACATGCATCAGGGCTTTAGAAACAGATGAAAGTCAGCCATATTTCTAAACAAAGAATGATCTTAGAAAATTGTGACAAACAATATCTAGAGTGGAGGGAATCAGACTCATAAATTGTACTTATTCCTTATTTACCAAAAATGCATTTGTTGGACAGTCAGAATCCTTCAACTGATTTGGCTAATTGTTTAAAAATGGAAATTATGTTATAAATACACTGAATTCAAACAAGATTTTTCAACTTTTGCCTTCAAAGTCAGTGTGAAGTTGCCAACTTTTTTTTATTTTTTTAACAGAGGAGATTAAAGATTAATTTAAGATCATTAATAATGCTAATTAAAGATAGCACTTCTCTTCTGGTCAGTGAAAACATTCAGTAATTCCGAATTATTCCATTTGCAACCTGTGCTACTAAAAGAAAAAAAAAAGTTGAGTTTAGCCCAGTGAAAATGTGAGGTAGCAGATATTGAGCTCATCTGGCTTAGAACAGGCAATTAGCAATAAATTTGGCATTTTTTCTTGATTGGACTGTACAGCTGGCTGAATGTCCGTGTAATTTCTTTCATAAGCCAAACTACAAAGAAACTGTCTCTCCAGATTTCCAGAGCTTTAGTGCCATGAATATAAGAGCAAATGTCAAGAAGAGAGTCAATTTTCTCAAATAAACAAGAGTGTCTCAAGATGTGTAAGGAGCTGTGTTACTGTCTACATTTCTGACTCAGTGGAGGATTTCAACTTTCTTTTTTTCTTTTGTATCAGAGATGAATTGGATTATCATTTATCACTGTGTCATGTTCCTTATAAAAGACAATGTGGTAATACCAGGATATTTTCAAGTTCCTATTTTATTTAGTACTTCTCTTTGTGAATCATTAATTATTTTTGACAGAGCCTGGTGTTTCAGGTCACAGAGGCAAAATGAGCAGACTTGGCTCACTTTTGCCCAAAAGTGAACCATTTCTACTGCCAAACAGATCCCACACATTTCAATGGCTCGTGCTGATCCTCAGGTAGGGGACAGGACTGAGTGCAGGTCAGCAGAAACTGCAGGAAGGTTGTAGAGAAGGGAGGAAGGGCAGAGGGATGATTCTCCCAGGACACCTTTCTGGTGTCTGATATCCCAGGCAAGCACAAAGGCCTCACTTTGTGTGCCTTAAGGTAATGTCCCCCCTGTGCTGTGACACCAAAGACGCTCTCTCGGCATAAACCATCCTGTTGCTGACAGAGTCTGAGCAACTGTGCACCTGTATCTTACATAAATGAAAGGGAATGAGGTTATTTTGCCTCTGTAAGAGGAAGGGAAGTCACACCATGCACACTGGAGCATCACCAACCCAGTTTACCATCATCCCTCTCTCTCCTCGCTGAGCAGTGCAAATGGGACAATGAAAATGGAATTATTTGAAATATTGCCTGCCCACCTTGTGGTCTCAAAAAAACCCTCATCTCTCTGTTCCCTCTCCTTTGACTGCCACTGAGGTTTATGTTTGCCTGCCAGTACTTTTCTCCCAGTCTGTATTAGGTTTTAAATTTTGGCAAAGCAACTATTTTTTTCCTGATGAAGGAAGCAATTGGGCACTGTAGCAGCTTTTTGTCATGGTTAGTCCAAGTGAACTACAAACTTGAATTTAGCATGAACCACATGGACATTCTTCAGAGAATGTAAGGTCCAGCACTAGCCATGGCTTTTTGTTGAATTCCCATCTCAGTTTTCATTGTAATGTCAATTTAAGCTCCTGCCAAGAGCAAAAGGAATGAGATCAGTAACAAGATTTGCCTCTAGATGAAGCACATGGTGTCTCTCCTAGAGATAAACACCAAACTCACTGAACTATGAGTATGACTTGTAAAAAATAATGATTTTGTATAGCCTCTAGGTCTTCCTGCTGCTTCTACATTAGTAATTGGATCTTTCCAAACTCAAATAGTATTTCACCTGGTGCTGCTCCAAAACAGCTTTGTATGTGTATCTTCTATAAAAAGGAAAGAAATGAACCTCAAAAATAGATTCTGTAATAAGAGATAGAAACCTCCTTCTCACTGGTATTATTGAAAATGTAGTTAGGAGAACTTATCATGAAGGGAAAAGAGGAACATCATTTAGAAGAGACAAAGAACAGAGGAAATTCTACTAATGACTAAATTCAATACAAAAAGCTCAAAATTAAAACATGTATCATAATTTTGTCTGAAACAAAATACTGGTTTCAGTTTATGAATGCAGTGAGGGAGTGGGAGAATGGGGGAATCCTGCTAAATATAATGCTAAAATACCACTTGTCAGGAAATTGAGGAGCCTGAAATTTGGTTTGGCTTCATGATCCATGCACTGTCAGGCCACATCCCCTAAATACAGCCAGATGCAATCAAAAGTTGCAATGTGGCATGTGCTGCATGCATTGACTTTATGACAGCAACACAATCTGCTCACTTTAGTCTGCAGCTCTGGTCATGTTCTATCACTCAGACACACAGACCTAGACATATTAAGACAAATTCTGGATTCTTCATGCCTTCCATGCTAAGTTTACAGCTCACCAAGCATAAGGTACCAATATTCTATCAAGTAACTTAAGGACAAAAAGTAGTTGGAGCCTCCTTTTTTTGTCAAAGGAGTAGAGGGAAAATGCAGAAATGGAAAGCAATTAAAGGACATTATTCCAGTTATTTATGTTGGTATCAGGTTGTTTTGAAATGCTGGTCATGAAGCTGAGCAGAAAGCTAAGACTGTCAGACCTTATTTCTGTAACATGAGGATTCAATATGATCCAAGGGTACCTTTCCCATCTTTAGCACCTGTACAGACACCCAGACTTCTGCAACTTCAGCTCAAGGGACTGAAATTCCAATGTGGCCTTTGTTCCTTTTCCAGAAAGAGTAACAGTGCTTGCACCAATGGGAAAATGCTTCACACTCTCCCTGGAAGAAGCTTGGGAAAACTGTTTTTCTCATGTGGGACTTACCCATTTTTCACTTTTTCATTTATCAGTGGCCTGTGTGCATTTGTTCTCTTCCTATTGGGGAGGTTTTTTTGTTGTTGTTGTTCCTTTTGTACCATTCCCATCAGCAGCTGGATGCTGGAGAAAGGATATTGCATTCTGGGGTTCAGGGACTTGGATGTTTGTGGACTTGTGTTGACAAGGTTTATACTTTCCATTCAGACACTCTTTCTTGTCCTTTTTGGAGTGTAATGGACCACAGCAGGCAATCTCCTCATTTTGACTTAGGTACTCTGGGAGAAGGGCAGGCAGCTGGAAAAATAGGAGAGGATGCAATTTCATTATAGGATCTTCCTCTTGAATTCATTTAATAATTTAAATTGCATGGGTGTCAGACAAGGTTGCTCTGAGTGCCCAGTCGAGGGGAACTTTCTTTGAGAACACGCTAGAGTTCTTGCACAATATTCAGATGGTTTTCAAAAACTGTGATTGAACAGTTTTCCAGGGAAGTGCATTAAATGTACTGTCCCCTCCTTTCTTCCTCACTCATGGACACAGAGCTAGTTAAAAGGCACCTGAAAAACAGAATAAGCCCTCATGGCAACTGAAAAAAATAGGAAGATATAGACACATATACACATAAAATCCAGAGGAAGTGACTATCTTTAATAAATTCTTCCAGTATTTGCAATTCAAATGTTATATTGGTGTGTGAGTGCCAGAGAGAGACCTAAGATGAAAATGACTGGGAAGTCACTGTTTTTATTGCAAACAGAAAGAACGGTACAAGGTAATCAAACAGCATACACAATGAAAAGCAAATTAGATTTCTGAAACTCTTCCTGTTTCTACTGACTCCCATGTGGCACTGGCAACACGAGCAAGCAAACTTGTTTATTTTATAAGTAGCAGGCCAAATCCTTACACCCTTCCCCTTTCCCTCATGCCAATCTAACATCACAGGTGATTATAAATTTATTTAAGAGCTGCTTTCTCAGCCAGCCTGCAAAGGGATTTTACCTCCCTTCAGCTGCTTCCAGTGAAGAGGGTAAGCTAGAGAAAGGATGAGGGGGGTGGTCACAGACAGAATATAATTTTCTGGTTTGAGCTGGGTAAGGGGCAGGCACAGCCAGTTGCATTTGAAATGTCTGGGCTGCTCTGAAAAGTCAAGGATGAGCTGAAATTTGGGTAGTTGAAGAAAAGAGAGATGAAGTCCACCGGGGATGTTAAGACATAATTATTTTCCTTTACAAAAGACAAGATACTCTCACATTTTGACCATAATGCCCAATTAGATGGGAGAGAGGTGAGAAATACTGCAGGGTTTATATCTTGGTAGGGATAAATATGTAAATTGGTCACCCCAGACAGATTGCCTGGAAGCCACTTCAACTAATGATTCTCATTCCTCACTATTCTTCAGCATTTGTGTCTTCTAAGTATTTTTGACTTTTTAACATCAGGGAACTTGGCAGTGACTCATGTAATCTGTGTTCTACCCCTGCCTCTCCCATCATTTCCCTGGGTGATCCTTGAACAAGTTACTTCATTAATTTTAATTGGATGCTGTCATGAGGAAAGACTCGTCGGGCTGGGCTGCAAGTCCACACTTATTCAATCCTTGTTCACACAAATTCCTGTTAATTCTTGTGGGAATTTTCTCTGTGTGAAGACTGCAAGATTTTCCCCGACTGTGTGTGCTGAAAAGGTGGCAACAACTGGATATGTGGAGGCTGGTCATGTGCAGGTTTCTTAGAATCTGCTATTAAGACTTATTTTCTTGTTTGCCACTTCAACAAATTAAGGCCCTTCCCTGGCTGATTCCAACCACAGCAGTCATTCCTAAGTGAGTCTGTATTTCTATTAGCAGTTCTGACCTCTCCATTCAAACTTTGGGCAAGTCTTGGCCATGAAGGAAAAAGCACAAAATTATGTGTGATTATTTTTTCACCTGCCATTGTGAAGCAAAAACAGACAGGTAGATACAGTTCCCATCTCTAAATAAAGAGAAGAGCCCAAGAGAAGGTGGCCAGGCTGGTTTTCATTGCAGCAGAAATCCAGCCAAATGTGGTTCTTCTGCAGAGCTGACCAGAGACAGTTTAAACAGCTCTTACAAGATTCTTAAGAATACTGCAAATAAATGGGATGTGGAAACACTAGATTAGAATGTGAGTATGCCTTATCCACATAGCTTTGTAGAGCAAATATTGCTATTATAATGAAAGAGGTGACAGCTTCTGATTAAACAATATCTTTTTCAATACAGGAGTACTAGAAAAATACAGGAGTCAGAAAAATTATTGGAACTGTGTAAAATAAAGACAAAAATAATAATAATGATGATGCTAATAATAATAAGTGGTAATAGTAGTAGTATTCAACAATAATATTAATATTATGTTCCATCTGGACTTTCTGCACTTCCTCCCACTTTAATTTCTGACCCTCAGGAGGCTGGGACAAGGCCCTGACATGGGGGAATGGGGGAGAGGAAATATTCTTGAGCATTACCTTCAAAACTGAGAAATAGCTGTGAAAATACCCATGAGCTTTTTATTTACTCCTTTTCTTTGCAAATGTTTTTGTCCCAAGAGAATGTCCAGAATTCCTGTGGGAATGACCAGGAAGGCTGGCAGCATTCCCTGGCTGCCCAGAAAGGGCTTCAGAGTGAGAGTCTGGGGAAGAGGATTTGGAAGGCCCAACATGTGAATGCCACCAAGCACTTGGGTTAAAGGCAACCACAGTCACTGTCACCATGATTGGCAAAAAACACTTCCAGCCCTCTAATTATGGACACACACTACACAGGAGCCCTGAGATCCTTCTGACTAGGACAGGACAAGACAAGAGGACTGAGCCTCAAGTTGTGCCAGGGGAGGTTCAGGCTGGACATCAGGAGGAATTTCTTCACTGAAAAGATTGTCAAGCATTGGCAGGGGCTGCCCAGGGAGGTGTTTGGGTCTCCATCCCTGGAGGTGCTCAAGGAATGACTGACATGGCACTCAGTGCTCTGGGCTGGTTGATGAGGTGTGAAAAGATGGCAGGAGGTAAAATCAGAGGAAGCTGAGAAGCTCTACTCACATCCTCACACAGCCTGTAGCAGTACAGAAATTGTAGGGTAAAATACAGCTGCTGCTTCCTGGATGGAATGTGGCTGGAATGCTCAAAAGCTATTCCACAATGATTCCCACAGCCACAAACTGCATCCACAGCACCTGCTGAAGGGGATACTGTTGGGGTGTGTCCCTGAATAAGTCAGTCCAAGCACCCTTTGATCCAGCAGGACTGTTCAGGGAAAAGGTCCCCAAAATGGGACAGGACTGGTCAGGCACAAAGGGTCTGGGCTTTCCTGGGCACTGACAGACAAATTAAACACCTAGGATCCAGGAAATATCCCCTTTCCATATGACACAAGGGGGTGAGGGCTCAAAGTTGGACCCAATGATCTTTGAGGTTCTTTCCAACTTAAACAATCCTGTTAACTTAAACAATCCATGAACTACTGGTTTCTGGATGATCCCTTACAATTCCATGTGTGTTATTTGTTGAAAAGGAAAAAGAAATATTTTATCCAAGAGAAAGCAAAGTTTCCCCAAGAAGCAGCATGCAGAACAGTCTTCCATTTTTATGAAGACTATGGAATTGCAAGCTGAATATTATGACATCAAATGGCTGGTGCCTACTACTTGCAGACAGTGATGTTGTTTAATGTACTTCATCCTGAAAAGGAATTTCAACAGCCATGGCTCACAAAACACCATAGGTTTGCAATCATCCTTTAACAAGGCACAACAGAACCACAACACCCTGTTAGGTTTGTGTTGAACAGAAAAACACCTTCATTTTAGAAGTCTCACAATCCCTTCATTTTCTGTCAGTGATTTGTGGTGTTTTAACATAGGTGTGCCACCCCTAAAAAGATATTTTCCTCAGGATAAAGAGTGGCCCACAAAGTTGTGGTTAAGGGACTGAGATACCAAGTAATCTATTTCTGTTTCTTTCACTAACAAAAAGGTTTCTGGTATAAATACACAGGAAGAAAAGGAGCAGCAGGAATCAAGCAGATTTGTAATAAAGTTGGACTTGAAAGTGAAGATAACATTTTCTAATACATCTCCTGTGGGAGACCAGGACATCTCTCTTGTGGCTTTGGATGGGCTGAGACCCAGGCAGGGGGCTCAGGGAGCTTGGCACAGAGCCCAAGACCCTTCTGCCTTCCATCTCCAGCCATGGAAAAAATTATCAACTGTATGTGAAGAGTTACAAACCAGGGACAGTAAAGTAGAATGAGTAGCTTAGTACTGAATAGAGAAATAGAATGTTAAGATTTATTTGATAAATGTACAGGGGGGTCAAGAAGTGTACAGGGGGGTCAAGATGGAGGAATCTGGGTGTGTACTGCCCTCCTTCCTCCTTCTTCTTCATGGCCTCCATCTTCTTGGTG
>WBNO01028403.1:165971-294474 GCA_013400575.1 Peucedramus taeniatus
CCGGCCCGCGTTGTTCTGCGCCGTGGCCGCCGTCGCTCCCCCGCGCAGCGCGGTGGCAGCAGCGCTCGGGAAACTTTGTGCGCTCCCCTTTGTGCGGAGGGAGCCGCGGCGTGTGCGCGCCGCGCTGCTGCTCGCCCCGATCCAGCGGCTGCCTGCGTGCCTGGCTGCGTTCGGCATCAATATTTATTTACAGGGCTCGGGTATTAATCGCTCATGCCGTGGAAAGCTCATTAGTGGCGACTTGTTTCCATGACAACGGGACCCCTCGGAGCCTTCGGGGTTATCTATTTGCCCGATTTTCCTTCTTTTCATATTCATACTAGTAGCGTGTTTTGTCACCGGGGACAAAAACAAGCAAATCAACCTTTACTGCGTGATCCTGTGGCCACTCTTCGCTTTTCCTCCAACGCTCAACGATTTCCCCAGACTTAATTAAGGCTACGCGGATGTGATTGAGCAAGTGTGAGAGTAATACGAGGTTTCCGAGTACTTGTTCTGCTGCATTACCTCGTTTAGCTGTAAAGCTCAAACTAAGACGTGGTCTGACTTGTCTCGTATTCAAAGTACTCCTGAGAAGTGTTAGTGCTAAAAACTGTTGATGTTACTTTTTTTTTTTTTTTTTCTTGTGTGTCATTTGGCAGCACAGAACCTTTTGAGGAGCTTCTTGTTGCAGTCTCTGCTACAGCTGAGCTGGGAATCAGTGGTGACTTCCTCTGTAACTTTGTCATCGTGCTGTGGTATGACCTTGACAGGTCTCTTTAACTTCTTCCTACCTCGCTCTGCTCAACAAAAGGAGATGTTGCTCACTTGCACCTGTGCTCTGAGCTGATCAAGCAAAACACTTTATCTAAGATGGACTAGTGTTAAAACCAAGTATATGAGTGTATTGTTCTCTGTTACAAGGAGTGAACATATAATATATGTTCCTTTTCCCTGATGGTAGAGGTAAAAGTCCTCCTTTTTAACTCCAGTCTTTATTTAACATAGCACAGTCCCCCTGATCTTCAAAAGATGTGAACTGTTACCATCCAGCTGAAAACAGTGGTTCTAATGCCATTTTAAAATGCTTTCCTGGGTTAGCATCTTCAGAATCAGGTAAAAATAAGGGTCTTTAGCATTCTGAAATTTGTAGGAATATCCACTGTTACAAAGAGTACACCTGCAGTGAGAAGATGCAAGAGTAAGGAAGGAAAATGCTGTGAAACTGGATGACAGTCTTGCTCACTTGCCTTAGCATTGCAGCCTGAGAGGGACTTAAAAGCTTTTTTTAGAGAGAATGAGCAAACTCACACTTTTAACTTAACTATATGTTAGGTTAAACATCTGAAACTCTCCTGCAAATTTTCATAGTTTTGCAAGAGACAGTTTAATGTGTAGTGTTATGTTGAGAAGCACTGGGAGGTGTGTAAGGAATGTTTTAGAATACTCAGTTCTGAAATACTGCCCGAGAGACGTTCAGTTGTGACTGTTTCAGATTACAGGAGTAGGAAGTTATAATAGTAGGGGAACTTCTGTGTGAAGCATACATTCTTTCTTCTTTCTTGAAACACTCCTTCTCAGTGAATAAACTGTTATAAAATAATTCTCTCTTTCATGTTGTGAGAAAGAGCCTATCCTCAGCTCAGTCCAGCAAAGTGCTAAAACATCTGCCTCATTCCAAATGCATTAGAGTAGGCAAATCACACTTCAGGCTTTTACTGAAATACCCCCAAGGCCTGTGACCTTGACTTCTGTATTCTGTTTTTTAGCAAGTCAGTAGTGAGATACCTGTTTGGAAATATTTGTGAGTTGAGGACCATCACCAGCCCCTACTCACCAGTGAAGGAACTTAATGCCAACCCCATTAATAGAAAGAAAAGAACATAAATCTTAGTTGTCATCTTCTCTCCTTTGGATGTCATTGACTTACATTTCCATGCTGAATAATTACATTTTTATTACTTAGAGCTGCATGGTCAATACAAGTGAGAGAAAGTGATACAGGTTTTACTCTGTGCTTTACATCTCTAAAGCTCAGCCTTTTATTATTGGTGGTAGTAAGAGCAACAGATATTCCTGTTCATTTTTCAGACCCTAGGTGCCACGAGGAGGGGAAAAAATTCTTAGTTTTATTTTTTAAGATTGATAACAGGCAGCAAGAAAGATAATTTGGAACAAACCCTTATTACTTTTATAGATATTTTCAGAACAATAATCACTTAAGGTTGTGAGAAGGCATCTGAGTATGTAAAGCTGTCCCTGATAAAGGAGTTTTGTTTGAGGAAGTGGGGAAAAAAGTACATAGGCATGAAGGCTAAGTCTATAAATATGGATTATGATATTGGTTTGGATTGTGTTTTACTCAACATTATACCAAAGTAACCTGTATATAATGTACACTGGTTTTTATAAACAAAAATGCTTCTAATGGAGCTCATATTCAAGATACCTCAAATTGTTGAACCAGTCTATTGCTCAAACTTTGCTGTCATGTGGAAATAGACTTAATATTCTTTGTTTCTCTGGTGCTGGAAGTCCCACACCTGGGATGAATAAGTACTGGACCAGTATTTGGAGGAGGTGGTTGAGCTCCTTTCTCTGTAACTGATCTACTCTGGACAAGTCACTTTACCCCTCTGTTTTAACTTTTCCCTACCCCCTTTACTCATCATCATTCAAGGTTATTGGAGTGTATTTGGAGTGTAGAGTTTTGCTTATTTGTGAGTAGAGTGTGCTTATTTGGAGTGTAGAGTTTTGCTGTGTGCATACACTGTACTTAGAGAGATCTCTGGGGAAGCAGCAAAATGTTAGTGCAGCACAATAACAAATGGTAGCCAACACTTTTCCTGTCTCAGGCCTTGGTCACTGGCATCTGTACTCCAGTGAGATTGTTGGAGATCAGAGGAAGGTGCTGCGGAGGAATTACTTCCAGGGCTAGTTCCTCAACATTTATTTTGCTGAATATATTTGAAGGAAACAGAATTCAGAGAAAAAGTTCGCAGGTCTGTGCTCCAAGGACTTGAAAATAAATAATATAAAATAAATAAATGGCTCATCACTGCTTTTCCTGTTTGCTGCCAGGTTGGATGTACTGGTTTTCTGGATGGAAAAATAAGGCCATTATGAATTTAAAATAAACATATTGGCAGCAAGGGGCTCATGAAGGGCAGAGAGCAGCACTAAATAGCCAAAGTGAATTTTTTTGTGGTTTTATTTGTTGCTGTTTTTTTTTTTTGTGTGTGTGTGTTTTTTGTTGTTGTTGTTTGTTTTTGTGTGTTTTTTTTGTTTTGGTTTGGTTTTTTCCCCCCTGTTTTCAGGAGAGGGTTGGGCAGGTGATTTTCCAGGCTTACTTTCTGAGCTTTTAAAATGCACAACCTCATTTGACAGGAGTGAATAATGGTGGTAGGAAGGTATGAGAGATGTTTCTGTAATTCCAGTTGGGAGCTCAATTATATTCTTCATAAGCTACTGTAAAGTGTTTATACTTCAAATGGTGGGGTACTTGATTTAGCTATAGGGTTTTTAGTTTGGGCTTCATGTCAAAATCACCCTAATAATCAGTACTTCTGATAAACCAGTCTTTTAGATGGAGGCAGTATTGTTTTGTATGAAAGGTTTGCAGATGAAAACCTGACTTTTAAAGTGATATCTCTTATATATGGTGGACTAACTTCTGCTTTTCATCAGAATTGAATGGCCAAACTTAAGATAAAACAAAGACTGTATTTTTACATACCAGTGGTAATGTAAAACTCTCCTGTTTCTGTCATTTTATTTGTTTAAAAAATGAAACTTCTTAAATGTGAAGATGTAGAAAAGTTCCTTTCTGACCTTTCACTTACCATATTTTTAATGAACCACGTATAATAATTTCAAAACTACTTAGGCTTTTAAGGCCCAAATTTGAAACAACCCAAAGAAACCTGTGCTTAAAAATGCATTCTGGAGAGATGCCTGTCCCCTGTCTCTGAGACAAACTCCCAAGTAATTTTGGAAGTTTTGGACCTGTGTGTGTTTTCTACTTGTAAAATAGCGATTTCTGTTCAAATTACTTTGGAATTCAGGTTCCTCCCATACCTGCATTGCTCAGTGATGGGCTCAGCCATGAGAGGTGCTCTTCCTTTTCCCTTCAGCTGCCAGGATGGGCCGGCAGGGGGAAGGAGCCAGGGAGCAAAATTGGGATTTTCTCTGGGGATAAGGAAGGGAGAAGCCTCCCCTCTGCATGTGCTGCAGCTCTCCTGCTTCTCCTGTGGGAGTCTCTTGATTTGTAGGCTGACCTTTCCACACCACTGAAGCTTAGCAGGCCCTCCCAATTTTCTCACTTTATGCCAAGATGTCTGATGCTGCAGACAGGGAGTCTGTTCCTGCTCTATTTGGAGGCAAGGGCAAAATTCTCACTGATTTCCATAGGAACAAGATGTATTCCTAAACATACTTCAGTAGCTAGAAAGAAACTTCCTAATAAAGAGCAGCCAGGCTCACATAACACAGAACATGAGGCATTGCTCTTAGCAGAAACAGGTCTGCAGACCAAGCCCTGCAAGCAGCAAATCTCAGGGCATTCCTGGCAGCACTGCCAAGGATTATCCGCTTTCATTCTGCCCAGGGAAACAAGGGAGGCTTCAGCAGGTCACTGATAAAATGTTACTTGTTCTGATGGATGCCATTTGAGCCCCTTAGGTGGCATCAGGAGTGGAACTCGAGGAGCAGTGAGGTGTGATGTGGGAGCTGTTGCACAAAGGATTTGCTACCTCAAGCAGAAAAGGCAGTGGGATTTCAATTTACCTGAAGAAGCAAAATGCCCTCTCCCCACACTGAGGTGGGAGACTCTTGGAAGTTACCAAGGAAAAGTTTGGGATGCAATTCTGCTGCTCTGAGTTGTTGTACTCTAGCCAGACTGGTTCCTAACTAAAACTTTTTTTCTTCTTTATTTTTGATGGGGCTTTTTTTTAAGGTGGAGATGTTCCAGCCCTCATTTTACTGACATTCCTGTGTTGCTGTTTCACAACAGTGAATCCTTTCCAGTTACAGGCCTTTTCTTTAAGAGGGGTTCAAATGAATCACCTAAAGGCTGTTGGAGGCAAGGGTTCCCAAATGTAACTTAAAAATATCTGTGAATCCTTTCTTTCCCAAATACATGTATTCCATTAATTTTGTCACTAGAAAGGCACTCTCCTGTCCAAATAGAGCTGTCAGGGTGCAAGGAAGTGGTGGAAAGATATAGATTATTAGTGCTTTTGCCATTTGTGTTGCATTCCCATACATGAGAGCCTCAGGGCTGCTTTTTCACACAATTTTCAACTTGTGGTAGGCAGAGTATAATTTTCTCTGGTTATCTCCCATCTTGGACTGGTTTGTTTTTGTGGTGAACATTTAGGAAAATACATTTTTTCCCCCTGTGGTGTCCTAACAGCATCAACATTTGTTAAATTCTTCTTTACTTACTCCCCTGCCCAATAGTTAGTATACTTATTAAAATGTTAAAAAGCTTTGTCTTGTAAAGCATGTAGCATACGTGCTTTCCCCTTATGTCACTTTTCAGGTAATTACTCTTTTAATATTTGAAAATATAGACAAAAGTCTAGAGAGAGAAACTTTTCCAAGGAAATTGCATCCACTTCAGACACTTTATCTTGAATGGCAAATACAGGTGTTCATTATGCATTAAACTCCAGAGTTAAGTTTGGGTTTTTTGCTCATGTCTTGTTTATTTCAGTATGACCATTGGACAGAAAGCTGCCAAGATGATAGACCAAGCTTCCCATCCTCAAGATACAAAACATTTCTATTTCTAAAAGTACAAATATCCCAAAATGCAGAGCTTGAACACAAGACTGCTTGAATTATTTACTTGAAAGCTGCAGCCCAAAATTTTATAGTCCTGAAGAGCTTTTTATCCCAAAGCAGGGAGTTTTCAAGCGTGTGTGAATGGAAATGAATGGAAACTGACCAACATCTTCACAGGATGGGTTTCATTTCTATTTTGTCATGAAAAGAAGACATTCATTCTTCTAACATGCATATTGTCAGTTAAATTCCCATTATAGATTAGTGGTGAGAGAGCCCTGACCTGAATAAAACCCTGGTTGAGTATCTGGCTTCTTGGGCTGGAATGCAAAAGTCACAGCAGAAATCAGTGAGTGGCTGCTCTCAGTACTGAAGCCATTTCTCAGAAGCAAGTTCAGTTTAATGCTCATTGCCCTTTTTAATTGTGTGGAGTTTTAAGAGTAATTCATTGTGATTCTGCTGTGAAGTGTTGTGATGTGACAACATTTTGTTGATTAAGATATTGCTGGAAATTCATTTTTAGAAATACTACTGGCAGGGATTTAGAAACCTGGGCTCCAGCCAGGAAGTGAACAATCACTGGAGCCAGCTCTGCCAGGAGATTCTGTACACACACGTTGGAGATTTGTTAATTATTACTTTGTGCTGCAGCCCCTCTCGTCCCTGTTTGGGCGAGCCTGTGAATTCTTGTGGGAAATGGTGTAAGGGGCTGGCAGAGGGATTGCTGTAGTGCAGGGACATTGGCCAGGGCAGTGGCACTGAGCCACCTCCTGTCCCACAGCCCCTTCAGGGCAGGTGGCAAATGGAAAGGGTCCCTTGCCTTGGTGCTGTTCTGCTTCTACCCTGTGGTTTTTGACAGGTAGTTCCTCTGATGGAAGAGCAGCAGGGTGCACAAATCACTGTGCTTGCCTCTGCTGCAAAGATCAGGCCCTGTTATTCTTCCTCCCATCTCCCTTCCCCCTTTTCACTGTTCATCTCCCAGCTAGGATGGGTCAAAGGCAGCTCCTTGTCAGAAACAAATCTTACATAAGAAACCAGCTCATATTGTACATTGCTGGTGATAATTGCTTTTTAGGAACCTCATACATAGAACTACATTGATAAATTATGAGCTTGTCTTGCAACAATTTGCCTTTATTTTAGAGTAGAAGGGCACAAGTGAGGAGTTACTGAACTGGGCTCTAATATTTCTTTAACAGGAAATAACAGTTTTCAAGACAGGTATCCTGCTTTTGTAAGTCCATGGCAATATTCCTGTTTATTTGAATGGGAGCAGGGTCAAGCCCCATGTGCCTGAGGGCTGCTATTGTGAAAGTAAACCCTTGCTGAGTCCCCTCTGCTGGAATCAGGATGCACTCCTGGGCAGTAAGCTAAATATTACAATGAGAAATGAATGAGGAAGGGAATTGGCAGCAGTGGTACTACTTTTGCCTTGCTGCTCTTTATCACTGGGGCCATGATCTCATTGCAGCCACAGAGGCATGGTGGGAATAGAATCATGAATGGCCACATTGCTTCTAGGAAAGCCAGGGCAGCAAGGCAAGGTGATGGAGCTGCTGTCTGTGGGAGAGAGCGACTGGAATGTGCTGAGATCTGCCAAGGAGTGGGTGAAGAAGGAGTCAAGAGTTTTTGGGTTTGTGAGGGTGACAGAGCACTGGAACTAGCTTCACACAGGGGCTGTGCAGTTTCCCTTTCTGGAGAGATTCCAAACCCACCTGGATGCAGTCCTGTGGAACTTGCTCCAGGTGATCCTTGGGCAGGGTGGTTGGGCTGGGTGATCTCCAGAGGCCCCTGCCAGCCCCATCCACTCCCTCTTTCTGTGATTAGATTTCCACACTTCTGTGTCATGCAGTCCCTTAATTCAGTCTTTGTTAGACAGTCTCCTCTTTCTCATAGTAACATGTTAATAGCAGGGGAAGTTCTATCCATCATTAGTCATTTAAGCCCTAAGACCAGAATCTGAAATTTGCTGGTTTTTTTTTTTTTTTTTCTTTTCTAGAATCTATTGGACAAGAAAGAAGTAAGTATGGATCTACAAGCACACATAGCTCTTCTTAAAATTAATTTGCAGTACATGTGTTCATTTTGTGCTGCTCTATTGGTCTGCTCTCTCTTTGATGAGAGCTGCAAGCAGGTTAATGCTTATGGCAAATTTTGGTCCAGTTTTAAACCTTGATTACTATTCCCTAACTCCACCTAGCTTCTCCCTAAACCTTCTGAGTTTGGACTGCAGTGGGAAATTTTCAGTAGCATGAACATGAGTTCAAGTGACTGAGAACTATTAAGAATACAATTTATTCCTTTGTGTTGAATACAAATAACATTGCTCCAAACTTACTGCAGTGATGGAAATGATATACAGAATAAACACGTTCACAAGGCTTCACAGTTTGAAACATTTAAGGCATTATTTTTCTCTTTTGATCACTAAAATTTCATTCAGTAGTCTTAAATCAATGGTTGTTATAGAGCAACCTTAAAACCTCAAGCCAGAGCTCCCCCATGGTTTTCAGGAGCACCCTGTACTGTGCCTGTGTCATAGAAAGCCCCAGGCACAGCTCTTGGTGCCAGTTGCTTTTCAAGGAAAGATAAAAGAGGAGCAATATTCTCAAGGAGGTCAACATTTTTCTAAAGCAGGGTGTGTTTATGTTACTGTCTTTTTTGATAATTAGACACAGAAAGCAAGCATTGTTTTTGCTACCTCCTGCATATTACAACAATTAAAAAACCCTGTATGAAATAAATCATGTAAATGAAACTGTAGTGCAATCGCTCACCAAGATCAAAGCTAAGATTTCTCCTTAGTTTCTGAATTTGCTCTGCCTTCCCTGTTCTGTGTTGTCAGCCCTATATCCTTATTCAGGTGGGCTTGGGCAGGCAAATGGAAATCTTGTCATTTGCTTTAGTTGGCAAGGTTGGGGTTGGCTCTGTTTTGCAGTTTACTGCTGGCATGGGCTGGCTGCCCAGCAGCTGCCAACAAACTTCCAAAGTGAGCCAGGCTTCTATCTCAAAAGTATTTGTTGGGGTCTTCTTCCTCTTCGTGTCTTCCATGGGAAGTGGTGCTGGGGCCAGTAGCAATGGTTTTGTTTCAGGCAGTTCTGATCAGAACTTGGAAAATCATTTTCTTCTTTCGTGAGTCTAATTCCTCTTTCCTTTGCATTTTTCCTTTGCTTTTTCCTTTCCTTTTCCTCTCTGCCTGGTATGAAGTAAATGTTCTGGTGTTTTAGTTTCAAGCATCAAAATCAAACAAATGTTTAGCCCATTTAAACATTAATTTCTTTTCTAATTTTCTTCCAATTCAGCTGCCAAAACAACAAAAGATGCCTGTCAGTTTCATAGCCCTTATGGAGGATTTGTATCTGGCACAGAGGGGCCCTCCACAAGAACATGTTTTTTTCCTGTGAATTAGGATGCTGAGCACAGATATGATCAGTTTGTTTCCAGAGCCATCATCATTGCAAGCCCTCAGAAATCCTATCCTCTTGCACAAGAGCATTTTCCATGATTAAATGGCCAGGGACTTTGGGTTTGAAGAGTTTAGGAAACCACTAAAAAAACCCCAAAGCTTTGTTGAAGGGAGTAGATTACCTATGCCCTTTTCTTGAAAACAAAGCAAAGACGTGGTCCTCAAGGAATTTGGTATCTTCAGTTCTTAAGCCCATAATGGCTCTGTTTATGATAGAATCACAATTTTTTTAATCCTCTTTCAGTAAGTGCAGAGAGTATTTTGTGATAAATACCTCTTGGGTTGTAAGGTGGAATTATCTCTCACGTTGTTTCTGTATCCAAGCTGAGTGCAATCCATCAGGAAGATGGTTTTATTCATTTGGGGGAGCAGGAAGAAGGATGTAACCAAAATTGAGTGCTCTCAGTTTTGAGCTATGAGTAGCAAAGCAGACCCAGTAAAGAGAGCTGTGTGTTCTACTGCTAACAAATGTAATGATACACCAAAAACAAACACAGTGACCCAGCAAGGATTCATAGCAAGAATTCAAAAATTCAGAGCCCGAATTTTAAGGTACCAAATGACAGTGGATGCAATAGGAATGAATTGGGATGGCAGTTTCTCTGTCCTTCCTTCCCCTGTGAATGGGATCCAGAATTTCCAAAAAGCTAAGCAGAAAGGCCAGTGCCTTAACATACATAAACCAGCACCTAAACCTGAAGTTTGTTCTGTCACAGGAGCGAATTATCTTTGCAAATGTAATGATATGAGTAGTTAGAAGCAGTTCTGGCACGTCAGAAGGATGAAATAATGTCAGAAAAACAAAAACATATTGCTTTCAGATAAGCGTAGTAAAGTACCACTTAAAATTTTAAAAATAAATTCTTCTGCATGATCTCTTTTTTAGTGGTGTGATGTGTCAACTTTTGGTCAAAGCTGAAGGTCACCAGAACACAAACCCTTTGTTGTTTTGCACCATATAAAGCACACTACAAAAGAAAGAAAAGCTATCAAAACACAAGTGATCAGCAGGAAGCAATAAGGCATAAATATTTATACAATATTAGGTTCTTTAACAGATAAGTGAGATCTCATTTCTGTTTCATTGTGGCAGCAAAAGGGAATAGCTGCTTTCATAGAAACAATTTAGTGACTGGTGTGACTCCTGGATTGGGCCATTGACACAGGCAAAGGGTGTAAGAGTGGGTGTTTGGGACAGGTTAAGCATCCTTCTAGCTTGTTACTATTGCCCTGGGCTAGGTATTTTGTTATCTAAGTATAGGAAAATTGTATTTCTCCAGATATGCCCTCTCAGGTTCTGGCTGGCTGCCTCACAGGCATATTCTGTCTAGCAGCAGAGTCAGTTTTGTGTTTAATAGTTGTTGGTGGGATTTTTATCCATAGAATTTGCCTAATTGTTCTTGAAAGATAAGCAAGCTTCTGTCACAAAGAGAACAGTTAAACTGCATGCTGTGTGGGAAAACCACCTCCTTTTGAAAAGCAACAAAGTGCTATCTGATAATTCTTGTAATATAAGAAGTGATGCAGGATTGCTGTCTATTCACTTTGTCAGTGCTGCTTGTAAATTTTTGTAGACTTTTATCAAATTCCTTCCCAGCTGAATCTTCCTAGTCTGTTCAAATGCTTTGCATAGAGAAAACATTTTTCAGCTCTTACTATCCTTGTCATTCCTGATCCCTTTCCAGCTCTAGAGATGTAGAAAAATCATACCATGATATAATGAGCTTTTCTTTCCCCCTTTCCTTTTTTTTTTCTCGTCAGCTTTTGAAATTCTATCTGCTACTGAGTATTAAATCACTATCTGCATAGAACTGATTTCATTACAGCTTTCCTATCTCTCTAAGATGCAGTAGCCTGCCCAGTGCTGAGGGAAAGGGATTTCCTCCTTGCATTACTTTTCATTTACCAGCATGAATTTAATTTACCATTTTATCCCCCCAGTTCCTCAGTGAGTGATGGGTCCTGCTAGAATGATTTCTGGGTGAAGGCAGGGAAGTGCTCTCCAAGCTGCGGATGCTTTGAAGAAGGAGTCAGCTCAGTGTAATGGAAAGTGTGTCTTGGGATTTGTCATAGTTTTGAGGAATTGGAACTCCTAAATTCTCTGAAATAAATTTGGTCAAGAAGTTCTGTTAAGCCTGTGCAGTTCTTTGCCTTGTGGCCCAGAGTCTTTGAAGGACTGAATGGGCAAAGCTTGACAAAGCTAGAGTAACAGTGGGAATGTGGAAGCTCTGCTTTACTAGTTTTCAGCATCAAGGGCAGCAGTGGAACAGGACAAGAGACATGGAATCACAAAAAGAGATAAAGCTTGGCTGCTACTGGAAATCCCTTAGCTTAGATACAGCATCTTGATGGCAGCAGTGGTACATGATCCACTGACAGCAGAGACATTGATACCCTACATGCACTCTGTTCATCAGGGTTCTGTAGATGTTTGGCTTTTCTCAGGTGGCAGCACTAAAGCTCTCTTCCACTATGGCATTGTGCTGGGTTTCTTGTACAGGTTTAAAGTTTCTGTGACAGAAATGGCTCTTGGTTTCTGCTCCCTGTGCAGTGCTTTGGTCAGCAGTAGGGATTGGGCTCTTTGGTGGTGAGAGAAGGGACCTTCAACATGATCAGATTCCCAGTGTTCATTCAGACAGCTTTAAAACTATGTGTTCTCAGGGATGCAGTAGTTGAGTTCCTCATATACAGGATTCTTAAGACGTGTCTCCTCACCGAACAAGAAGCAAAATCTCTGAGGTTGTCAAATCTTCCTTCCCTTTTAAACCTAAATTTTGTCCATGTGGAAGCCAGCCATGTTTCCAGTGAGCCACCAGATGTTGAGGGATTTTCCCTCCTAGTGTCCTTACCTTGGCTAGATGTAATCAGCACCCCTTTGGGAAAGCAAGTTTCTGTTAGTGGTGTCGCAAAAGAATTTGGTTTGTTGTGGAGTCACAGACTGTGCTTAGCCAAAGCACTTAGGAAGACTGCTGCCTAGATAATAGTCCTCATGTGAGTTTGTCTTGAGGAGACAGAACAACCACTGAACATTATAAACAACAAACAGCAACAATCCAGATCAGATATTGAGGGAAATTGAGTTGTTTTTGCAGTAGCCCTTTGTTGTAGCATCTTTGTGGTCGCCTGAACAGTTTGAGGTGCCTCCATTTGCAAATGTGGTATTAATACTGTTTTTATTTTAGGGAATTTACCTTCTTTCTTCAATTTACTCTGTGAATTCTAGTTGTTTTCAAGCTGTTAAGACTCATGTTTAGTCATGTTAATTCTTTAAGTTAAGACATAAGCTTTACTAGCATTAACCTTTTATATCTCCAAAATATCTATACTTTTCCTTTTTTTGCCTTCTTTGCTGGGAAAGTAATCTACAGAATACATTTCTTTCATGGGTACCATAAAGGTATTCTGAGTTTCCAACAGCTTTATACATAACCTTATGCTCTCTTAAGATACAGGGAATGCATGGATGGAGTCATTTTTCTCTCCAGGTTTTTCCCCCTCATTCTCTTTTTACATATTTGATTGGTTCATTTCAGTCAGTATTTAAGTTCCACCTCCTTTTGTGCTGTAGGGGCATTCACACTCTGCTTGTACAGATTATTCCAAAAGCTGGGTGACAGAAAAACCTCTGCTCTGTGTCTTAATGCTCAGACAGCTGAATGCTTGAATTTTTGAGATCTGTTCTCTTACCATGTTAATATTGTCCTTGGAGCCTGGGTTAGCAATTTGATAAATGCAGGAATGGCCTGGCTAATGAGCAACCAGTTAATCTCAGTGATGGGTAATTCCAATTCCTCGTCCATTATGTGCTACACCTTTCTCAGTTCATTTACTGCAGCATTTTATTCTGCATTCTGATGTTGACAGTAAAAGGTTCTAAAATCATAGACGATTCAGGGAGTTACAAAGAAAGTTAGGCTTGGTAGACCCTGGGAAATGTTAGGCCTTGTGTCTGCTAGATCGTGTGGAACTGCACCTGTGTAATCAGTATATGATAAATGATATAATTGTTAGACGTGATGAGTGCTTAATAATTAAATATAATTATTGTTTAATCGTAAAAATAATCATGAGAAACTGTTCAGGGGTTTGAGGGGGATCATGAGAAGTCCATACTTGGATGAAATCAGTGTATACAATAGAACAATGTAAGTTTAATAATTAATGTGTAGTTATATAGTGA
Source organism: Peucedramus taeniatus (assembly GCA_013400575.1). NCBI lineage: Eukaryota > Metazoa > Chordata > Aves > Passeriformes > Fringillidae > Peucedramus > Peucedramus taeniatus. Next base: position 179,384 of record WBNO01028403.1, read on the forward strand.
TAGAATATAAAAACATGCTCATCCTGAACCCATGTTAGGGTCAGATTTGGGTCTGTACCCCTGACACCCAGAGCTCTCAATAAAAGCACCTGCATATCATCATTCCATGATTATGTGTGTTCCTGAACACTAACAATGTGGCAAAAGCAAAGTGCTCTTGAACCTCAGTTTAACTTCTTTCTGTGAAGTGCTTTTTCTTTAAGTTTGGAGGTCATGATTTGGCTAACTCTGCTGACTTGGGTATGCTAAACACAAATGTAATAAGCAGCCTGTTTAATTTCAGACTGATAGTCTTGCTTATCTTCTCCTAAAACCTAAGTAACTCTGAAGCAGAACACTTTTGAATTAATTCTCCTACTGGCATGGTTCTCAGTGATGTGTTATGCAAGCTCTGGTTCTTATATACTCTTATTAAGTAAAGTAATCCTCTTGTAGTCCCAGCATCTGTCCTTCACATGGCAGGAAGTTATTGTGCTCTCAGTTTGCCAGAGGTCCATGGGCAGCTTTCAGCATCAGATATCTTTTGCTTGTAACAGTCTGGGTTCTTTGCAGTTTGCATAGTTGCTGTCCACTCTGTATAGTTGGGTTTTCTTCACTTGCACATCCTCATTTCCTCAAGAAAGTTCAAGGCTGCATCTTCCAGTGGTCTTCTTGTGTTTCCCTGATCTCTTGTCAGTGCAGTATTCCTTATTTATCTCTAATGATGAGGCCAGCCCTTAGTTGGCTCTCTCTGTCACATTTAACTAAAAGACAATCAACTGCTGCCAGAAATAAGGTTTCCTAAAGCTCTCACCTTTAGCTGGTGCCCAGTGTTGGTAGATAAGATGTGACTCTTTGGACTTGATGCATTCATGCACAGTGGAGTTCTCTCCACAGTGGAGTCAGCACTTCTTTGTCTTCCAAATGGTGATGTTCATATTGATTTGCATGTGGAAAGCCCCTCTCCACTGAACTCAGGATAGAGAGAGATCTGTGTGCTGCAGGAAATTTCTAAAGATAGGTGAGACGTGTCCCGGGAATATCTGAATATCTGCCTGGGGAGTTCTGCTTAGAGACCCTTAACTCACCCCATTTCTACAAGAGGCATTTAGTGGACAGCAGATTCCTTGTCCTGGTGTAATTTTGGTGTGGTTTGGTTAGCTTTGTTTCTTCTCCTAGAATACCATTCTGTGCTTGATTTTGGAAGTGAAGCATGGGGCACAGCAGTCTGTCCCCCAGAGCTGGGCCCTTCACAGAGTTGTGCCTAGAGATGGGAAACAAGAGTGACCACATGTGATCAATTTATCAGCATGGGCCAGTAGGCAGCTCCTGATTTAGATAACATGAGCTCATCCAGAAGTCTTATTCCCACCATCTCTCTCTTATTAGTGTCAATTATTGGATAAATACTCAGCCCACCCTTTTGATTAAGTTGATCTTGGAGAAGGAAAGAAAATGAGACAGCAGAGCTCTAGTGCCAGAAAACTTGTGTATTCACTGCTGCCTAACAATAGCAAGGCTGACATTTCAAATAAGGCCCTTCACAGGTATGTGCAGCATCATTTAACTAAGAATTCATTAAATAGATCAATAGCTTGTTTCTTTATTTTAGGTTTCTTAAAATCTGTAACTTGTTGCCATTGATTGGTCATGGTTGTTTAACCTTTGGACTCTCTGGAGATGAGAGATTGGGGAGAGGGGATATATTGGTAAAAATCACACAGAGGTGCCTGTTGTGTGGTACCAATTGAACAGATGTGGGCTAAAGCAAAGCAGACATCAGTTGTTTGGGTCTGAGACTCTGGGCAGCAAAACTGACACTGTTCCAAGTGCTCAAGGAATTCTTTCCAAGGTCTTTGTAAAGCAATTTAAAACTTTTCTCAATTATGAAGTACTATATGGTGATTACTATGGAAATAAAAGGCACCACCCTTCCTCCTGTTTTTGGTTACATTCTTCTTTAGCTACACTTAGTCTTCAAATAATTGGAACAGGCATGGAGTTTTCATTCTGCATGACCAGTTTTAATTTCAAAGTGCATTTAGGACAGAAGACTCTTTTTAACTGTGACAGTGTACAAAAATGCCTGCCCCATACCTGGTAGTCCAGTTACCAGTTGTAAGTGCTAATGTTTTTTGACTAAGTGCATTTTCCTAAACATGTGCAAGAAATGGTCTTTTATTACTCAAAGGCAGATACTTGTTCAATTGTACTCCAGCCTGTGTTTTGCATAAATTTGCTTCCTGTGTGCAGCATCCTTTTCATTTCTGCACCCTTATCGTTGCTAAGCGGCTTTCTCAGTTGTTGATCCATCTTCCCACTCCTCATTTTTATTAATATCCCATCTTTTATTAGAGTCTTGCTTCCATTTATATAGTGTGCCGTGATTCAGCATAGTTAATGGGGATTTTTTACTGAAAGGCAGTAAAAAGACTTTTGGATTAGCTTTTAAAACATACTGTAGTATGTTTGAAAATGAGATTTGTCACATTTAATGTCTTGAGACAATGTAGCTTAATCCAGGCAGATTGCAGAAAGTCCAGCTATTAAGTGGAGAATTTATATGATATTTAAAGTTTTCACTGAACATGAAGTGGGTATTGTGGTAATGAAAATCATTCTTTCCTGATAGTTCAGGGTTCAGGACTGCACAAGGTTGTGACTCATCTTTTTTTTTTCTAAACCTGTTCCTTCTTCAAATACACAAAAAAATCCTGAAAACAGGTGAGCTTAGACTGTTCTTATGAGGATCTCTCAAAAAAACAAAACAAGTCCTGTTATATCTCAAATATCTCTCCTGTATATGCCATATATTGTATATATGTGCCATTAATAACAACGTTTCATATTTATCACATATATTGTACATGTATGGCATATTGTATATATTGTATATGTATGGCATATTGTATTTGTCATCAATGATACTGCAGTGTATGATTTTTGTAATCATGTCATATCTAAGATGTGTATCACGTGTCAGATGATGTTATATGTGTCATGTGATACACATGTGTCATGTGATACATCACAGGTATCAAATCCTGTGTATGGTGTCACATTTATCATATGTATCATATCCTTCTCAATCATTTTTGCACAAACAACTGAGGACAGGTAAAGCAGAAAAGTCTAAAATGCCATTTCCATTTTAGTGGGAAGTACAGTGGAGGAAGAAACTTTCAGAGGCAAGTTTTCTGTGATTCAGTTAAACCTGGGAATGTTTCAAAATCTTTGGAATCAGTTTCTGTTCCCAGGTGTTGCTTCCATGAAGTATTCTTCCTTTGTCCAATACAGAATCCTTCTGGGTTGACCAAAAGGACTAACAGTGATAGCTTTCCAAAATCCAAAGGGTGAAAGTCAGACTGCTGTACACAGGGAGTCTTTTTGTTAAGGCACTCTGAATTTACCTGTCAGGTTTAAAACCCTTCAGAAATACTTCCAAAGAAAAAAGAATATCCAAGAATATTTCTTGTTGTTTAAGATGAATGCCTGAAAATACATTATCTGGAAACACTACAGAAATCTTTCAAGTAATGAAGGAAATCACTTTCATATCACTTGTTCTCCAGAAGTAAAACTTGAGTGTGAGCACAAGTCATACTGCTTGAAATTATTGTCAGAGTAATTTTTATCTTGAGAAGCTTCACCTTAGAAGAGTGAGACATCAGAGAGCTCCAAATCCATTAAGAGAAGGAGGATCTTTGATTTTTTTTTGCATTCTGGCTCTTACTCTGCAAAGAACAGAGGGGATTGCATTGATGCTCAAGGATGTCAATCCTCTGCCAGAGCTGTGCTTGTCCAGGGGAGGAGGGTGTGCCTGCAGTGGCCTGTCAGCACTGTGGTGGTGATTAGATAAATCTGTTACATTGATTAACACACTTTAGACCCAAATTGTTGCTTGCTTTTGGAGTGCTGAGCAGCTGGATAGAATTTTTAGCCAGTGCATGGCTGAATAATAAAGTACCATTCCAGGCTGTTGGGTGCTGTCTGCAGACTGGGCTTAAATATATGGAAATTACCTGTACACACACGTTCAAATTGAATCATATTTGTAACAGTGACGAAAATACTAATGTTTGTATCAGTAGGTTTTGGTTTTGTTTTTGTTTTTTTTTTTAACTGCTGGTTTTCCTGATGAAAAGCTGTTCTCTTTAATTATTGGATTACCTTTTCTCAGTAAGAAGGCTCTGAAAGATTTAAATAATCTTTTTTTTTTAGTTATATTATGGGTAACTTTCAAGTGAAAGTTTCTCATAGCACTGAGTCAGTGGGAGAATAAACATATTTATCTTCATATGAATGAGCAATCTGAACCATATGTTTGCATGGTAGAACAATATGAATTATACAGAATGTACCAAGTTTTTATTTTCAATAACAAATTTTATTAAAAGCAAAAAAAAAAGCTTTAGTCTGGCTTTTAGTGGTAAAAATAGGTGACATTAATATATATATGGTGCAATATAAATACTTAATGCTCGTGATTATTTCTTTCCCTTCGGGCACAACAAACCTCTCCAAAATGTTTTTCATGCTCCAAATACAAAGGCAAACTGAAATACAATGCAATTGCTTTCCTGACTGGAGAAAAGCTGGATAATCTAGATGCTTTTCCCTGCCTGTGAGACCAAAATGGAAGTTTCTGATGAAGTGTTCCTGGTGTTTGCTCTGTGTGAGTAGCCACAGAGAGCCACTGATGTGCTCCCATTTGGAGGAAGGCTGAACTCAGTTGGTTCTTGTTCCCTTCCACCTCTAAGACAAACAACAAAACAAACACTTTACTCAGGTTAGCTGGCACCACTTCCCAGCACTGATACGCTCTGAAACCTCTCCTTCTATGGGAGATCTCCCTTTTTAATAGCAATATTTGCTTTCAAGAACATGCTTATCACTCTCTTCCCACAGAAAGTTTGAAGGTGTCTATGGGTGGTCAGACCAATAGGACTGCCCTGAATTTTTAAAATTCCTGTTTTGATTGCAGATGCTTGCTTTGTCCTTCACACAGACATTCTCCTGAGCTGACTGCTTTACACAGTTGCAATTGAGATGCTTCAATTGAAACTGCTTCTTTCCAGTTCATTGGGTTGATATCCCCAGAGGTCTCTTCATAAGTGCATCTCTTTGTCTTGTATTTCAGGCATTTAGCAGCCAGTCAGAGACTTTCAAAAATCAATGTATTGCTGTCAGTTCTGTGGTCAGTTTTATCTGTCTGGATGCCAGACACCCATCAAAGCCTCTCTATCACTGCCTCTCTTAGCTGGACAGAGCATAGGAAAGGCTCTGGAGGTCAGGTAGGGGCAGGGAGAGATCCCTCCCCCATCCCTGTCACAGGAAAACCAGACTCGACTTGGGGAAATTGATTGAATTTATGAACAAAGAACAAGATAATGAGAAGTAAAACCAGTATTGAAAACACCTGCCCCCCACTGCTCCCCCTTCCCAGGATTAGTTCCAGTTCTCTCCCTCCTCCCTTCCCAGCAGCACAGGGAGGTGGGAATGGGGGTTAAGGTCAGTTCATCACATCTCACCTCTCTTCTCTGTACCCAATTACAGCAGTGCAAGAACTTTTTGTTTGTTTGTTTGTTTGTTTTTGTTTTTGTTTTTTTTTTTAAATCCATTACCCCAAGGCATTGCCACCATCTCTGCTAGGCTTGACCTTGACCAGTGTCAAGTCTGTTCTGGAGCCTGGGCTGGCATTGGCTCTGCTGGACATGGGGGAGGCTTCTGGGAGAAACTCCCTCCACTGCCAGAACTTTGCCAGGCAAGCCCAATATCTGTATGGTGGATGCTCACCAAGCTGCTCTATCACTCCTCAACTGGACAGGGCAGAGAAAATGTGATGGAAAGCAAGGATGAGATAAAGCAGTTTGTTAAAGCACAAGCCAAGACTGGATGTGCACAAGCAAAGGAAAAAGCCCAAAGACTTTATTCTCTACTTCCCATCAGCAAGCAACATCCAAGGGAAGCAGGGCTCCAGTGTTGCTCTGGAAGGCAAACATGGTAAATAATCAATGCTCCCCCTTCCTCCTCCTTTTCTTAGGTTTTGTATTAATCAATGTCACATATTGGTCTGGAACATCCCTTTGGTCAGTTTGGGTCACTGGCCTGGCCGTGTCCCCTGGTGGGACTTTGCTGTCTTGGATTGGAAAGACAGATGTCTGCTTAAAGAAGGCAGGAGCCTCCCCTGAAATGGAAAATGTAAAAAAAACCCTCCCTCTGAATTGTTATAAATTTGGAATTAAGGGGGGGCTCTCAGGCAAAGATATGGGAGAAGGGATAACAGTTCTTTATTAGGGAAGAAAATAAAAATAAAATAAACAATGCAATAAATCTAAAGAACACTGACAGAGTCTGGATACAACCTGACACCCTGTGGGTCAGGGTGTTGGTAGCAGTCCCATTGGAATTGTGGCTGCTCCTCCTGGAGTGGCAGGGGTGGTTCTGTTGGAGCAGTGATCTTGTAGAAAAAAAGGTGAAGTCTTCCTCTGAAGATCCAGTGGAAGAAGCAGCTGTCTCCTCTGGGAATCCAGGAGAAAAAGCTGTGCAGCTGTCTTCAAAACCAGATTATATTTTGTTGAGGAGTGCTTGGCTTCTCCCTCTAGGTGGAGCATCTCACAATGGGATGCTGTAGTTCTTATCAGTCAGGCAGGGACATTCAATAGCTCATTGTCAGCAGAGAGCTCCCGGGAGGGAGGGCCCTTTGTGGAAGAGATAAGGAAAACTGCCCAGCCAAGAGGAGATAACTGCCAAACAGAGGGCAAATAGAACACATATCCTTGAAATCTAGGACACTTGCCCACCCCCAGCCCACTGCTGGGAGAATGTTGGATGCTGTGCCAGCCCTGCCCAGCAGCACCAACCAAGTCACCTTTAATTGTCTCATTTGTCTTCATTCCTAGCCAGTTTTCCTTTCTGCTTGCTTTAAGAAACAATGCATTCTGGATTTCTTGATGGCTTGCTTCATCTCTTTGAGGATTCCAGGTGTTTTCATGCCAGAGAAACAAACAGGCTCACTCTTTCATATGCAGCAGGGATTCTTAGCACACTGTGATGTTTCAGCTCTGGTTGCCACCTCTTGACTTCCCTGAGCAAGGTTGCCACTTCTCCACATGAATCTTGCTCTCCTCTCTGAGTATATTTTATATCCCTCTTCATTTGAAGAGCCCCTTTTTGACAAGGAGAGAGTTTGGAAGGCAGACACAGTGCAGATGCCAAGCCTGGGAGGGGTGATGCGGAATTTGGTGCCCACAATGCTTCACTTTCAAGCTAAAGGCCTGATGAACTGAGAAGTGTTTCCCTAAGTATGATTTTTCTTGAATTCCTTTTCAATCAGTGCTGTGCTTCAAGGTGAGTTTTCTTCTTAGACTGAGAGATATTTCTGTAATTTAGAACAGCCTTCCCAATTACTATTAATTACCTTGTAATACAAGGAAGATTATTAATTGCATTACTTGTTTTGGAAATTCATTGTTCAAAATGGCCTTCAGAAGCTGCTATGCTTAGAGCTTAGGAGAATGATGAAATTTCAAGTTTGCCCTTTGGCTTGGCATTTTCAGTGCACAGTTGAAGTAAAGACAGCAGCTGGGGGGGAAGAAAAGGTATGACAGAGAAGCATCGTGTGAGATTTCTTAGCTAGAAATATATCAGGTTAAGAACAAGGCCTCCTTTTAATTGAATTTCTTACTCACTGGATGGTTTTTCTAGTTGATAAGGTTTCTGACCTAGTGTGATGTACATTATTCTTATTTCTAACCTATGTGTAAATATCAGTGTAATGTAAAATATTTCCTTGCTTCTTCAAATGAATTGGTGTTTCAATATTTTATTTTCTAAGTGCTTCTTTGAAATAAGGATTATGATTCTAGCTTACTTTCCTTATCAAAGACTATTGAGTTTCTTCCATACTTCTCACGGGACAAGTAATACAAGACTCATCCCAAGGAGGAGGATACTGAGAAAGGAAAGTTTTTGGGAAGTGGGGTGCAAAAGTAGTGAGGGCAAATCAGCCCTTTTGTAAAGCAAGAATAAGAGAATGTTGCTCTGTTCCAGTAGCACTATATATATATCTATATAGCTGAGAAGAGCTCTGGAAAAAAGCATACATTTATATAAGCAATGAAATAATTTATTACTATGATAATTACATGAAGATTTTTTCAGGAATTAATTTTTCCTCTCTATCATTTTTAGCCTCTTTAGAGGAATATAGAAAAAATTTATGTCTAAGACAAACTTCTCCTCATGCCCACATATCTGTAAGTCAGTTCTTCAGGAGGAGGACTGGACTGATATGATCTTCTAACCTACTGAACTAGAGTACAGCCATCTGATAGTTCCACCAGTCAGCAGAAAACTAGGATGATAAACAAAATTCTAGCAGTTGTAAGGTGTAATTCTGCCAACCAAAAAGCCCTGTTGCAGTTCCAGTGATTAGTCTAATGCTTTGAGTCACATGCACATGGAATATGATGTTATTCTGGCCTTTGAAAACTATGTAAACCATTTTTTGGGCAGATGACTTCCTTTAATTGGTAAGCTCACGATGTCTTTTCCTCAGCTTTCGCTATTGTGGCCAGGACAATCAAATTTCTGCATTGTGCTAGTGCAGAATGGAAAAGATGCTAAATAAAAATGAATTATGTCTTCACATGAAAGACCTTGTATTGGTTAAGCCTTCTTAGGAGGACTGTGTTTATTTGCTACATTTTGCTGTAACTACAAATCCAGATTATGTTCCCAAAGTAAAATTTACTGACAAAGTATCCAGAAGTTTGTTTGACTTGAGGTTACACTTAGGATCTACAGCAGCTCCAGCAGCTGAGGCACTGACTCCTCAAGAGCCCTTGGAAAAGCCTCCTTTGCCAGTGTTATGGTTCCTGAAAAAGGACAGTAATCTTCAATGGTGATTACATGACAGAAATTCCACCAAACCATGATGCATTCTGTGCCTACCCTTCTAACTGATGTTGAAGCCCAGATATTAAAACGTGAGGATTCATGGCTAAATGGTTTACCCCATATAAGGATTTGTTTGAAGATGAAGAAAATAGGATGAGGAGAAAAGAGAGTGACATATGACCTTTGCTGAAATGCCACAAACCAGAGCAATATGTTTAGTAGTGTAGAAGACAGTTGATTACCAAGGAAGCTGAGGAATGGACTGCTGACTTTGATTTTTAGTAAAATAACTATTCAGAATAAAATTCAAGAATAGAAAGGGGTTTTCAGATCTGATAATTTCTATTCACACCATTTTTGCTGGAAGGTATAAATAATGATTTAAGCAGAAAGAAGTAGAGGATAAGAAGGAATAGAATCAGGTTGTCTAGCTACCATTCCCTTACTTGGACAACTCTGTTTTCCATTATGCTGTCATTCAGTTTCTGTCTCATTTATATGAGATAGAAATTAAATATTTCTATAATTTGCCTCTTAAAATAATATCTGCCTTTCCCCCCAGAGTTGTCCAGAGATGTCTCTGTGAGTTGTCAATCCAAGTAAAATAAGGAAGGCAGATTTCAATCCTTCTTTCTCCATATCAGGCCTCTTGATGTGGGGAGTTCTGGTTTGTTACCTGTAACTGAAGTGGGTTAATTTTAAATATAAAAAGCCTCCCTGCTTTTCACAGACTCCATTAGATTCAGTTCAGCTACATTGAAGGTGTAAGGATTTCACCATTCAATGTATTTTGGATGTAGTTTACTGTGCCAAGACACAAAATTGATTGTCTGGACTCTGTGACTTCATCCATACTGATAAGTATATTACAAAGTGGGCATCAATGGCCTTATGGTTGGTGAAAAGAAAATAATTGCAGAATGAGCATCTGTGGCAGCTGCCAAAAGGATGAGATTTTTATTAGACAAGAGGCTAAAAGAAGTGTTGTTCCAATAGGCATAACATTTTGGGAACAGACCTTGAAAATGCCTTGAGATACTAGGATTAAAATAACACTCTGCTCATAAAATTGCAAGCATATTGGGCCCTCCCTGCCTTGGATGCTGTAGTTCCAGCTTTTTATTTTTTTAAAAAAATGTATTTTGTGATCAGCTTTCTGTGTTCCCCATTTAAGAGAAATAGATAGAACTATCTGTGTTATATAGTAATAAAATTGTTGCTTACCAAATGTAACTAATTTCATGTTGCTAGATACCCTAAAGAATGGGTCATTAGGAGAATGTGAGAAACTGTTCCCCATATGAGTAAGGGCTTTTTTATGTCAACTTTCATGAGGTAATGCATGTAATGTAGTATTACTGCAGAGAGAAAAAGCAGTTGTTCAGCTAAAATTTCCAGAAACAAAGCATCTGATTTTTTAAAATAATTCTTGTTATTTAAAACTCTTCGTACTTATTTTGCTTCTTTACCTAATTTTGAGCTGTTCTTCACTATCTGAATGTGGAGATTAGGTGTGATCCTTCAAAGATACCTAAGCTTGTTATCAGCAAGGATGGTTTAAAGTGATGTTGGTATCCCTGCATCCTTTCACCACAATCTTTCATTAAGTCGAGGTGTGTATTTAATTATTCAGAGGCATAATTAAATTTTCAGTTCTTTGGGTCAGAGACTTTGTAAGTGCATCTCAAAGATGCAGTGGATGGCATCTGGTTCCTATCAGAAAGTTGTAATCAACCTGTGACCGCCACGTCTCACCTCACCAGTACAGAGGCCAGCACTGCAACTTATAATGACTTGAGAGTTGACCATTACTAAATTGGATGCAGCAGAATTCCCAAGCCACGCTCTCTTCTGTACATAAACTTCAGTAGAATCTTTTAAACATCAAGTGAGTTTGTATTCTCACAAGTGAAGTTCTTTTTTCCGACCCCAATCGTTTTCCACGTGGCTTTTTAAATCAGTGTTTCCTGTTTAAAGCTCGTGGAATCCTTTGAACCTACCAAAGCATTAGGTCTACAAACTTGATGTACAGTCCTCAAATCTGTTGTATTCCTCCTTTATGACTGTAGCTGCTCTGAGCATCAGCATCCTTTCTGTAAACTAGAAATAGTGCCGCCCCTCCACTTGTCTTTTTTTTTTTTTTTCATTTGTTTGGACTCCAAAATATCTGTGAGAAGGAACAGACTGCATGACTGCAGTATTGCTTGCTGGCAAATACTGCTTTGCTGGGTTGAATGTTGTACTTTCATCCTTACTTACCAAACATTTGGATTTGAGAGGTTCTTGTGGTGGTGTTTTATATACTTTTTCTATGGAAAATGGGAAATGCATGTCACTTTTCACTTTCAGAAGAACCATTCCAGACAGTTCTGGCAAACTGTTCTCTGTGTATTGCTGTAATTGTACACCTATTAATGGGAAGTGTTTCAGTTGGAGGCCACTTTTAGGGATGGCACTGTTTGGAGCCAAAATGTGGTGTTGATTGTGGTAGCTGGAACACCCTGGATTATGCTCTGTGTGCGGGATGTAAACCTGTGCACTGAGCATAAATAAATGAATATTAAACAACTGTGGCTTCAGTCTGCAGCTGATGCTTCTGGTACATTCCATTTTGCTCAGCTGCACTGGGCTCAGTGAGGAGAGGGGTGTTTGATGCTTGATCCATGGCTGGCCAAGAATCAGAATTTCTGTGGAATTCTGTACAAGCCTTTGGATGCAGCTCCTCTTGCACCCACCTCTGTGCACAGCACAAAATCTGCAGACACCCCAAGCTAGGCATAAAATAAGCAGTTTTTTGCATCTTGTAAAACAAAGGGTGTGAAACAAAGCTTCAGGCCGTGTGATGTCACCACCAGCAGCACAGCTTTGTTTTACCTGGTCTTTCAGTTCCAAAAATTGTACAATTAAAAAAAGAAGAAAAATACAAAATGTTGAAAGCCACTTTTCTGTTTCTCTGCATGCTTTATCTCCTTCTGCTTGGCAACCTCCACACCTGCTGTTCTAACTACTAAAAATTGTCCTTTCTTTTGTTCTGCAGGTATTTCTGCTTAAGAGGAGAGGACAAAGGATTCACTAGCATTTTTCTTGGTTTCCCTGCATTGTTACTTTCAAAATTTTAAGCTTTTGTTAACAATCTGGTGTTCTTGGGGTTGAAAATTCAGGACTTTTAATTAGAATAGCTGTGAGCTAGGACAGTTGCAGTAGTACAGCCATGTACTGCCCTTAAAACCAGCTTTTTAATGTATTTATGTGTGCAGCTGTGAAAAATGGCATTTTCTCCTGCAGTGTGAGGCTGGTTGTTCAGTCAGAATGAGGCAAAAGAGGAGGTGAAAAGGAAGTTACTCCCACCTACTATTGTGCATTTTTTTTTTCTTTCCTCCAGTCCTTGGCTGAGGCTCCCACACAGTTTCCTTTTTCCTTAGCTGGAGTCTGCTTTAGGAACAACCTTCATTTGTGATGTTACTGAGAAACATTTCAGTATGTGAAACATTTGCAGATGTTTTAAGAGGAGAGGCAAATCCTTTTGAACTTGCTGATGCTTGTGGGTCCCTTTCATTTTGATTCTCTGTTTTCTCAGTTTACTCCAGTGGGTGTTTTTCATCATTTTCTTTAACAAGAGGGTGAGGAAGATTTGACCAAAATGTTTGCAGAAATTCAGAGTTATTTTCTTCTTAAGGGACTAGTTTCAGGTTTTAAAAATGAAGTCCTGCCTTTTGCACATTGAGGTGTGTTATCCTTAGGAAAGTTGGAATAATGCTGCCAAAATACTTGTAGTGCAGATCCATCTATGTCAGATAAGGTACACTTTGTGTTGGGGTGGTTAAATGATCCTCATGAGGGGGAAAAAAGAGGGATTTTTTTTTCATTTTGAAATGTTTATTTAGATTGTAAATTAATAGAGTAATAATTTGTATTTGCAAAAGGAAACATCCTTTTGAAAGCTGATGGAAAGAGGAAAAAAGTATTTATGAGAATTCTTATTTCCTTTGTATTTGATATGATCAAATTAATGCTTTTCTGAATTGACTTCAATTTTTGTTTAACTTGCTCCTCATTTTTTTCACATTTGAACAAAATAACATTTGAAAATGTCTGCAGACCCAGAGTGACAGAAGGTTAGAAACCCATCTGATTAAACAGAGACGTTGATAATTGAGGTTGAAGAATGTGAGAATGAAACAAAATTTAGATGTCCCAGACTTTGCACTGGAAGGTTTATTTTTCAGAAGAGGCCATTTTGAAAGGAAAATGTGTCCAAAATGTTCCCAGAGAGACTATAGGTAGTTTTTACTTTCTGTATATATACAGCTGACAGCATATTGGGGAAGCCAAAAATGTGCTCACAGTTTTCACTAGATAAACTGCTGATATATTACTTTTTTCTCACATGGATATTAAAAATACACTAGCCAGGTTTACTGCCCTTTTTACAGGTACACACATTTGCAAGTTTTAGAGCTATACTCCAAAGCAGAATGAGGGATTAGATCTGGGAGTTTTATAAAACCTGGCTGTTATAAAACCTCTAATCTTACCATCAAAACTCATTTTATTTCTTAGTAACATCCTTAGAATTACTTGGACAAACTGTTTCACATAAACTAGTAGAAATTGTATTATTAATTTAAGACTTGGTAATATTTTAAATTAAAGCACATTTGCTCTGGTTCTGTACTGAAAGTAACTAAAAAAACCCAAGCAGAAGTTTCCCTGGAGAAGAGCCTTGAGTTTCTTTGAAAACTGAAACTTGATTAACAGTAGAGATTTGTAATCACTTAAAAATGTATCCTATCCTTTCTTAAACTCTCTTAGAATATTATTACACAACTGTGTATACTTTCTTATCATTCCTGCCTCATGGGGAGACCAAGACCATTCATAATTTCAGAGTGAAAATTCAGTTTTCTCAAATTGCTTTGTTTCATGCATAGCTTCATAGTCTCACCCTGGCAGATTTATGAACCCATCAACCAAGCACTCACTTGAGCTCCCACAGGTCAGAGATGTTGGGTTGTACAAAATCCCCTCAGCTGACTCAGTAGTCCAGGTGTTCATCTGAAATGAGTTATTTCACTAAAAATAAGGGTTCTGGATGACTACAGCAAACCTCTATCAGCTGCCTATGCTCAGGCTGATAAAGTACATGCAGATGAGAAAATATAAATTTTTAAATCTCACTGGTTTCAGAGCATTAGGGAAGGTTGCAGCTCTTGGCTGCAGAATGAATCTTGCTTAAAGACAAGTGAGAAAGTTGCCACTAACTTGTAGCTGAAGTTAGTTACCAATAAATCATCACAACTGCAGCTGTTATTTTTACAAAGCTGACTGTCTACACAAAGTAATTGAGGTATTTTTCCCCCAAAATGAGATCTGATGTATATAGTGTAAGGCCAGGTAACAGTCTAAGATTTTCTGACCTTTTCAGCAATAAATATAGGAAATTAAACATTTATTCTACCAAATGCAAGTATGTAATTAATCACTTACTTGCACTACAGCTACGTTATGGAATTATCTTTAATACCTTTACATGTGCTACAGAGACAGTTTAGAATTTGGCTGTGAATAAAGAGTTTGTGCTCTCTTGTGGAACTCTCTCATCAGTTAAATTTTGTGATTATAAGGTCTGAATGCACCACTGACTCTCTAAAATTAATTCTCTTGTAATAAGGGACTCTTATTTAACTTCTGTATCAAACTCTACTGTGCATTATGCTTATGGTGGGAACTGTAGAACTCATTTCCAACTTGGATGTTTATGATGTGGCTGTGGGACAGTTCCTAATGACCAGCTAAATGTGTTGGTGGAAAGGGGAAAAAGAGAGGCAAAAGGAGAGGAATGAGTGGCTGTGGCAGCTGACACTTGTGGCACGTGCAGGTTTCTTGGCCCCATCCTGTTAAGAACCACTTGAAGTTCACAAGATGGTTTTCAGGCTGTACTTCAGAGCTTTATTTTTTAGTATTCATGCATGTTGTCTCTTTATAACTGTTTGGAGAACAGCTGTGGGAAATAATAGACGTGGGAGGGTGGAATAAAACAAAGCAGTCTATATTTTCAATTATAAAAATTCAGAAAATAAAGGGGAAGAATTCTGTGGCCTAGGAAGTGTAATACACATTTGCTCACCTTTAGCAGTACTAAAGCTCTGACTGCAAAGGCTTTATCTGCAGTTGGGTCGAGACTCACACGTGCTTGACTTCCAGCATATGTGCAGTGAGGTGTTTTTAGGGAAGAGGCACTGAATAATGTCAGTGCTGCATCATAGTCCAGAAGGTTTTCTACCAGCAGCTCCTTTTCATAGGTTATTTCAAGTAAGACAACTGTCAATTGAAACCTAGAATCTGTTTCTCATAAACATTTTGTTGAGGTTGCTGCAGTGTGAAACCACATGTTTTCTTAATAATTAGGTTTTCTTTCATGCCAGTTATATTGCTTCCTTTATAATAAGCCTATAATTTCATTGCAGTGCCATTCATGAGCACATACTGGATGCATTTTTAAGCCCTCTTTAATGTGAGAAGTGAGCAGAGCTGGACTAGGAGTTAGGTTTGGAGCACAGCCTTTTCTTTTCCATCTAATTTTAAACAGCTTTCTCAACCACTGGTCGTGTTATTCATCCCCTTACTGCTGCCACAATGCTCCAGCATTGTGTCTCATGTAGTCCTGAAGCATTTTTATATAGTTTTGTCTGTGTGTAGATGTGCCTCTCTTCATGTAAGAGGGATTTACCTGTGTGTCCTTGGAGTAACTGAGAATTAGCAGAAGCTCCATGGCTCTCTGCTCTGTGTTTTTATTTCTCTTGGAAGAACTGGCAACTCTTGGGATGTTTATTAGGACTTTCAGGGCACAGAGAAAATACAAACCACTGAATACAAAATGGTGCTGAAGTTACTTGCACAACCTTGCTATGAAGGATAGAGGCAGATAAAAGAGGGGGCATCAAGGTGTGACAAGGATGTTTTTAAAGGAAAGATTGCAAGAGGTGTAAGCTGTTAGCCTAAGAAGAGGCTGAGTGAAGATATGATAGCACTTCTTGTAGGTATTAATTAAAAGATTGATGCAAAGAGGTGGAACCAGTGTATCTGTAGGTAAATAATTTTACAGCTCCTCTGCTGATAGAGAGGGCTTAAAGTAAAAGAAAGGAGCTGCAAATTTGGCATAGGGAAACCTTTCTAGGGTAGAGAAACACTCTAGGGAATTGCCTGAGACAGTTAGAAAACCATTGGTGGTGGGAATCCTGTGAACTCCTGCTAAGATTGGTTTAGATGGTTTTAATCCTATGGCAGGAAAAAGGAATTAAATTATCTCCTGAATTCCCCTATTTTCTGTTCTGGGCAGAGGGAAAACTTGTGAGGCAATGCTGATGTGTTTAATAAATTCTCTTGCTGTAGCTCTTTTTGTTCTTCCTAATAACCAAAAAATGCAAAATGTGCATTGTTTTTTAGACATCTCTTCTAAACATAACTTTTCCTTTCCTTCAAAGTCAGGGAAAAATAATTCCTTCATCAGAATCTTCCCTCACGGTTGTTTCTCTTGGCAGCTTTTCTTCGCAGTGATTCACTGATTCCCTCCAAGAAAAGACAGCTAGATAAAACTATGAGGATAACCAAAGCAGTGTAGGTAGGAACAGAGTGAGAGCTAAAATGTCACAGAAAAGTAAAATCTGGCATGATGAGCTCATGCAATTCTATGGTCCTCTTGATCACAGCATTACAGCACCTTTCCTTGAGTGGTGCTCTCTTTGGATCATGCATGGCTGCATCTTCTGCAAGGGAAAACAATATTCTGGACAGAATCCTTATTCATGAGAAGACAGCAAAAATCATGAGTGAGGACCATTTCTTCTGTTCCAGATTAGAGATGGGTCATGGTTTAACCCCAGCCTACAACTGAGTGCCATGCAGCTGCTTGCATCATCATCATAATAATAGTAGTAATAGTAATAAATAGTGAGAGAGGGGAGTAAGGACAAGATGTGGACAAACAGTGAAAAAAACCTCTAAAAATGTGATTCTTCAGCCATTTCTTTAGTCTGCTTTCTGGGGTAGATGCAGAGATAGTTGTGATTGCCAGCAGAAGGGAGGAGGTGTTGTGAGGGTATGAATCTTAAAGGAGGAGGAAAAGGATGGGCATCATCCTTACCTCCACAGTGACCACAAATAAGCTTAGAATGGTGCATTAAAAATGAAAACTGGAACCACCCTTTTAATTCCCTGTTTTCTGAACTAGAAGGAAAACTTAAATCACACAGCCTCCAGGCCCTCAAATTCTACTCAAAAAACAACAAAAAAAGAGACTACAACTAAATCTTCCTTTCCTCTGTCCTTCACATGTAATGCTCTTATTTTAAAATGCCATCAGTCTTTAATTAATAACAATAACAAAAAATAATTTATTTATCTAGATCACTGCTAATTACCATGTTTCTGCCCCCTCTATTCTGTGGCCCGACATCAGGAAATACTGTGTGTGATTTAAGCTCCTCCTTGTAGCACATCTCCTGTTGCCTGCACATCTCTTCCCGTGGCTGAGTGGATCTCTAATACCTCAGAGATGTCATCTGCCTTTAGCCAGACAGCAGCATGTAAAAAACTCAAAACAGTCAAGGTGTGAGCAGTTACTTGTATTTCTGACCCCCAAAAATGGTCTTATTCCATGTAATGATCAGTGAAGCGATAAAATTATTGCTTAAAAAGTTATAAAATTGGAGCATTTCCCTGCTGCCACAAATACATAATTAGATTATGTATTAATTTACACAGATTCTGTCACTCTGCTGGCTCTTGATGTGCAGCTCTTGCTGTCTAGTCCCCCACTCTGATCCTCCCAGCTGACACTCAATAAAAAATACAAGCATTGCATGAGTTGGATTAAAATGCCAATTTCATTGTTGCCTATTCTGTTGGATATAATTGAATAAAATTTCCCTCCCTGAAAAGCTTCTATATTCATACCTTCAGTGCTGTTTAAGAAATTAGCAGTGAGGCTGTACTCAGTTACTAACAGGATTGCACTTCCCAAGACATGCACCTGATTTCCAGACTGAGTTCTTCTTCCACAACTGATAAGATTTTTTTTTGTCTTTCTCACTTGCCTGCTCAAGTTGCATGATACTGAAGTGAGATGTTTTACAGGCATTTCCTACATTATAACTATCTTTAAGCTACTTCAGTCAACAGCCCTGAGAGAAATAAAATTAACTTTGCCATAAGCTCATAGTGATCATATTAATTATATTTTATGTTAATTAATGTCATGTTAACCATGCCATTAATTTTGTCTGGATTGACATCACACTCGCAAGCTTTTGATTTACCTGGATTATCTCATTTACTTCTAAAAATGTTCTTACATTTCTTCAGGTCCTCTGAAACTTGCCACTGTTTTCCAACAAACTGAAAAGATTATATATGTGTCCTCCAACCTGCTCTGCTGAAATACCTAGGCACAAATTACACAGAAATGCAAATATCAAACTGCAAACCTTAGTATCAACTCATTAATGTCATCCTGAATTATTCTTGATAGGGAAATATTTAATAGTCTCAGCTATACCAAACATCTTTGTCATCCCAGATGCACAACAGGAGTGCTTATTGATCTCTTTTAAATTAACTGTTGTGAAGGCCAAGGTTTCCCTTAGTAATGAATCACCACCAGAATTCCTGCAGCTTTGGTTTACTCAGGAAAATATCAAATTCTTTTTATTCCTATCAATATTGGCAATAGCTTGTTCTTTGTAGTTGTTTTTCATAATTAAATGCCTAAACTCTCAACCTCTGCCTTATATTCATTATTATTCTTTTTTAAAACAATCCCAACTTTAAGTCTGCTTAGTTTTCTAATTAATATGATATTCCCTCTGAAGAAAAGAAGGCATTTTTTTCAGTATTCATGAGAAAGATTTTTACTTGTCATTCCTAGTTTATTACACTTTTGTTTTCTTTTCACAGTGTTACAGCTTCAAATTATTTTCCTCTGGAGGACCTGGCTTATTTTAAAGCTAGAAATACAGTGGTTTGGGTGTTAATCATGCTTGCAGCAAACAGTGTTAAACTGGTGTGATGTCTTGTACAGAAGTGTACATATATTATACATACAATATATAATTATACACAGATAATGGCAGTAATATTTAGTAAATAATGATATTTATCTCTAGTTTTTACTTAATGATCAGATCTTCTTGAGGTATACATTGTGTTGTTTTATTTTTCTGTATTATAATCTACTATGTATAATTTGGTCCCTGAGTAAAGGCAACCCTATGAATGGGTTTGTCTGTATTTGAGGTAGAATTGATTTAAACTGTTTTCCTTAATAAACCTTTGATATGTACTACTGGGATTTTGTTGCTGTTTATTGTATGTAGGGGTTTAGATTGGGTAGGGTTTATTGGGTTGATAGAGTCTTGGGTGTTAATGAATTAGTCGGTTTTTGTTAATGTTGTTTCTAATTTTAAAAGATTTTTTACTTCATGTTTTAAAGGTGGCTTTTAATGGTCTATTGTATTTCTTTATTTTGTTTGCAGTTGTTGTATGGTAGGAGATATGGTATCCTCATTTAATGTCATGTTCCCTAGCCCAGGTGATGATAAGGCTATTTTTGAAATGAGTTCTGTTGTTTGATTTAATCTTTTTAGGGGTACTCTGTTTCTTGTTTTTCAAGGCCTAGGATGGCATTTCTGCCTGGTTTCAAACTGAAACCACCACAAGAAGTTACACTGATTTTTAGGTTTGTGATCCATATGCTAAGATAGTTCTTGGTGAATCTGCATGTGCCACACACAGCATTTTGTGTTAGTGAGGAATCTTTGCCTCTCCACACCCCGCAGGTAGCACCGTGTCTCCCCTCCAGTGCCCACGTCTCTTACTCAAAATTCTGCTGCTCATGATGTTTTAATTTTCACCCCCTCCTCCTTTTGTTACATGCAGGTGCAATTGTTTGGGGATTTTAATTTGATTCAGTAGGTTGGAGCAGACACCAACTAGTAAACCATGTAGTATTTATAGGATACAGCATATCCATATACAGCTTATTTCATAAGCTTTTGGCAAAATGTGTCGCTTGAGGTGTCGGGAGCAGCATCATTTTTACAGAAATTGCCATTTCCCTTTCCTTTTTCCCCAAGCTGCTCCATTGTAAACGCCTTGGTACAATTTTAGCAGTGCAGGAGTTGGATTCCCCATAGCAGCTTGCTGCAGCACCCCCTGGGCCATCCTGTCTGTGGCCCCAGCACACGCAGGGTTCGGGCACAAAGGCAGAAATGACCCCTTGAGTTGTGCCCTGGTGTCAGTGAGAGTCCAGGATGCTGGAAACCTCTGAGACCCAGAGTCAGCTGGATTTATCAGAGTGGCAGTGACAGTGACAGGTGCCAGCAGCCCCTGCTCCCCTTGGTGCTGGCACCTGGGACAGTCCCTGCTGCAGCTGCTCTTGTTGAATCCAGGTGAGGAGAAGAGGGGTTTGGACTCGTCCTGTCTGGGAAACACCAAGGAGAGCCTTGGTAGCAGGGCTGCCAGTCAGATCAAACTGCATCACTTCTCACTTCCTGTCCTAGGAAAACAACAAATAATCCCATGAAAGGCTCTGATGCTAATGAAAATATTTTTTTTGAAGTGTTTCCCAACCATCTCAGTTGCCTGACCCACTTTCTGAGCGACTGCACCCTCTAATGGGGTAAAACAGATTGACTTTCAAAGCAGCCAATTTATTTTTCTGTTGTTTATTCCTTTCTAGCCCTTACACATTTAATACAATAGCCTGTTCTTGTGACAGCAAAACAAACACATTTCTGCTGGATGTAGATTACAGGGGACATATGAATATTCAGTAAAAACTTCATATGATTAATCTCTACTTTGGGCTAATGAAAAATATATAAACAGCTGAATATATCCATGGTGAAATGAGAAAGGAATTTTAATCATAGAAAAGAGAATTTATTTCACTTTTAAAAAGTGATTTTTTTCCCTACTGTGTGAAGCCATCTCATTTTACCAAAGCTTTGTGGGGAAGTGAGCATTTGAACAATGAAAGGAGATGAAACAGACACTTGACCATGATGTTGCATCTTGTCCAACAGGTAATTCTCTAATGGACCAATGAAAGCCAACGATGACAAGTTGTGGTCAACAGTCCTTGAATGTGCTGATGGTTCTGCTCTCATTACTCTTGTCAGCAGGTAACTTTTATAATTTATCTTTTACTGATGTGTGCCACAGCGAAAAAATAATTGCAATTTAATACTGGGTTCCTACAAAATAAGCAAGACCAAATGATTGTTAATTGTCTAATAAATAAACCATAGAATCATAGAATGGTTAGGGCTAGGAGGGACTTTCAGGGTCATCTAGTCCCAATATAAATGAAGCATCTTTGTATTTAAGAATTGGAAACTAGAATTTGAAATGGAATTGAAAATTCATTTTAAGAACAAAGCAGACTGGAAAGTTGAAAGAGTAGCTTTATTTCTTTGGATATGCTATTTTTTCAGCTCACCTAAGAGAAAAGAATCATTTCTATACCACCATAAAACACATCCATTTTGCTGAATAATCATCCACTGGAGGCAGAGCAAGTCAGGTTCCAGATGTGTGTTTTTCTGTGTGCACACCAGAGAATGTAAAGCACCCAAAGGATTGAGCTTGCTATCTGTGTAATTTTCCTGAATCTAAAGAATTGACTGGACCAGAGATGTTTCTCCTGGTGCTTGGTAGTTCTGCTCTAGATGTTTGCTAATAGCACACAGAAAGGGTTTGTGTGGAACTGTGCCATTAGACTGAGAATTAGTGCTCTGATTATTGCTTGTTCATCAGAAATCATTTATGGCATTAGGGGTTTTTTGTAATCATGAGTGAATATTTAAAATAAAATTTTAAAAGGTTCTCAATCCAAATAGATTTGATTTTACAGGGTTTTAGTTCAGTATATTTTCTCCTCCATTCTTGAGGCAGTTTTTAATACAAAAAGACTTTTTTTTTTAAATCACTGCTCCCTATTCTCTTGTAGTACATCACATCCCAAGCCACCAGAGTTAAAACTTTACAAAGCACCATGTTTCTTAAAGTATCCTTGTGCTCCAGTCAAAATTGTTACTACTGAGTCTGTGTCTTTAATAGTCATAAAATATTAATCCTCATTTCCTCACCAGTCAGTTCAAGCATGTGTTTTGTTGCCCACAGTCTCATTGCTTGTTTGCAGTGTTCAAGTTGATTCATGCTAATGATAGTTCATTATTTAGCTCTGACACAGCCCTTTTGCTAACACTGTTATAATATTATCAATTAGAGCACTCCTCTGCTGGTGGTAAATCACTGTTTTCCTTTAGAGCCTTTCCCCTGGAATCCCCATGTATGGGGCTGCATTCCTAATTATGGAACTGCCCTCCTCTGGTGGACTGGGATCAGGCACAGGGGCTGGAACTGCTTCTTAGTCTTCCTCTAGGCTAAAGAAATTTCAAAAATCTACCTCCCTGGTGTAGCAGTGAACTCAGATATCAAGAAGTCTTCAATAAAGTGATCAAACAGGGATCAAACATCACAAAACTGTTCCAGCTGCTCCAGTCTCTTCTGTCGATTTTTAGATTTTTATACCTTTGCCACTCTTTATAGGGGACTTCTACTGGAGCTGTCCTGAGATTCCACTCCTTTAACTCATTTCCTCAAGATGATACAAATTCCCATGTTGGAATTGAGTGGAACCCTGGGATTGCACTGTATATGCAATTTGCTGTATTCAGTCACTGGTGTATTCCCCCAAACCCTCATTCCCTCAAACCCAGACAATTTTTTTTTACTCTCTTAGAAGAGTTGCCTGTGAAGTGCAGTGTTTTTACTTGCAACAATTACACACAGCTTATACTTGTTACATAATTTATCTATTATCCTTGATAACTATTGGCTTTGTTAGTGTGTTTCTTTTCATTTTGCTGCTCCTTGGCTTTTGGTATTTTATTACTTGATGTCCTCTATTAGCATGTAGAGTCCAGGCTTAATTTGAAATCATCACAAGTCTTTCATGACAGCCAAACTCTGCTTCTGCCTTGTGGAATTTTGCCACTGTCACCTGTAGGAAGGGGTTTAGGTCATTGGTAACTCACAACACATTTTACAGGCAGAAATTTTTTATTCTTTTTCAGCCAGCCAATGTAATTTTTTTTTTTGTCCAAGACAGATCAGTTTCCATAAAGGAAAACTACTGGCTTTATGCAGTGAATGATAGGGCAGTGGGAGGAAAAGGATGCTACTCTCACTGGAATGATATGAACTTTATTTTTAACCTGAGCTGAAATGAAAATCTAATGGCAAGAATTTCTTTGAGTGCCCTAGATTTACAGACTTCCATCTGTAAGATATTGCTTTACTTCCAAGTTTTTGGTATACTAAGATTAACAATCTCAGTAATCAATTTCTGGGTTGAGAATACTGAAACTTGAGGTATTTTATTTCAGTACTAGCAAGATCTCACTGTGAGATTTTAGGGGTGGTGAACACTCACTGGTTTTACTGGGCACACAAGGAATGCATAATAAAGGGAGGAGCACCATGCAGTCATGCTGGAAGGATGACTTTCTGACCACTAACTCTTAAATTTGCTTTGCAAATCTAAACCTCTTCATTTAAAGGATTTAAACACATTTATAAAATCAGTGCTGACAGCAAGGCTTATATTAACAAGCAAAAATCATCAGATTATTTGCACATTACAGCATTTTTTCTTTGAAGGAGGAAATGAACATCCACACAGCAAGTTAACATGTGGCAAAATGCATACATATGAATATTTCTGTGGTTCCATATGGAAAGCTTATAAACACCAGCCATCCAGAGAGTCTTGGGGCTTTAAAAATTTAGTATCTAAATTAAAAATGTACATTAGGAAGATGTCTAGCTGTGACCAGATAGAGAAGTAACAGTTTGATGTTTGCTGGCTGTGCATTTTTTAAGGTAAAGTAGGTAAGTCTTGTGATGATGAAGCATGACAGACTATTCTCTTGAAATCAGATGGAACAGACAGAGGAGCATCTGAGTCAACTGTTCAATAACTGTTTTCAAAAATAGCCTGAGAATTTACAGTCACAGTTCCAGACACAGCTGCACCCTTGCAGCAGAAAACTTAAGGCCTTTACAGGTACAGCACTTTTATCTGAAGTATTTCTATAGAAATAAGGTCCTTTAAACCTGGGGATTTAAGCAAAGTTATTTTCAGAAAAAAAAAATACTTGGAAGAAAATAAATCCCACTTTGTTTATTGGCTCTCTGATCCACAGAGAAGCAAAGACAGAAACTGAAATTACCCAGATTACAATAAATTGAGGAAGTGTTTTCCCTGTGTGCTAGGTCTGGCTGGGGTGGGGTCAAGGCTGTGTTTTAGGCTGGTGACCAAAGCAGTGCTGGTAGGACAGCTGGTGACAGGCTGGCACTGCTGACCCAGACTGGCCCAGGTGGTTTTTGTGCCATGGGATGGGTGCTCAGCAATGAAATTGGGGTGGGAGTTTATCCAAAAATGGCTCAGGGACTGGCTGGACATCAGTCTGATGGTAGCGAGATTGCTTTAGCATCACTTGTGGTTTGTTTTTTGTTATTGATAGTATTGTGAGTTTTTTTCTTATTTATTATACAGAGTTTATCTCAACCCATGAATTTCCTCTTTGCCCCTCTGATTCCCTGGCCCATCCCACTGGAAGGGGAAAGGGAGCAAGCAGCTGTGCAGTGTTCAGCTGCCCAGCAGGGGTAACCCACCCACACTGCCTGCCCATTCAGTCATCACATCATGCCTTTATTTAATCACTGGCAACTTTTGCTATTTAAGGATTTGCTTAGGACTGTTTTATTGCAGATGTCTGTCCTCCTAGGACCTGATGTTATCTTAATTCTCCTTTCCTTCTGCAATCATGCTTTCCTCAGTTTTCATTCTCAGAGAAGTTTGGGGATTTTTTTCTTTTAAAACATGCAAAGGAGCCATGTAGGGATCAGGGGACACTTCCAGATGTGCAATTAAACAAAACACTTGGTAGTGACAAGCAGGCTTAACCCCTGAGTGGCAGTGACAGGACCAGAGGCTGTGGGCACAAGCTGCAACCCAGAAAGCTCCTCCAAACATCAAGAAATGTTTTTTCTCTGTGAGGGGGACTGAGCTCTGCCACAGGTTGCTTGTGGAGGATGTGGAGTCTCCATCCTTGGTGATACCCAAAAGCCATTTGGACACAGTTCTGGGTACCAGGTGGCCCTGCCCAAGCAGAGGATTTGCATGAGATGACCTCCAGAGGTCCCTTCCAGCTGCAAACATTGAGGTTTTTCACAACATATTCTATCCTGGTACACTTTTAAGACTGCTGTGTTAATTAGGGAGGGATGCAGCAGAGTACTTGTTCAAACAAACTCATTGCCATGCAATTACATGCTGGGTGGATTTTGGGACAGAATTTGAACATGTAGATTTGTTACAAGAGTTACAGAGGGTGTTGAAAACCTAAGTCTAAATAAAGTTTCTTTACTGATGGTAGCATCCTCACATTTGGAACACATATTTTTTTTCCCAGGTAGGGCAAGAACAGGTAGGTAATTTGTTTTCTCAGTATCTGTATTCCTTTAGAAATTACTTTCTTCCAGTACTTTTAGTTCCTGACTGAATTAATCTACAAAAATGCTTTCCTCTTTCATGTAAGTAATGATGCCAGGTATATGTGTGCATACATAAATATTTGGAGTGAGCTTTCTTGACTCAGACTGCAGTACAAGATTGCCTTGTTGTCAGCTTAGTACTCTGGTTTTTGTTCTAGGCTTCCCCTTTCTAGACACAAATAAATTGATCTTCACTGTCACAATACTTAAAATTTGTCTTGAAATTTATATATTTTATAAAATTGACAAACAGAAGTGTTAGGAATAGGCTTTTTTTTTAAGCAAAGTAGAAAAAAATGAGGATTAGACAGGTATGGTGCAATTGCAAATGAAGAGGGGCTCTGTGCAGAGGGGTGCAGTGCAGTTCAGCTAAATCCACACAAGTCATTGTGTGTAACCTCTTGTACTGCTACACTGACAGAAAACTTTTGCACCAAATTATAAGAGTTAATTCTGTCAGTCCAAAGGGAATATATCCTTTTTTAACTGGTGTAGCCTTATGAACTGCAGCTGCCCACAGCATTGCTGAGCCTCATTTCTCCAAAGGAAGAATATTTCACTGCTAAGAGGATTCTCAGCTTCCACATTTCACTTTCCTCAGAGCTTAAGCCCTTTGGGGTGTCTGTGGGGTACAGGTACTCTTAAATGATGCTGTAAGGCCTACCAAAACACAGACTGTGAATGTGGAAGCAGACATTGACTCCTAAAAGTCATTCAGGAAGCTTATGGTTGCTTATGACCATTTTGGAAGGGATCTCTACCCTGCCCCTCTGCACAACTGAAAAGCTCAGGGAAACTAAGATGAGAAAAGGGTATAATGGACAGATTCTTTTTTCCCCTGTAAAAGTGATGGTGAAATCAATGTGATACATGACTGTAAAAAAGAAAAATGTTTTGAGCTGCAGTAAACACTTTACATGAGAACTTGTTGAAGAAGAAATGTAAGAACTCACAGGAACACCTGTATTTTGTTAGTTCTGTCTTTTGCAAATTCAAAGTTGTTCAGATTTGTTATACTGTTTGTAATGACTGTTTCTGATAGAATATTTCTTATCAAAATTGACCTTTAGAGAAGAAGAAAAGAAATCAGGAACAGTAAACCAAGTGCCATCAAACTTTCATTGCAGTTTCTATTTGTTTTTATTAAGTCGTCCCAGGAGAATCAAGCATGAACATTATTGTGTGTTATGGATATCCCTATAACTAGAATAGCAGCATGAAAACATTTCCCTAAATACTTTTGTGCCTCTTAACATGGAGGGCATTACTTCCCTTCCCTTGAAATAAACAATGGTAATCAGAAACACGGAATCAACAACATTCAAAATACAACAGAACTCTGAACATTGTTACCTTTAAGTACTAAATATTAAAACATTGAAAGTCCTGAACTACTAATGTTTTTCAGAAATCAACCAACAATTGTTTAGCCTTGAAAAATGAGAGTTGATGAGATGCAGATAACAGAAGTGACTGACAAAGCCAATGTTGTTTTTGTTTTCCAGTGCTGTCCGCGCATTTTCGGGTCTGCGAGCCGTACACGGACTACAAAGGTCGCTACCACTTCGGTTTTCACTGCCCCCGTCTTTCTGACAATAAATCTTACATCTTTTGCTGTCACCATAACAACACAGTGTTTAAATATTGCTGCAATGAGACAGAGTTTCAGACTGTTATGCAGATGAACTTAACAGGGAATGCAGATGGATATATGCATAAGTAAGTAAATGAGTTTCAAAGTACTCTTCACCAAACTGTTCCTGGTCTAATAACAGAGTCTGAGGTGCACTTAATGATGGAAGCAATTAGAATAATTGCATATACAGAAAATCATTAGTAAAAGGTTTTTTGTTGTTGCAGAGCTCCTAAAAGAAAGACTTTTTTATTTCAGCTTTGCTTTCTTTGCTTTGACATGGGTTGTAAACATTGCAAGGAGAGTAAAAGTTGCATATAAATGTGACAAATAAAAAGTTACATATAAAAGTTAGAAAATTCTTTTCCCTGACCTTAATTTGATCCAAACTATGTTTAAATGTGCATCAGTAAAAATAAACCCCAAAGCTGTTCATAGGTGAGAGAGGGAGTGAGCTGACATTTTCCATATTAACCCAAATGCCCTGTTTGGAACCCCTGATGTTTTTGAATCTTAATCTCTTGTAACAAATGAATAGCCTTGGGGAACAGAATGTATTTGCTTTTATACCAACATTGTGTGGTCTCCTTGCCTGTTACCTGGGATACTTCCATGTTCTGCTGTAAGCTGTCCCCCAGAATAAATGTCAGTAAGTTTTTTATTTATAAGAAAGGAGGAAGTAGCAAATAGATCTTTGTTACTGCATACCTATTTACAGGAACAAAATCTTCCCCTGTGGTCAGTTTCCTATTTAGTATTGACTTTCTGGCCACACTGCTCTGCTGTGATTTCCCTTGGTGTAATCCCAAAGATCAAATTCTGATCAACCTGCTTTCCCTGCCATTTTATTCTGGTAATCAGCACCTCCAGGACAAGAAAGGGGCAGATTAAAGACAGGTGGAATCACAGTGTATGGATTTCTGTTTACAAGAGGATTGTGGTGTTTTCTGTGGTGCCAGTCAATGGGTGTGTTGTATTCATCCCTCTGGGAGCAGGTGCAGGGCTGTCAGGAGATGATGGTGCTGGAATACTGATGCTGGCTGGTCTAACTCACTGTGTGCAGCTGTGCTCAGCTCATGGAGTCAGCAAAACATTGCCTTCCTTAACAACCACTCCTCACACAGAGCTGCCCAGAGACATTTCAGTCTTGCATAGGTGTAGAAGTTGCATTCTCTAAATTTACTGGTTGTTAAAGTGTCAATCACCTGCAAAGACTGACAAAAATAGACTCTACCCATATAGGAAATCTTTAAATCAATGTGGATCTGTGCTGTTGTGTTACTTTATGTGTAGTTATGTCCTTCAGGTAAGGACATACCTCACCTTTGCTTTGTGGTACATCTGGGATCATGAGAACAGATCACACACAACACTGGGAAGGTACTGTAGTACTAAGCCCATTAAAGACCATCCACTTTCTCCACCTTTTGTGCAGCCCAGACAATCCAGCAACTTTCGCCTGGGGCTTCCCAAATCTGGCAACATAAATAGTTCCAGGCAACCAGGTGGAGTTTATAGCTCCAGTGCTTCCACACAATGTGTACTGTACAAAAACCAGGCTGTGCTGCCCCTTTGTGTACTGGGGGTGGCTCTGCTCCCTCAGCAGCCCTGGAACTCAGAGAGGTCCTCACAGAACTCTCAGAGCAGCAAAGCCCTGCAGGTAGTCACAGACAGAGCCAGAATCTGCTGCACATTCAGAGTGATAAAATGAGCCTCAAGAATGGGCTCGTGAGGCTGTTGGCCCCACACTTTTCCAGGTCTTTGTGCTGCACACAGCAAGTTTGTTTTATTTCTTGCCCTGCTGTTCTGTAAACCCTGCACCAGCACTGCTGACCACCCTGTCTCACAGAGGTCAGGATGTTAGCATCAAAGGCATTTCAGACAAGCACTAAGCCAATGCTTCAGGCTTTTCCCAGTGTCTCAGCAGCTCCTCTGTGTAGTCATGACCAGAGCTTACTCAGGTGAGGCTCTTCTGCCCTTCCTTTCACCAGCATCCTGGAATGTAGAGGGCAGCCAGGCTTTCCAAGGCCCAGGAACAGGTCCAGGCTGATTGCAAAAGATGTCCTGGGACACAGAGCATTTCTCTGCCTCCAGCATTGCCCACTCACATGTGCACACAGCCCCAGAGAAATAAATCCAGGGCTCTTCATATCACGGGGCTGTTGTGTATGCAAGCAGTTTGGAAAAAAAAAAAAAGGAGTTTGGTATTCTGTGAACTACAGCATTGATTTTGATAAAAATATTTAGAGCAAAAGGTATTATATTAGTTTTTGCGTAGAACTATTTTTTAAAAGTCTCCTTGTTCAACTGTGGTGGAGAAAGAGGTTCCTGTGTGGTTTTTGTTGGTGAGATTTGTGGTTGAGAACCACATGCAGACTGTTTACCATCCAGTCCAGGACTTCCTAGGGGCATCAGCTGTGTGTGAACTTTTGCAGAGGTATGTGGCATCTTACTAGAGGCAGTAAAAAGCCTCTGGGGCTGTAGTGTAGAGAAGTGCAGGAATGGAGCTGGTGTTGCCTTGTTCCTCTTTGATAAATCTGTCAGGACCAGGAAAATGAAGAGATGCTGCTTCCTATATAAATCTCCACCCATGGAGTTAGACAGGAGAGAGGCCTCCTCACCCTGAGCTCAGTGATGTTGGTAGAAAACTCCCTGGTATTTTTAGAAGGAGCAGAAAGAAGTGAACCCTACGTGCCTACATTAAAAGCATTGCAAAAAACTTCTTAAGTAATACTCTGACTTTATCTATTGTACACAATAATTTGGATTCTAGGATAATTTGCATCCAGGCTTCAGTTTACAGTGACAAAGTCAGTTCTTTGTTTAGATCTAATTTCACACACCACTGAAAAAAATCTGATGAAACCTATTGTACTGTGGCAAGGGAGAATAATTTAATATATGGGAAAAGCAATGAGCTTTAAAAAAATGGATTATAGTTTTCAGGGAAGAGTGATTCAACATTATTGCTTGGTTTATTTCAATATTATTATTTGGTTTATTTTTCCCCTTAGCCATTCTCGTGATCACCAAAACCAATTTCTTGTTTTATAATACAGTTGAGGGAAAAAGTTAATGAAGTGACTTGTGACTTCTTTGATATGGCACAGCTCAAAAGGCACATTTGTCTTCACCAGTCCCACAGTGCAACTATAGCAACATTTATTTACATTTTTCCATTATTTTGACACAGTATTTATATGTTTTTATAAGAGCAAAATATGGGAGTATTATGTCTTTGCAACCATGCAGATTAATCAGTCTATAATGTTTTTGAATGTGAATAATTCATTTAGTATTAAATATAGAAATACAAATGATGTCTAACAGACAGGGAAAGCTCTGTAATCCAAAGTATTTTCCCATAGAACCCTCTAAGAAATTGTTTAACTGTTCTTAAAAATAGTATCCACTTGAATCTAGTTTGTCTAGTTTTCATAGTCAGCTTTTCTGTGGTGCATATTTGGGTGGATTATCAGTAGTACTGCTCTGATAGGGGCCCTTAATCTGATACTGGAGCAATGTTCTGGCGGTCTGTAGTGTATCCATGTTTTTGCTTATATCTCAGTCCAGTTTGTCAGGGTAGAATGGCTTTTGCACACCTTATTCCAACACTGGCAGCCAAAGCAGTGTGAGAACAGAATAGCACCATCTTTCTCCAGGCACTGTGTCCCCTGCAGAAATGGTATTTGCTTAAATAGAGTCATCTTTACAAGAAAGAAAAAAAAAAATCATCAATCCCACTACCAACTGTTTGCAAAAAAAATGTAATTTAGCAGGGAAGACCTGTCAGGTACAGCAGGAACAGATTCCTCAGGATTGGACAAAGGCCTGGAGATAATTATAAAAGAAAAAGAGGGGGAGGAGGGGAAGTCTCATTTCAAGTGTAGATGCAGAAACTGCACTGGTTTCCTTGGTACCAAGGCTGTAACCTTGCATTTCCTAGGGGCAACCCTTGTTACTAATCCAAGGAATTGCCCCTTTTAAGTAGAACAGGGGAAGGAACCATTTCTGTGACCATCTGCCCACATTTAAACTCTGCAGCTCCAGAATTCAGCCCACAGTTGTTCAGATCTGTTGTTTTTTTCAAACCTGAATTCCCAAATGAGTTTTTTGTTCCTGTGCTGCACATAAAACCCAATAAAATCTACTAAAAAGATACAGGCTAGTCATAACCAGCTTATCTGTCTCAAAAAGGGAATTAATGAGATGGATGCAACTTGATACACCCTGTAATGGAACAAACCCTGTAATTTGAATCTCAGCAAATTTGGAATCTGTTCAC
The DNA here is from genome assembly GCA_013400575.1 of Peucedramus taeniatus. NCBI lineage: Eukaryota > Metazoa > Chordata > Aves > Passeriformes > Fringillidae > Peucedramus > Peucedramus taeniatus. The sequence continues at coordinate 210,805 of WBNO01028403.1, forward strand.
ACTTAAATTTTTAGTAAAAATTAAGCTTCTGCCCAAAAGAACAGGAAAACCAGATTGCAAGAATAAACTTACAGTTAAATCATTCAGGTCAGTGAAATGAGAGCACGTCCTAGAAGTTTTTGGATTCTGAGTTCTTTTCTGTGTTTCTGTTATTCTGTGTAAATAACATTGTTTATTTTCTAATGAGTTCATCTTCTTGATTTGCTGGGCAGTTTTAATTTTTTATTAGTAGCCATCAGAAAAATTTCCGTTTTCCACCACCTTAATAGTTGGAGAAACAGAAGATATCAATGTATGGAATATCCTTCTGCATACTAAACATACTACTTACTATTTTTGCTTGTGATTTTTCACAAGGCCCTTTTGATAGTGCTGTTGTCCCATTGTCTCTTAATTAATATAAAGCAGCCTTTCATTTTTTGTACTTGTGAGAAACAGATGTTTTTTAGCAGGAGCAGATGAATAACTTACATATTGGCATGATTATTAAAGTGCTGCTTTAAATTGGGACACTCAAAATAGCTCTAATTTTCACTAGTCAAAATTTTGGTGGATGAAATTAAATACCTAAAATACAAAGAAATTCTTTTGGGTTAACTACAAGGAATGTTTTTGCCTCTCACATTGTTGCCAAAACAAATATGTTTTGTTAGTGTGGGTCAAGTACAGCTCACCTGTATGCAAAATGGATCCTGTTGGCAATAATGATGAGCAAGAATGGGATTTGTCCAAGTGCATTTCTTCCTGACTTTTCCAGACTTCACTTGCCTTTTATTTGTATTAACAGAAAAGAGAAGAATTTACCCTCAGTATGACTAAATATACTGGAAGTCAAGAACAGCACTGCTGAGAAGCCTGGATTAACCAGATCCTGTTTTGCTTTCAAGGGCCTGAACTGCAGATTTTAGTGCAGTACTAAGATCTACCCTCTGTTGTGTGAAGTTAGGCTGGCATGTGTAAGTCTAGCAGAGGCAAAGACTCTGGAGTTAAGGGTTTTCAGAAATTATATTAAATTACATTAAATTTTGCCCACTTCCAATCCTCCTGGAAATGCTCTGATTTCTTTCTTTTTTTTTTTTTTAATTTTAATTCTAGGCTTGTGTAGTCCTAAAGTTTTACAGGAAGGGAGCTATTAACAGCTTGGACCTTCCTCTTGTTGCTTAGTTATTTGAAATGAAACCTCATTTAATCTAAGGGCATTATAGCTGTGTAGTGGAAAAACCATTCCCTGAAGGGAAGAATCAGTCTCTTGAAGTGCTGACAGACAGCAACACAGAAAGGAAAATTCTGATTTCTTGTTTCAAATCCTGTTTTTTTTAAAAGTATAAAACGAAAGAGTCATGCAATAGTTTAAATAGAAATGAAAGTTCTAAGCAGAGTCTTGAAATCTTTTGATCCAGAAAGGCTGGGGGACATGTTTTTAAAATACCAAAATATTCTTCTGGTTTGCATGTATAATATGTCATCTCATCCTTTTTTTCTTCTTGCAGCACTTCCATTTTTATCAATGTCCTAATAAAATATTATTTCCTCCAAGTTTCTCTGATTGGCTGTGAAAGGAGAGCATGGTGGAGTGTGTGTTGAGTTTTGAGTTCAGCTCCATGCAGGTGTGGGTTGCCCACCTATGACTTGGATGTAATTTTTCTGAGACTGCCTTCCTAATGACACTTTTTACTAACATTCCTTCAGCTTCCTCTTGATTTTACAGCATCCAGTAATGCACTTCCACATTAGCTCATGTGTCTAGATCAGCCTGTTTTTTTTGCTTTCTACCTAACAATCTCATTTTTATACATTTCTTTCCATCTCAGTTCTGATCTCATCCTCCCCACTCACACAGTTTCCAATCCAAACTGCATTTACACCTGACAGTCATTTTTCTTTTAATAATACTTCATCTCCAGCAGGGCATTAGCACTTCTTCCCCTTTTTGATCTCCACATTTTTGACCCCTTACACTGTTTCCTCCTGTTTTTCCCCCCCTTTTTTTAATACCATTAGTCATCTGTCACAGCTTTACAGCTCTCTGCACCATATAATTGCCATGATTTTTATCTATGTATACACATGATAAGTATACCAACATATACATCTCAATGATGTACATATTTTTCTTCCTGTGGAGTGCATCATCTAACATGATTTTGCAAATGTTCTTCCTTCCTAAAACTTATTACCAGCTATATTAAGAGGTCTTTAGCAGCCACTCTGGAAAGCCTATGCACAGATGAGGAGGACAAAAATTTTTGTAAGAGAGGTGGCCTTAGTTTCTAAAAACCATGCTTATAGCAGTATTCATATTGAAAAAATAGCTCGTTTTTAAAGAAATGTGCTTTAGAACAATATCTTGTTTCAGCCATCTATATATAATTGATGAAACAAACAACCTTGATGAACTAACACAGTGACCGCTACTGAGAGATAACTTTCTGTCTTGTCCCTTTTCTTCCTTTCACAGCAACTACAGTGCACTGTTGGGAGTGTGGATCTATGGCTTTTTTGTGGTGATCTTACTGATACTGGACCTTTTGTATTACTCTTCAATGAACTATGATATTTGCAAATTTTACCTGGCCCGCTGGGGAATCCATGGAAAGTGGATGACACAGGGACAGAGCCGATGGATTAACCCTGCTCAGGACCCAAGACAGACACAGCCTCAGCCAGAGACACAGCCTCAAACTCAGCCCCAGCCTCGAACATCACACACAGTACACACTTTAAAAGGAGATGCTTTAAGCCCACCCCTGGTGTCTTTTCAGAGTACATCTGCCTGGTAAGTAAGCCAAACCATACTGAGATCTATTCTTTTGCTGTTTTGGAGTGTGAACAATCAACTGTGTTTGGAAGTGCCTGTGAATTCAGGCTGAACAGCAGCACTTCTAGTGCATAGTTATTTATATCATGACTTGTCTTATTGAATTACTGCTTGGGAGTAATGTCTTCCTCTGAAATATATTAAGTCATCTTTTAATCCTTTTCTTGGAGAAACAGGTGCTGCCATCTTTCAGTGCTGAGCAATTTTACTACTGTGTCATGCAAATAAACTACAAATCTGCATCAACTATAAAAGTAGTTTTAATCTGGTCTCAAAGACTAATTACTATTTGTATCTGTTGCTCTGGTTTTAAAAGACTGTATAAATAGCAATGTTGGGATAGCTTCAATGTGAGATGTCACAAATCCTCTCTATTTGTGGCATGAGACACAGAAACAACATAAAAACCAGGTTAGTTTTTTATATGCACAGCCAAAAAAGCTTTGCTTGATCTCATTTGACAGAGTGATACAAGTAGGCTACTGTAAGGTTAACTGCTATGAAACCAAGACAAAACCTCCAGAAAAACCCCTCAGACCAAAAGGGAGACACAGCTATGGGAGCAAGCAGAACTTGCAATATAAATATAAAGAACTAAACACAGATAGCCATGGGAAAAAATGATATTGAATTATGTTGGACTGGTTTTGCAAAGAAAATGAAAGCAAAGAGAGCTGAGCAAAACATTTCTCTGAAAAAGGTGTCAAGAAAGGCAGGGACTTTTTTTCTTGGCAAGAAAGCATTAGTATTTGGAAGGATGAAGAGAGAGTACCGAGTCACCACTGTATTTCAGAAGAGTTCCAGAAGGCTGAGTGTTGAGTTTCAGCAAAATAAAGTGATCTAAGAATGTGCAGGGTGAAAAAGATGACAGCATTTCCTGGAGCTGTGGAGCACATGAAGCCTCAGCACTGATGTTGGTTTGAAACCTTCGGGTATCGCTGGGTTGCAGATGGGACGGTAACAGTGATGGTCCTTTGATTTCATCATTTGCTCCTTAATTTTAAGTGTAAATCCAGAGCAAATGGAGCTGAAGATCTGTTGCAGTGGGGGAAGAAGTGATGGCTAATTCAGTGATAGAGGAGTTTGTTTGGCACTGGAGCCAGTGCTGGATGTATCCAGTGCAGATCAGACTGAGGGACCGTTCCAGCAGTGCTTGCTCAAACAGAAGAGTCTGAGGCTGCTACTTAAGAGAGAGAATTGCTTGTGCTTTGTTGTGAGCACTCTGCTTTTCACTTCCTCTTTCCTTCCTCCAGTTCTTCCAGCTTTTTTGCACGTTGACTTCCCAGTCTCCAGTTAAAATTGCCATGTATGGTAACTACATTTGTAGTACAGTAGTGGTATCCTGGCTTAATATGCGTGTGTACATGTACAAAAATGACTGCATCTGCAAATTTATATACTATTAGTTTGCCCTAACATTATACATTAAAACCATTGAATATTCTTGAAGGCTTGATACCTGGTCACCTCTCCTGACTGACTCCTGTTGTTCTGTTTCTTTGCTTTCCCCAAAGCGTTAAGCGGGCAATGTGTGCTAGGATCAGGTGAGCACATCCCATATGCTCCTTGTCCTGTGTTGGCAGGAGATGAGCATTGATAAGCCACTCCAGTAACACTCACTTCTTCCCCAGTGAGCTGTTTGTGCTCCCCTCAGCTCCCACAAAATTGTTCCTTTTTCCCCCCTAGTCCTTTCCTTCCTCAGTGGAAGAAATAAGTAGATGCTTCCTTATCAAAACCCTATTTATCCCCTGTATTTCAGCATGTAAAACACTACACGAGCTTACACCATATTTTCATTCTTGTAACCTGCAACTTTTGGAACTTGGAGCCTCTGAACCAAGAGCACAGATGATTCAGTCTGAGTTGGATACAGAAAAAAATAGCAATAGGCACTGGTGATCACAGGCAAGATGTTTAGCATGCAAAAGAGGATTTTGAGTAAACAGCTCCCTCAGAAAATGACAGATTTGTGTACTACAGCAATTGCTAAAGCAGGGGGGAGTTGGTTGCCTGGCTATTTATTTCTCTGTTAGATAATCTGTAGGTTATATAGATGAAAATATGATAATTTTGCCCTACAGAAATTAAGCTTAGTTTCAGAGTCTGATTTTCTGCTGCAGTCTATATTTGATGAATTACCTCAGTACTGTCTTCTCAAAATGTAACCATACTATCAGTGAAAAAGTGAACACATACTGGATTTGTAACTTCCATCCCCATTTTTAAAATCACTGAGTCTATTAAAAGACCTGTTTTAAATTTTCTACCTGAATTTCCATTATTTTAGATTATGACACCTGCTTTGGTAACACACCAGGTTTCCAGTCTACAAAAATCAACTTTTCAGTTTATGTTGCCATTTTAATGTGTCCTAAACTTATCCCAGCTTTTCTGTCTGCAGGGAAAACAAGCATTTTTCTTTAGCACCTCACAAACACACTATGTGTGTGTATATATATATATATATATATATATATATGTGAATGTATTTTAGCTATGACATATGCATATATTAAATCATTTTCATTTCCTTGTCTCGTACTTCACTGACTCATGGTCACCCTGGCTGCTGGCAAAGCTTGCCACCCTCATCCTGTCCNTGTGTGTGTGTATATATATATATATATATATATATATGTGATATCATACCATAAGAACAGTTCCTGTGTACAGATGAGCATTTTGAAAATGCAGAATAGATCTTTTAGTCCTGACAGGTATGAATATACCCTCAGGCAAAAAAAAAGAAAAAAAATTTAAATACTGTTAAAAACAGTTTCCAAAACAGTTTTCAAGTTTTTGTGATGACAGATGTTGTTCAAGTTGTTAACTTCCTGTACTACATTCATCTGAGCACAGCTATAAATATTCCCATTCTAGAAGACACTACATGATGATAATAGGAAAGTGATTCTTGCAAATCCCTTGAGTACTGCAGAGAACTGACAGGGTAAGGAACTGTCCCAAGAAGGATGTCAGGATTAACCTATAGTCTGTAAAGTAGTTTTCAGATCTTCCTGGATTAAAAGAATGATGTAACTAGTTTTTATTTCAGCATTTCTTTCCTTGCCCTGGTTTAAGTGCTATGAATTGGCAATGAATTGGGTATGTCAGAGGGAAAAATCAAGCAAGTAGTAGTATAGAGTGGGTAGAACCATCCCTATGATGTTTAAACATTTTGTCACAGTGGATCACTTTGTTGTTTACTTGAGACAAAGAGAACCATGTATAGCCATAATATTATTATAAGTAAAGAGGTCTGGAATCCATTAGGAAAGCTGCTGGCTGCTCTTGCAGTGTTGTGCCAGGATAGGAAGGAAAATCATTAATCTCAGGAGCATCCAACCCCATTTGGACTAACGTTGCTTCGTCGTGTAGCATGTGGATTTTGCAGCCCAACTAATGCTGATTTCTTCTTTAGTATGAAAACCACCTGAGGGCTGCCCAAGGCCTGTGTGGGCTGAAGGTCATGGTGGATGCACCTTCTGCAACCCCAGCAGCAGCACAGCCTGCAGTGACTGAGCTCACACAGCCCTGCTTTCTCTCTTGGTGATCCTGCAGGGCACGAGCTGGGCCCTTCCACACTCCCTGACCTGAGGGAGAACCTGCAGTCTGCTTACCTGAGCAAGCTTTTACAGCTGGAGATGGAACTGCAACAAGCAGCAGGCAAATTATTTCTACTGCTCAGCAAAGTAAAAGCCAGGGAGGCAATAAAATGGAATATTGCCAGTTGGGGAATCGAAATCCTGACTGCTGAAACAACTTGTTCTCACAACTGTGGGAATATTTTTAATTAATAGTAATTAAAATAGACTAAAGAGGAAGATCACATTAAGAAGTGGGGCCAGGGCAGAGTTCCTCCAGGTCCTCTGTGGCTGTTCTGGATGTGAGAGGGAGACCTGATCCCTCAGCCTTGCTCTGCTGATGTTAAACTCCTCCTCACCTCCATCAAGGATGCAAATCACAGGAAATAAATAAATACTGTCTTGAAGCCCAACATTTGCTTCTGTGTTCTTTGCCTTTCTGCAGGACAGCAGGCAGAGGCACTGTCTGTGATCACACAGGTGCTCTGTGACTCTCAGTTTCAGAAACCTGCTGCTTGGCTGGAATCAGGAAAGGAAGCAGCCCAGCAGGGTTAGCCCCTGTTATTTCCTCCACACAGCTGGAATGGATGAGGTGAAGGCAGGTCTATTTTACTTTCCCTTATTAAAGGCTGGAATCTGCTTTTGCTGTGAATTCCTCTGGGGCACTTTGTCTTTTGGACAGCAAATAGAATAGTTCCTATCCTGCTACTATTCACCTGCTACTTGACACCTCTTCAGATGACTACCAAAGCACCAGAGAGAACAAAGCCCATAAAAATACTGGCAGAGTTTAGGAGCCAGCAGGTAACTGAGCATGTCCTCAGCAGCTGTACAAAAAACAGATGAATTTTTTACTGGTGGCTAAAAAGAGCATGTGAAAGAATTTGCTTTGATAGCAGATTTTGAAAGGGGATGCAGGCTATCACTGCAGTGCTTCCTTCAGTGACCTGTAGGAGCTGCAGTCTTGCCTGTATTGTGGGACATGGGTGCTGCAGTGGGTCACTGCACACAGTCCACCACAATCATGAGCCTTTGTGGTGACAGAGGAGTTTGTGCAGAGGCTGCTCTTGATAGAGTTATTCACAGTAAACAAGGGGAAAAAAGCTGCCTCCTTGCATTTTAAGTAAATAAGGTCTCCACATTTGCAGAATTACTTCACTGAACAGGAGTAGGATGATGCTGTTTTAAGGATGCAAAATTTTGCATCATAGGGCCAGGCATAGTTTTTATTTAGAGCACCTACCTAGACTTTTATGTTAGACTAAATATGGCAAGTCAGAACATGAGTAGCTTGGGTTTTTTAAAAAAATGAAAAAAAAAATTATTACTTACACTGTGCTTTTTTGAAAGAACTCTCTGAGAATTGACATCATCTGGAAAATCTGTTTGGTTACAAAGATTAGGTAAGTGTGTAAGGCTACATCTACCATTATCTGTGGGCCTCCAATGCCTTTGGAATATATTGGGTTAGAATAACAGATAATGCTGAATGTATTTTCTTCTAAATATTCTTACCTTGCTTGCTGGGAATTGCATAACTGTAAAAATAGAAATTAGTTCCTCCCCAGCCCAAACCAGCACATCAGGGCAGGAAACCAACAGCACAAACACACATTGGGCTTGGAACCCTACACCTCAAAATCTGCAATGCTCTGAGTCTTGATTGCTTGCCTTGATACAACATGCAAAAAATTGGGAGATTTTGGTTCTATCATTTGCATCTAAATAATTCAAGTTACTGAGTGCCTACTTCCTTTCTTCCTTCTGTTTAGAAATTCACTGTTAGCATGTGAAGTTAAGCCCATATGTAAGATTTTTGTCCAGTTCAATCTAAATCTTTGTGTACCTAGATATGCACAAACCTCATCTTTTGTTGGTTTGTATGTAGTACTCATTGTTCATTTCATGCCATATTCTCCTTTTCCTCTGGCTTCATAAATTATAGACCCCATATTGATTTCTCTACATTCTTAACTTCAGATTCATGGCATGTGGCCTGATTGATATTCCCTATTTCAGTTGTTTCTCAGCCTTTTCATTGAGTTGGGACTGTTGCATCCATCAGCTTCAAGAAAAATCTTTCTTGTAAAGGGACTGTACAGTTGAAGCAGTTTGATTTAAAAATAATAAATTGTGAGAAAATAGTAATTAATAACTCACTCAAAAGTGAGTTGTTAAAAGGTTATCTGAGTAGTATTGCTGAATGAACTCTTCATGCTGAGAAATGAAATCTAGTAAAATTACTGGAAACCAGAGCTGAACATGTTCCATATTTAAATTTTCTCATCTATTCTGGATAGAATTTTTTGCAGTGAGCTCATTACCTCATCCCCATGATACAGATATGGAATGACACTACTGAAGTAGCTGATAGCAGCATCAAATTTATGTGAAATCAGAAGACTCCAATTAAGCCCACAATTTCACTGCATAATGTCACAACACTGTAGCATTACACAGGAAGGAGTTTGACATCCCAAACTGTATCAGCCAACTCCATCTCCTCTGTCACAGTAGAAACCAGTGACTTTAAAGGACTCTATAAATATTTTGGTAGTTACTGAAGTCTTACCCCTGGCATCCTCTTAGGTGCCAGATGCTCAATAGTAATTGAGTAACTTTTTGCACATTTTAAATAAGAAAAATAAAATAATGTCCTCACTTGGGTTCTGAAATACGACAGAAAAACTTTAGCATCAACCAAAGATATTTTCAGGGATAGAAAGAAGAAAAGGGGATGTGTTGAGGAACTGGAGTTAATGATTTAAACAGACAATCCTTACCTTATGCAAGGTGGCAACAGGATTTCTAAGTAGGAGATTAAGAGCAATTCATTGTTATGAACAGAAAGAAAGCACTTTTCAAAAATAAAAAAGAAAAAACCATATAGACAGGATATTGCCCATTTTCAGTAGTTTATGCTGCAGAGAACTGCTTGAAATATCTGCAGAGCAACTATCTGTGTACACTTAGTGCTTTTAACAGAAGTGAGAAGGAAGAAGAATCAAGGTAAGAGTCTCTGGAGTAAGATGCCACTGCTTTCACCTTGGAAAAGAACTCCCAATGTATCTTTTGGATGTTGAAAAACAAGTAACTCCCTCAACTCAAGTACTAAAGATCCTGTGCTGACCTATTTATTATTTTCAGAGTTATTAATAAACAAAAAGCCATATGTAATAAATAATCCTTCTATGGGGTAGCAAAAGATCTTTTAAGTAAGCTAAAATTCTGTGTGAATGGCATATTATGGGATAGCAGACATTAATGGAATAATCAGCAACTTACATGATAATGCTGAAGGCAGGACCATAAATGGTAACAATGTTAGACAATTATTTTCAGTGAGAGCTGAGGTCAGTAATCTACCACATCATTGCTTTATTGTCCCTGTCCCCTGATGAGATCATGATGAAAACAACCACAGTAGTCATTTCATCAGAGAAGTGCTAAAACATGTCTTTATGACCTTGTTTTTATAATGATGTTTCACTGAACAGTTCGAGAAAAGAACTTAAAAGAACCAGAAATTAGACAGAGATTTTCATTTTTAGCAAGCTATCAGATATATCTTGGCTGTTTAAGTCTCAAAAGCAAAATAGATCAAGAAGCACTGAAATCTGTGTCATTATACTCTTCATTGAGACAAAAGAGAAAACTGATGTCAATCAGCAAACAATTTTCAGACACTTGAAAGGTTTTGGGGAAGTTACCTGATCAACACTGTCATAAATAAATATGCACAGACACCTACAATTCACTGCAGGAAAAAAAAAACCATACCTTTGAAGAGAGTTTGAAATCCACATAGAAAGTTTCTTGGAAATTTGCAATGCTGAGGAGATAAAACCAGTTTGAGACATGAAATGGCAGGAATATGGCATGTCACTGGAACACAATTAGAAACACTGCTAATGTTAGTCCCACATCAGGTGACAACATGGTCCCAAAACAGAACAAGTGAGGCACATTGCTTCAAACAACTTGGAAATTAGTTTAATCTGCACAACATGGTGTAGCCTGCAAGAGCAGCAGCAGAGGAATAATTGGCTGGAACTTGTCACCCATCATGGTGTACAGGAAGGTAAAAAAGACGTGCAAAAAGTGGTTATGTGTGGAAATAAGCTACCTCACTTCACTTCCCAATAGGGTTATCTGTTTCCTGGTGTTTCTGTGTAGTGGGAGCCTTTACTTGGGCTCCAGAGAATATCAGGGGTGGAATGGCTGGGGAGACAGAGCTATTGACAGTAAATGTTTTAGGCAGAGATGGAAAGGTGTTTGCACAGTGATTCACAGCAGAAAAATGACTGTGGGGTTCAAATCTGGAAGGGAACAAGCTCCACCCACAATTTTCCTTCCTGAAGAACTGGTGCTCTGGTACATCAGGGAGGAGTTTATGCACAAAGGAGTTGTCCTAGTTTCAGGAATTGTGTGTATTAATGAGCTGATCCATAGCCTGAGCTGAGCTCTGCTGAGCACAGGGCACACAGGCTGCCTCCTGTCTGCTGGAAATCACTGCTGGCTGTCACATGCAAAAGGAACTGCAGTGAGCTTCATCAGGAATTACAGTAAATTAATTAAACAGTCATTACCTATATTCTGCGTTGATTAGTGATACAGATCTTAGTCACTCACGCAGGGGAGGGAGGCAAAGTAATTTTCTGTTGCATTCACAGTCTTTGGAAAGTGGTGAGTCACAGGGAGCTGCTGAAGGCAGCACCTGTTACCTGCTCATCCCCAGCACAGCTTCACCAAAAACATTCTGAAGAAATTGTGACTGGAAGGCAGCCAGAGATCAGCCTTTCACTCACCAAAAACCTCCCAAACTTCTTTCATGCTGCTGAAGTTAACAGCAGCCAGAAGAACACCTGCTTGATTTGCATTTTAAGGCATTTTAAAGAAAATTACATGATGGACTGAGAGTTGACTCAGTTGTTTTTTTTTTTAATATTCAATGAAACCTCTTAGAGCATAACAAAAATAGGCATCCCAATAAAAAAAGAGCCTCTGTGTTTGCGTGAACAACAAAAAAGAAGACAAAAATGGGGATGCATTTTTGTGGGTGTATTAAAAATATTACCCTAATTGAAATGCTGTTGAAAAAAACAAAAAAGAAGGTTGGTTCAGCCTCAGGTTGACTCTTTCTATCTTTTCCTTGGCAATACATAAAGCAAAAGTAGAAATACCTGAAGCAGTCCAATAATCATACTTGGATGCAATAGGCAGGTTCTGAAGGAGTCAGAGACAAGTGAGCTAACAGGAAAAAACAAACACCTTGGCAGCATTAGTGAGGAATAATCCTGTCTTCCCATTCTGAGTCCTAATCTTCCAGTGTTTTTAGTGCAAGTTTGTTGCACTAATAAATTTTACCTGTGAGGGCAACAGGTGCCTCACTTAAATTTTTTCCCTTTATTCTAGTTAAATAAGTGCAAACATGGTCTGGGATGTTTAAAAAAAATAAGTAAAAATGAGCTAGGGGATTGTCTGGCTTTATCTTTCTCAGAGGCTGCTGGCTGTAGCTGGAGTTAGTTCTGTTATTACTGTAGGAATCTGGGAGTCCTTCATAGGTTGTGGTGTGTTTGTCCACACAATGCTTGGGTGAGCCAGTCAGCTGCTGGTGCTCCCATTTGACAGAGAAAATGGAAAACTTGTCTGGGTACTGAGGGCCACGCTGAAAATATTTGGCGATGCTGCCCCGTTCTGATTCGTGTAAAATTTTGTCACGGTTTGGGGAACAGTGCAGCTCCCTCTCCAGTGCTCTGTGGCAGGCACTGCTGACAGAGAATATCCTAGAACTATTTGAAATACCCAGTGACACAACAGGGAAGTCCCCACCATCAGTTCCTCGCACAATATGATGGCTAAAGAAGCAAATTTGGAATTCTGGAGTTCACGGAGAGGAGATGCCAATTAGAAGTAGGGAACTGTTGTCTCACAAGTAGTTTGAGATTGCTAGAGGGAAATACCACCTTCCCTAGGGCCTGCAGCAGGAAAAATCCTGGTGACAGATGGGAAAGCATTCAGGAAGAGCTGCAGAACTTACCTGACTTCTGGGAAGTTTGTCAGACTAAGGAGTTTAAGAAGCTCAAGGCTAAAAGAACATTACAAGGTGAATTGAGCTCAGTCTGTAAATTCTTCGTGGCCAGGAGATTTCAGATAGTAGAGGACTGTACAAAGACAGAAAAATATCCAATACCTGGAAATCTAATTATACAAGTCTTTACTGGTGATAAAGAGCAGGATTAAACTCAGTCAATTTAGCTATCTAAAAGTCCTGTATCTACTAGTTATCTTCACTAACACGTTGAAAGAGGCATTTCCAGGGGGTTATTCATTCCACCTATCTTAAGATGGATGAAATTGCTTGGAAGCCTGGCTTGATTAATTTTTTTGGCATTATGCTAGAAGATGAGTTTATAGAAGTCGTTTATCCAGCTGAAATTTGTCAGTGGGATTCATCTCCTCCAAATGTGCATTTCTTTTAAAGTTGGCAGTTGATCAAGGAAATGTCTTGAGATGCTGCAGAACACCCATTACTTGTGATTTTAAAATTGGCAAGGGAGCTTGTGGAACATAAGCAACAATGGAAGGAATGGGAAGCTAGGTCTGCACAGCTGGTAAACTGAGGACCCAAAGAGAACAAAAATCTGATTTGTCAGGGGAACGGGTGAGGTTGCAGTCCCAGAAGATTCACACCAACATCAGTTTTCTTAGATTCAGTAGGCTGGAGAAGACCCTTAAGGTCATTGAGTCCAACCATTCCACCAGCACTGACAACCCACGTCCCCAAGTACCACATCCCCATGGCTTTGAAATCCCTCCAGGGATGGAGACTTCACCACTGCCCTGGGCAGCCTCTGCCAGTGCTTGGCAGCTCTTTCAGTGAAGAAATTTCTCCTGATGTCCAACCTAAACCTCCCCTGCTGCCACTTGAGGCTGCCTTTTCTTAGCCTGTTGTTTGTTACCTGGGAAAATAAATCGACCCCCATGTATTTTCAGTCTCTTTCCAGAGAGTGATAAAGAGCAACAAGGTTCCCCCTGAGCCTCCTTTTCTCCAGGCTGAGCCCCTTTCCCAGCTCCCTCAACCCCTCTTGGTGCTCCAGACCTTCCCCAGCTCCTTTCCCTTCCCTGGACACGCTCCAGCCCCTCCATGTCTTTCTTGTCCTGAGGTTGCCAGAAGTGCCCCAGGATCTGAGGTGTGGCCCCAGCAGTGCCAGCACAGGGGACAGTCACTGCCCTGGCCCTGCTGCCACCCCATGGCTGGCCCAGCCCAGGTGCCATTGGCCTCCTGCCCCCCTGGGCACACCTGGCTCCTGTCCAGCCGCTGTCCCCAGCACCCCCAGGGCCTTTCCCAGCTTTCCAGCCCCTCTGCCCCAGCCTGGAGCTGCAGGGGGTTGCTGTGACCCAAGCATCACATTTTCCCAGCATGGCAAGCTCATCATGCTCACTGAGCTGTCAGAAAACACAAACCAACAGCTGCACATCAAAACTCACACGATGCTTTTCTCCACTTGTATCACCCTCTGCCATTCAGGGGACAAATGTGTGGCCTTCTTCCTTCCCCACCTCTTCCAATAAATGCCTGATTGTGCAGCTGCTGCATAATAGCTGCTGATGCCAGTGGGACTGTGCAGTGATTGCATAATCACTCCAGAGAATGGGAATCTCTGGGCAAAGCCTCATCCCAGCACCACCTGCCCAGTCCTCATCTCTCAGGTTCTGTGTGCTCAGAGACCCAGTGGTGGTAGCAGCACTGAAGAGGTGAAAATTATTTTTGCATGTAACAGGCTTCCAACTTTTCATGTGGAAATGCTGTGAGATCCTAGTGGACACAAGAGCATCCAGCAGTGGGCTCTGTTACAGTGTGTGCATGTAAAAGCTCTTGTGGAATTAATCATCCTGAATTCTTACAGCCTTTTTGCTTCTCCTCTAATGTTAAGGTGCACACATGAGAGCTGCAGTTATCACTGGAAAGCTCTAAGAAGCTTCAATTTCTGTCATAAAAAATGAGTATACAATAGATCCACAATATGAAACGTGCACACAGATGCCAAAAAAAAAATAAAAGGGGCAAATAATGAAAAGTAAGCTAGAACAAAATAGAATAACCCACCAGCTGGCAGTCATAATGGTACACAACAAAAAATTTCCACACTTTGTAAATTATCATTCAAACTGTGTTATAGCAAGTGGAATCCCTCAGTCCTGTGACACCAACCAAGCACTGCTTTTCTTCCTCTGTGACTCGAGAAATGCTGCTCTGCAGGGATCATACACTGTCACTGAGCCATGCACAAAGTTCCTGTTGCAGCCAAAGGACATCTGATGCCCCAGCACACCCATATCTAGATGCAGCTGTGAGACAGTTTAAAAGTAATAAAACACTCACAGTTCCAGCACTGGCATCAAAACACGTTTCTGTGTAAAACCAGCCACACAGCTCAGATAACCACAGAAGAAAAATTGTTTTCTTGCCTTTTGCACTCTGCTAAAATTGCCCAGGGTCTTTGGCCTCTTCTCTTTCCACATCACAGCACAGCTCAATTTCTCCTATCACTTTTTTACGTGGGAAAGGGGGGGAGGAAAGAGGGAAGAAGCATTTCTGCATAAAATTGCCTTTCTTGCATTACTTCCAGTATGAAGTGCTGTAAGCAGTGATGGTGTTGTGGGTGTTGCCCTTCTGCTCCTAACTGCAAAGAAAAAAACTTAAAAATTTTTTTTATTGCTTAGGTGATTATATGCAAGGAAACATACACTGGATCCACAACAGAAAGCCAAACAGGAACCAGACTGAACTTTAAAGGCTTTACTCCTATTGATTTTAGTTGTTGATACTTTTGTTAATGTTAAAAAGCATTTCTGTGTTGTTTATTGAAGTGTCTTCAGAAACTTATTTAAAAAGAAATAGCTTAAATTTTCCTGCTGCTAGAAAAGCCACAAAAATTCAGTTGGGAAAAGAAAAACATGCACAGAAAGAACAGTTGCAGGAAACACAACTGGTTTCATCCTACAATGAAAGCTCTCAACACAGTAATTATTACATATTTTCTCTAGAGCTCTGACTCAGAAGACTAGCCCTCTTAATACTGAAAAGTGAGAGCAGACAATAAAGCTCTTGGTAAAAGGAATAACTATTTCAAAAAATACTTTTTCTCACATGTCATTAATATGCATTTTATTTCCAGAAATGACAGAATCTCCTGTATTGTACGGAGGTAAATAAAAAAGCTAATTTAACTTGGACTAAATATGCAGCTCTGGGCTAAACCACAGGTTTGGTGCTCAAAACTCAAGTGCTGAAACAGATTCCTCCTTCCTAAATAGATGGTTGTGCAGCTGGAGCAATTTGAGCCTCTGGTGAGGCAGAGGGAAGCAGCACATGCATCTTTTCTCAGAAGATTGTTCATGCTCAGGAGAGAGAAATGGAAATGGAAGAAAGAAGAGGGGGGGGTAGCTTCCTGAGTCAAATGAAGTGCAGAGGCTGAGGAGCAGTTCCAGCACCCAGAGGGGCTCCCTGGTTGCTCCAGCACAGGAATTGGGCACCTTCTTCCTCCTCCACTGCCCCCTGTCCATGCAGCACCCACCCTCCTGGCAGGGGAATGAAAGCCTGGAATATTTCTTAGTGAAACACTAAATCCAGCTGGGATCCAGTTCAAGCAATGTACTCATCTGATCTGCTTCATAAACCAGCATTGTCACCTTCTTTCAGACAGAATCTGGGACAAACTCTTGTCCTGCTTCTAACATAAGTCCCCTGAAATCTCAGTGGCTTTCAGTTTTTTTGACTTCTGTGGGCCTCGAAAGAAGTGAGCTCCTCAAAGCTCTGCAAATGGTACCCATCTAACATTCCCATCTAATGTTTGGCTGACCCATTTTCCCTTGCAGCATGTTGCAGCAGTTCAATTTCCATGCAAGTGGTTGGGTTTTAGCCTTTGTTGGACATCAGGACATGCCAGGCAGCAATTTTAATAGATTGAATTTTGCTGATGCCAAGATGTCAGGGCAAAAAGAGCAGGATATTCACCTGTAGGTAGAATATCCTATGTATGTAGGCTTGCTTGACCTGTTGTTTAGCTCAGTAGATTATTCTTAAATTTTACACAGAAATGAAGCTATACCTATACAAAAATGTCAAAGATTATATGCTGGAACTGTGGGCCAGATAAATAGATACCTAAATAAACACATGCATTCCTTACATCTGGCCACATTTCTCCTCTACTCACTAATATTTCTGTTCAATTAATGCCAAGGTACAAACCACATTGTCCTGTATAACTGAGCTGCATTTACCCTCAGCTGTAACTTGCAAAAACCTGTTACAACACTTAGAATTGACCATCCCCATAAGTAAAGATACTGTGAGCTATACTGAGTATATCCTGCACAGCCAGCCTTTTAAATTATGTCCTTCATTTATAAATAAATAGATTAAAAGTTACCCGACTGCTCTGTAAGTGCTCTTCTTTCTGAATCAAGCAATACTGTTAAAGTTTTGGTGTTTGTGGGTTTTTAAAAATCCCTGCCAGTATTTTCAGTGCATTAGGAGACTGTGTAAGCAGGGAAGGGCAGTGTCCTAATAAGCTACATCATAAATCATATGCCAAGTTTTACTGCCTTTTTTTTTTTTTAACCTCACTTTCAATTTCTAGAGGATCCGTTAAATTCAAATTGTCAGTCAGCACAAAAGGAGGCCTTTTTCTCCTGTCATGTACCTGAATTTCAATGCAGAAGGGAATGCTCTTGTAAAGCCTCCTGTACTTTCCACTGTGCTCTCCTGGATCTAAGATGAATGGTTTGGCTCTGCTGTCTAAGAGCTCAGCACACATGGAGAATATTTGAGTGTCTGAGGGATGTCAGAGCCACTCTCCAGGAACAGATTTTGAAAGCAGGTGACATCAGCTTTTGGGAAATCAGGACGAGCTGAAAGCAGAGATAGCAGTCCTTACCACTGATGCAGAAATAGTTCAAGTTCACAGATTTTTTTAAGAGCTTTTACAGCAGTACCAAGAACAAATTGAGGATCAAGTCCAGAGAGTGCCCATCTATTACCCCACCCACAGGAACATGCAGCACCTCCTGGTGTCACCCTGGGGTGACACAAGCATGACACGGAGCAGTTCTGGTCAAAGCAAACTAAAAACCTCTTTATTAAAACATCTGACTCCTTATATATAATCTTTCTGAAATGCCAGTGTCATTGGAAGGTTACAGTGCCACCTCCTCAATGTCACTGGGCAACCCAACAGCCCATCAGGTTGCCTGTATCCCATAAAGGAATGAAAAACAATAAGTTATTTACATAAAGTGTGTGAGAAGGTTCTGTGCAAAAAATGCAAACATCAGCTTGGTAAAGTTGAAAAAGTCAGGGTGACATCCTGGCATGTCATGAGCCTCAGGGATTCACCTTTCCTGCCACTGGGTTTGTGAGCTAGGGGGGAAAACAAAAAAATCTAGGACTTCACATGCAGATGTGGGATAAGAATCTGCTTCCCTCTCCAGAGGTAGCTATGTTTGAAATACACAATATACCTACAGGCCTTGGGTTTTTCATGAATCTTTTAGGATGTTATGGGTCTGTTAAATGTGTTAATCAAATCTGGTTGTGAATAAACTAGAGGGAAGAAGTTTTCTAACCAGAACATGGAGACTACAGAAACCCTTCCACTTAGTGGTACTGGATTGTAAAACAGTTGCATATATTTACATAGAAACCTGTATATTTGCATGTGGCAGTGTGAGAGTGAAGATGGTGTTAAGAGAGATTTGTACTATTGCTTCACATTTCTATAATTCAGTTTTTGGGGCCAGTGGGGCTTCTCATTTCCTAAGTTAGGCTTGGACTCTGAGGTTCCTGCACTATCAGTTTCTGTTGGAGCCTGTCTGAGGAGGAATGGAGTAGCTCTGCAGAGTTGCTTTTTGTTGACAATAAAGGACCCTGAGGTGACTCTGTAGAAGTTAACCCATATTCCCATTCTGATGTCTGCACTTAGATGGGATGAAACCCACTTGGAGTATCTTTGCCATTAAATTGCACTACACACAGCAATAAATCTCCTTTCCAAAGCAACAAACTTGGACCTTAAAGAAGCAGACAAAAAATACTCTCTTGCCTCTAGCAACAGTTCCTCTGTTTTTAAATATCTTCCCATATGACAGGAGTGCAATTAAATGTATTTGGTCACTCCAGTTATATGAAAAAGATGTGAAAATCAGCACAGTCTCAAGTGGAATAATAAGTCTAGAGTTCCTCACATAATACCCACATTCAGCTTGGCATTATAATGCCTCGAGGTCTTGAAAAAACGTGAAAGCAGCTCAAACTGTCTACATAGCAAAACCAGGGTTGGGGGCTTTTTGTGAGTCATACACAGAAATTTTGGTTCAGGTGTATCAGCTGTTTAAGGACTGCCACATGTTAGCAGGAAAAGTCATCAACCATCAACCAGATTAATTTCTGCCTCAAGCCACACATCTGGTTCAGACAGCCTGGTAGTGACACAAGGGTTTCATAAATATCTGGAGAATTAGTAAGTCAAATTAATTTTCAGTTTTACTTGGCCATCCACTCTTTTAAGACACTTTGGAAGGCCTGGGGTGTTTTGAGCATTTTTCTGAAATAACCTTAAGAGGAGGAAGAAGACATTTCAGATCGTGAAAAGCAACACTGCAGCTCTTCAGTGAGGAAAAACACAGCTTTTCAGTGATCATCTTTCTGTTTATGTCCTCAAATTTTCATCTGTTCCTCCATTCAAAACTTGTAAATCAAACTTTGAATGCTTCAGATTTCCATTTAAAATAAAAACAAACCTCAGAAATTCTCCTGGATGTTTTTACTTTCCAGAACAGTGTTCAGGAGTATCAACCAATTCAGGAACTACCAAATGAAAGACTCTGCTACTAATTGAAAAATACTTGACTTTCAGGAGCATAGGATTACTTCAGTAACCATTATTTACAGTAAGTAATGTTATGTTAGTAACCCACTTGGTTTCACATCACTGCTCTTTGCAAGTCAGTATTGTAAAATATGACCATAAGTAAAAAAATAGAGAAAATTGTATCCTGTGTGGTTTCATTTCTCTCCCACCCAACCCAGCTGATGGGACAAAAGATGCATTTAATTTGTACAATTATAGATATTCCAGACACTCTACAGGAAACCAGTTTTCCCTCTTAGCTTTGCTCTGTTGGCCTGGCCAGGCAGCCACGTTAATGACAGAAGTGAAGCCAGCTGCTGTTTTAGCACCCTCAGTTCAGGGGAAGGAGCTGGACAAGGCCAGTCCTTGCCTGCAGCAGCTCTCCAGGCAAGGACTGCAAGTGCCAAACCTCCTCCTGCATCCATTTGTAGGACAGGCCTTGGATCCAGGCAGATCCTAAGCCTCATTTCCCAAAGAGCAGCCAGATCTTTGGTAGTGTGACCATAGTGCTGTACCAAAACCAGTTCCTGACTGGCTGCAATTTGTTTCCCGGTTCTCTGGCTTCCAGATCACAGCACTGCCCTAGGCACAAGTCAAGACCAGAAAGCCTACTAGTGTGAAGCCCAAACACATCCTAAAGACAAAGTGTTCCTCTGAAAACCACCTCTGAACTCAGTACTAGCAACAAAAAGTCACAGAATCAAATTTAACTTAAAGAGACAAAGCCCCTCCACTGGTGTGATATCCCAATCTCATGGGTGAGTGCACACCAAGAGTGTGATACACAGCTCTTGGTAATTAGAAGGTCTTAGTATTGTTTTCAGATTTATCTGGAAAAGAAGCAGCAGTGGAGTTTAAATTTCAAGTCCTTGTCTGTCCCTCTGACACAGAGAGCAGCCCTGCACCTCCCCTGACCCACCCACCTTTCCTTGCAGGACAGCAGCACGACCTGGCCAGCAGCTCTCTCTGCCCAAGCCAGCCTGTCCCTTGGGAACATGAGATCTTCCCAAAGCATCTAAAGTTCCTCCAAAACCAGGGAGCAGCTCTCAGAAGCAATGTCATGCCATGTGCAGTTCAGGTTGAAGCCCCTGAGCCCTTATGGGAGTTGCACAAGTTTAGACTGGTCTGTAAGAGGTGAGATTCTTAAGAAATGTGGTTGTGGGAAATGGAAAGATAGAAGCTTCCACAGATACTGAAGGGTTTGATTAACAGTCTTGGAAGAAGCTTGGATTGATGTAAAAATAAATGTGCACAGAAAATAAGCAGAAAAATTGTAAACTTGTGTTTCTAGGGTTGTAAGAAAGAATATGCCTTAAGCAAGTGAGAAACTGTGTTGGGTAAAATGGTGAAGGGTTTATAGTGTAGTAATTGTATGGAGTAAGCTAAGAGTTTAGATGTTATAATAGAAGTGTATGTGTGTACCTGTCATAGTAGCCCAGTAGCCCATTGGATAAAAGCCTACACAGTGCAGCAAAATTAAGGTGATAGGTTACAAAAACAAAATAAACTTTGTGGCAACGTCTGTTGGATTCAAATGTTATATGCTGCCTTGTAACAAAGAAACTTGTAACTACCTTGAGCTATGGCCGACTTCTTACTCCTCTAAAATCTCACAGCCTTTGAGGCTAATGTTTATCTGAGTAATAAATCGTTTTTAGCCCAACAGTGCTCCCATCCCTTCAAAAAGGCATCGACAATAATAAAGGTGAGCAATTTAAAAAGCAGACTTACCAGTACTCACAACAAACTATTCAGATGGAAACTTCTTTGAAATTGCACTGCTTCACAAGTTGATTTTTTCTGGTAAACCATTGTAAGCAGTTAATGCTGGGATGCCTTAGAGAGCTGACAGCAATGGCCTGTTGAACACATGATGCCCTTGGGTGATAATTAGCTCCCATTACCCAGACAAGATTCAGCTGGGAAAGAGCACTGGAAGTAAGCACATGCCTGATTCCCACCTGCATTTCCTAGGTGGAAGGGAGAACAGCCTGACAGGTGACATTCCCACCTTGTGTCTGAGCTCACAGACACTGTGCTGATGTTAGCTCCTTGCAGCCTGAGCAAACACACTGCTGTAAGCATAATGCAAGGGAAATCTAAATAATCCAAATGCTTTCTTCCCACCTGCAAAGCAACATTGCTTAACTCTGGTGAATCAGGCATGTATTGCACATTTATTCCATTCAAATCTTAACACCATCCTGAGGTATTTGCTTTCAAACATATATTGACATTTCTCTCCATTTTTGCAGAATTGTCAGCTATGGTAGGAACTGCACTTGAGTTGAAATTTCAGGCTGTTTTTCAAGTTGAACATTTCCAGTCCCTGACTTTTGTTTAAACTTTTAAGCACCAGATGTCTGTCTTCCCTGAGCCAGCTATTATTTAGAAATATTAGCAGTGGCTGTCAGTGATGGTGGTCATTTTACACAGTGGCTGTGACAAAATTGATTTGCCACCACTTAAGGTCCTCCTCTCACCTGAACCTCATTCAGGTCCTGGGATGCATTTCACAGCTAGACCAAAGGACAATTTGTGATGCATCAAAAGTGAGATAATTCAGCCTGGGGATGAAAATAGAGGCAAATCCAATGTTCCTTTATGGCAAGATGGCAGCACCCAGGGCCCCTGCTTAATGCTGAGTTGTTCCTTGTCAGTTCAAAAAACCTTGAACATTCAATCTGTTTGGTACTGAGCCAACCTAAAGCAAATTTTTCTTGCTGTTGAAGTTTCCTCTGCATTGGAAAAACCTGAATCATTCAGCTATTTTGATGTTCTCCGAAAAAAAAAAAAAAAAGGAGAAGCCCCACCTTAAAAGTCTGAGACTTTCCACTTTCATGCAAGATGGCCAAATTGAGACTGAACCAGCAGCATTCATTCTGGAATTTTGTAACTTTCAAGAATTAGTATTGGTAACCCAAGCAACCTTTCAGTATATACTTTGGATATAATGTTATGTGCTCTGTATAACATAGCCATAGGAGTCTACAGATGCCAAACTATGAAATTTTTTTCCCTTCTCTTTGGCAGACTCCACAGGCAGGGGGATTAGATTATATTCTGTTTCTTTCTGGTTTGAAATATTTTTAGACAACTGAATGGCTTTTCATTTAGTGCTTGTCCTGCAATTAATTTCTCATGTCCTCCCTTTCAATCTGGTGAGGCTTTTACAAAGTCTAGTGCATTGTGCTTTGTCCTCCCTTGTCCTTCCATTTCTGGGCAAGGAGGGCACATTCCTGTTCCCTGTAACAATAGGTGTAGCCACCAGGGGCTTTCTGTTGCAGAAAGTTGTTTGTTATCCTGGCATCCCACCCTGCCTGTGACCAGAGAGAGCAAAAGCTTCTCTCCCAGTCCCACTGACCAGACTGGAAGGCAGATGCAGATCACAGCAGGCCTGCTCAGATCACTGTAGTGCCATTTTATGCCAGAGCAAAACCTGAAGAGTTGCAGAGGCTGGTTGCTTTCGTGTGAGCTGTGAGCCACAACTCATGTAAGTCATGGATGCATCTGAGGCCTGAAGGGACTGTGGTGATCCATGGTGCTTTTATGTCAACACCATCTTAACCAGAGGCCTTGTAATGGTGAATGTGGCAACTGTTTACCTCATTTGTTAGAAAAATGGCAGAAATCTCTGGAAAAACTTGCCTCCAGAGGCTCTGAATCATTCCTTCATTACTAACGGATGGCATTTCATTCCAGCAGAACTGAGCCACCAAGCAATTACTGCTGTCAAAGAGGAGGCAATCTTTTAGTTGGCTGCTGCCTTGTCAGGCAATGAAAATCACAGAATCACGGAATGATTTGGGTTGGAAGGGACCTTAGAGCTTATCCAGTTCCACCCCCTGCATGGGCAGGGACACCTTCCACTGTCCCAGCTTGCTCAGAGCCCCATCCAGCCTGGCCTTGGGCACTGCCAGGGATGGGGCAGCCACAGCTGCTCTGGGCACCCTGTGCCAGGGCCTCAGCATCCTCATGGTAAAGAATTTCTTCCCAATATCTGATCTGAAGTTCCCCCCTGCTGATGTGGCTTGCCTGGGTGCTGTTCATTGAGCAGCCAGGCAGAGCAGCAGTGGCAGCCTGGGGTGCTGTACAGTGACAATAACCTCTGCCAGGGAAAAGGAGCAGCCTGAGCCACCTCCAGAGCACAGGCTTCAGCTCTACGTGGATTAAAACCCTGTAGGAGTGACCAGAAGTGACAAACACAGGGTTTCTGTTGCCAAGCACACTGGGTTGGGAGACTGGAATATAACACTCTTGCACGTGGAAATTAGCATTCATCTTTCTTAGGGAAATGCAGGAATTTTTATGGGATCCTGCTATTGCAAAATGATCTGAAGCAGTACCTCTCAACCTTACTGGTCCAGCCCCCAGTCAGTCAATCAATCAATCAATCAATCACACTCTCCACTTCATTTTTTGTAGGGGAAGAGGACCTTTTAGCTTAGCAACTGTCCTATCAGGGTTTGGTTTCAGGGAGAAGTTGTGGATTTGGCCCAGACTCATCCAGCTTGGAAAATGCAGGGTGAATACTCCCTACTTGCTGTAAGAGGCTTCCAGAGCTGAGTGGGGTCTGTGTGTTGCTGGCTCTGCTCTCCACATCCTCCCACTCACTCTCCCATAGCTTTAGACAGAGGAGAGGAATTGGCAGGAAATCCAAGCTACTCAAAGGAGTGGTATTTTAGCTTCTGTGCTGCAGACAAATATTCATGAACTTTGCTATGCTCTTTGGGTCCAGGAACTCCAGTAGCTCTCACTTTGGTGACACTCTTGATTTTACATTAACCTGAAGAAGGACCAGGCCAGCAGCAACTTGGGGACACTCAGGTAGAGAAAAAGAGTAACTGATAGGTCTGACACGTTTAAAATTGCACTCTGTCCTGGGACACACAAATGCCTGCTCTATCTGCCTCATCTCTAAACATTTATTTAAAAGCAAAGATAGATAAATAAAAGAAACTGCATGCTGCTGTCAAACAGTCTAGTGATTTAAGTTATGCAGATAGCAGATTAGTGAAGCATTTCACAGGAGGGGAAGCACACGTGCCAATCTACAAAAGAGTGAGATGAAACAACTGAAGGTGCTGTGAAGGACAGAGGTGCCTGCAAGCCATGATATGCACTCATAGTCTGCAGTTCCTCTCTCCCCAGGTGTTTTTTTTAATTAGTTATAGCTGAGTCTCTTGAGACTCTCTTCTAGATATGAACAACTCATTTTAAACTTCATCTGCGTGCAGACCTTACAAGAGGCAGGTTTGCATGTTGTGTTAATATCCATTTCTACCTGTATCAAAAAAGGACAGTGACAGAACAAAACAATGTAATTTTTTTTGTATTTCTAACATGACTAAGGCTGTGTAGGCTATTTGATTATTAGAAAGGAATTAGCTGTCAAACCTTGGCAGGTATCATGTGACTGAGTTTTGGGTGAAGGGTTAAACCCTCAGAGTTGTAAGAAAATCACATAACTGGAGGTCCTGCCTGGCTGACAGTATTGTGAAAAATGCTTCAGTCTGAATTAGGGTAACACTGCTGTGCTATGTCTCAGGTGACTGCATACCCAACCTTGCACTGCCCAGCATCTTGCACTTGTTAACTGCTTGAGCAAAGAGATGTATTTCTTTGATTTGTTACTGTGATTAGTGATCTTAGTCTGCCTCAAAACATTCCCTTGCTGGACTGTTGGGGGTTGGATCTGTTTCTTTTGTGTTTGTGGAATTTTTTCCTGGTGGTTTTGCTAGGTAACTAATTGCTGGGTACTTATGGGTACTTACTGAAACAAAGGGGGGCAGCAGGTTTTTCCTGGGGACAGCAGTGAACAGGACAGTTCGGTCTGAAGGACACCGCTCCGAAAGGACACTGGAGAACCAGAGGACCCTGCTGGTTTTCCTGCACTGGATTTCTCTCCAGAGGAAGACTGGACTCATCTCCTCACCACTGGACTTTCCTACAGGACCATCTCCACTTCACAGAACTGCATCTACTACTCCAGGAGGATTTCATCTGGACTGCTTTAACACCCTGACACCCAGGCTGTCAGGTCACATCCCCAACTCTGTCAGGGTTTTTTTTTCTGGGGTTTTGTTGTTTTTGTTTTGCTTGTCTCTTAGTGCTGTTACATTTGTATTTTTCTTTGTTTAGTCTAATATTCCTAGTAAAGAACTGTTATTCCTACTCCCAAATCTTTGCCTGAGAGCCTCCAATTGCAAAATTATAATAATCTGAGGGAGGGGGTTTACATTCTCTATTCAAAGGGGGATTCCAGGTTTTTGCTGGCAGGTACCTGTCTTTCAAACCAAGACATGGGCCTTCAGCCCAGTCCCTGCACCCTGCCATAGTTGTCTATGGATGGATCCCACAGCCAGTTGCACAACTCTGCACAAGATTTAAAGCAGCAGATTTAAAGCAGCTGTAATGTCCAGAAAGTGCTGCAAGCAAAAAGCTTAGCAATACTTACAACACTTCTGTGAGGAAAGCACATAAATATATTATTTACTCATGGAAATAGAAGCACATTTTCTCATCATAGGAAAGGAACAGTGGTCAGAGCAAGCAGCCAGGACCAGTTGAATATGAACAGGGAGGAACAAGCTTAGCCTCCCACTCTGGCTATGCAGAATCAAACAAGAGAAGGGGAACACAGCCATCCATAGCACGTACAAGGTCATACCAGACCAAACTAAGAAGGGAAGGTAGAGCCCTCTTAACACCTCTTCTTTCTTCCTCATGCTTTTCCTTCTTCTTTCTTGCCTCCACAAATTAAATCTGCAGCTGAGAATACTGCAAGTTTTTCTTTACAGGAAATACTTTTGTGTTGGGTGCTCCTGAAACATTATGGAAACCATTTGTGCTTTATGTCTTCCAGAAAATTATATTGATGTGCCTCAAGATGGGAGAGGTAAGACCAGACTTCAAGGAGCAGCTTTCAAGAAAATCAACTAAATTACAAGAGCTGAAAAAATTACAGATAGGCAGGAGAGAAAAAGACTACAAGAGGAAGATTGAGCAAGTCACCTGAAGACAGACACCATTCAAACTTCTACAGGCAAATGATATGGAAAGAGTCTCCAGGAGAAAGTAGTCTGTAAGCAATATTTTAATTCTAGACTGACACTATTATCTCTGAAAGGAAGGATCATATTTGTGAACATACTCAGTAGGAAGAAAATTACGTTGCTCTGGCAAATCCACACAAAGGTGGAAAACGACCACAAGACAAACCTTTGGTAGGTAACTTTTCTTTGCCTCCCCATCCATCAATTGCCATTTGAGCCTAATCTCAGCCTAAGTGTCAGAATCCTGAATGTGAGTTTTTCCAAAGTTCTCTGGTGAACATTTTGTCACTATAGGGTAGATGCTGGCAATCCACATCACTGTTAACCATAGTGTCCTATGCATTGCAAAGGTAAGCAGAGCCCTTGCATTGAGTCAGACTGCAGGGTGGCAATCACCTCAACCATAATGCACATTTTTAGATCACTGGCAATGACTCTGCTAAGACATCTGAGCCCATCTTAAATTCAGGTTCTTGAAGAGGGCAGCTTTATTAAGATGTAACACCATTCCACCCCCGAACTGCTTGAAGCTGAAAGCGAAACAGAAAGAATTCCAACAAACTGTGTATTTCAAAAGCAATAATGCCATTGTCCCCCTGCTTTCCAAGGCAATAGTCCAATTCCTTCAGTTACTCCCTGGCTGCAGAGTTTACCCCACATAAGTCTCAGAATCTGTTTGTAGGCCAAAAAGGCAATGACTTTGCCACAGAGGTATGTGGAGCACTTGATCACTGGGTTGGAATAGGTTGACTTAACTTACCACAGGACAGGGTTATTTTAAAATCATACAGTATCAATTACATGAGCAAATCCTGTGAAATTCAGTTATTTAAGATATTTGCATGGAGAACCTGGCAGTGACAAGCAAACAAAGGAGTTCATCTGGAAATCATAACACAAAGCCATGATAATGCCAGTTTAATCCTTCGTGTCTAATATTTTGTCCTGCAAATCTGAGTAACTTTAAAATAACCTTACATTTTACCATGTAACCACAACATGAGGAACACCTTTATAATGAATAATCAAGTGTTTCTTCTGTACCTCTTTGGCTGAATGAAGTTTAGTCTTTTGTTGAACTCAGAGGGGACACTCTTCTACTGGAGTCCAGGATGGTACATGACTAAAACCATGAATAAATAAATAGTGTTGGAGGACCCAACAAGGCTGGAAACCACAGGAGTGGAAGCCCAGTCTTCAAATAAAGCCCAGTGTGAGTAGGATGCCAACTTGCACATGCCCCTTTCCTCTGTAAACCAACAACTAAACATGCTGGGTATCGCTGAGTAAGGGCAGGCAGTGTCTAAAAGAGCAAATTCACAGGTGGGAGTGCCACCCTGCAGGCATGAAACTCCATCCTTTCCCAGGAAAGCTTGAAGCCTGGCCCACTCTCACTCATCAGAGAACCTCCTGCACGTCCTCCACCCCCAGCTTGTAGAGACCTAAGGGAGCTGCCACAGTGCACCTGGGGTGTTACACCTGTGTTACACCTTAAGCACTCTCCAAGGAAAGCAAAGCAAAGGAAGTAGCTGGAGGTGATGCCATCCATGCTCCTCCACACTTCCTCCTTGGCTCCAAGATCCAGAACCCCTGCAGACACCCAAAAAAGCATCCACAGTCACCAGTGTGGCGCTCTGCACTAACTGCTTGGCCCTTTTACCTTCTCCCAGCACCTACTTTCATTGTGAGGTGATGACTGCCACAGAGAGCTTTGGAAAAAGCTTATGTTCATAAAGGAATTTGTATTAGATACTGGTTTGTGTGACTTACTGTATTTTGTAAGGGGTTTTTTCCCTTTGGGAATTGTGCGTTATTAATGAGCAGTTTTATGCTTTACTTCTAGTACACGTATACCTTGTAATGGATGTGCTTTTTGTTTGTTTGTTTTCTTTTATTCTCTATACAGAGCCAGTAAATATAAGGTAGATACTCTCTGGCTGAAATTCTGATTTTGCCTAACAATTAATTTATGGATAAACCCATGTCGTAGCTGGTGAACAATTTTTCATCAATTGTGTTGTTTTAATCACCTGATAGTCTCTCTACTTTAGCAGAATAAAAGATCCTAAATAAGACTAATGCTAGTTGGGCCTTAAATTAAAAGGAAATAGTGCACTATCTATTTCCTTATCATTTCTATCAGCCCTTCTTCCTTGGTGTTGGGACACTGGAGAGGAGCACTGCCTACACAAACAGCCACGTGAACACCTCAGCCACCTCTGTAGCTGTGCTCTCATATCCCCCTGCATTTACTTGATCAAAATTATGGTGGACCAGATTACAATTAATTTTTCAGTTATTTATGCAGAGAGACTGGTTCAAATGCAATCCTTCTCTAAAAGAAATTATCTGGACTAAAATAATTGCATTTTCCTCTATGTACATCCTGACATGTTTGGAAAAATAAGGGACCTGAAATTCACACTTACAAAAGTGCATACATTATACCTCCCATGTGACAATGGCAGCTATCTCAGTGGCTGTTAGTGACCTTCCTGCTCCAGAAGCCTCTTCCCCTGTCCAAATAATCTCCTCTCTTCTGTTTCACTGAGAACTGTGTCCAACTTCTTAGTAATTGCTGTGTATAATGTAGGACATAAAAAGATAAGTTATAAAGCTTGTGCAGGACTTGGTGTTGTAATTTAACCATCTTTTGTGCCTGGTTATGGATTTTACAAAAAACAGAGTGAAAATAATCTGGCCTCTTAATGTATAATTCAGCATATTGTAGCAGCTATTTTAGACACCTGTTTTTTATAGTTTTACTACAGCTGTAATTTCTGTATCAGGACTGTCCACTTGAAGAAGCAGTGAAGTTAACACGTCAAAATGATTTTTTAAAGTCAGTTCTATTCCACCATCAGTGACTGTGTATGAAAAGTAAAGCAACAAAAACAAAACCTCAACCACTGCTGGGAAGAAATACCTTTACTCAGCCTCAAAAGTTCTCTTCTGTAAGACAGGCATTTCTTCTAGTCCTCCTTTTACAAAAGTAGTAAATTACTAAGAAGATAATATATATACAGTACAATAGTCTATTTTGATAGTCAGCAGACTATTTTAGGCCAATTAAGCTAACTAGAAATTCTAGGGTTGCAGTGATTTCTCTTTATGGATACATTGATGATAATACTGTTTCCATAACACTTGGTGTTTGAAATCAACACGTGCCAGTGTCCAGTGATTTGCTAATCTAGTTTCCAGTCTAATCCTGTCCTATTTTTTGCAGCATTCTCTGACTTCATATAATGAATCATGTTGTCTTTCTAAAGTGATTGCCAAGCAAACCAAAAATGTGTTTTACACTGCTATTGCACTGCTCTCGTCTTTATATACAGTAGTTTTTATAAAGATGTCCTTAGGTTTTAATAAATGAGTGTAATGTAAACTAATCTCTGTAATAAAACTTGCTTTAGTGTTTCAAAGGCTGTCTGGAATAGCTGTAGAGATTTGAGCTTCTGAGTATTTCAATAGCTTCAAAATTCATGGCTTCCTTTCCATCTGCAGGAAATCCCCAGATACCAGAACTCCATAGTCTGTGCAAGGGTAAAATGAAGAGAGTGCATTTAACCCAAAGAATGGACTTAGAGATGGGGGGAAGGGGCCCCAAGAAACCAAACCACACCACAAAAAAGACACTAAGGCCATTACATAAATCAATACATGCATAAATCAATCCATTTAGTCTGCATCTGGAGGAGAGCAATTGCTAATACCAGATATTTAAGAGGGAAGTGTGGGACACTGAAGAGAGACTGCTAAGAAATAATCTTTACACTACTCCAGGCAAGCTGAGAAGGCCAAACTGCAACTGAGCAGAAAGAAAGCAACATTTTGACTTTCACACACAAAGTACTCTGTCCCACATGGCTCACCTCCTCAGCTGAGGCAAACACAGTTTAGTTTGCTCTGCACAAAAAGGCAGGACCAACAATTCTCAGGGAGAAAAGAGATTTAATTTGTTCTTTGCTTTCAGGCTGAAGGATTTGGACAGTTTCCCCAGAAAGTTTTAGATTTTCTAAACACTCTCTCAAGTCTCTTTGTCACCTCTTGTTTAGGAGGCATCATTGCCCATGTTCCAAAAATACTGAGGGTGCTGAGCTGAAATTTCAACTCTCCCATTAGTAAAAGGGAGTATTTTTGACAACATCACCTCTTGGGACAAATTGCTCTCTTTTACAGAAAGAGTTCTTGCTCTGTCCTGCTGCCCCCAAGCTTTAGTTATCTTCAGCTATTTTCCTGTCCAGCATTTGCTGTCCTCTTTGGCCGATCCTGAATCCTTAAAATCTGACTGAAGTCCTGGCATTTATACAGAGCAGGTACCTTTTCCCATTAGAAATTATCCTCTCAGCATCAGATCACTAGCCTCAGACTAAAGACTGTGCTGCAGGAATATACCTAAACCATCAAAAATAGATTTTAAAGCCAAATTTTAAAGGAAGGATGAGAAATCCTTTTTAATGTCACTTACTTCATGTGCCAGAGTGCATTTCTGGAGCTTCTATAACAAAGCACGAGCCCTAAAGTAGAACAGGATAATTTTCATTGAAGCAACACTTCAGTAATTTTTAGGGGTTTTGCAACTGTAAGAGACTACAATTGCACTCCACTGTGCTAAAATTTATGGAAGGTATTGCAGAAGGAAAGAGGACAAAAAGCAGCTTTAAAAATACATGAATGTGTAAAATTACAAATAATTGCAACCCAGTCCCCTTCTCAAACTGCACCTGCAATTGTGAAAACAGTTAAATATATGAGACAAAGGATGTAAATCAATGAATTGGGTGTGTTACAGCCCCCTCACCAAGTTTCAACAGTTTTCATTTTGTGCTTCCAGTAATTGAGTAAGGGTTATATTCAGCACATTATGCTCACCAGGAGCAGCTTTTATATACCAAGGAGCAAATTAAATACCTCCCCTCCATGGGAGATGTTAAAACGCTGATATTGACTTACAGACTGCCATTATCACCAAGTTAAAAACAAACAGGAGCATCACAGCCAGTTCCTTTAAACTGTTTATTCTTACTAGAAAGCAGAGACTCCGTTGATTTGCTGGTTGCTCACATGTACAGAAGGACAAGGAGAGAAAAGAGAGCTAAGATTTGACTTTTATTTCCAATAAAAAAAAACCCTGTCACTCACCCAAGCCATTCCCAACAATTAATTTAATTTGGAACATGAAAAAACATTACTTGGGGGGGGTGGAGGAGGAATATACCAATACATTAAGTATGAATATCTACTGCTGCTGCTTTGCTGTAGTGAGAATTAGCAGTGACAATCGGGTGTAAATCCTTGGCTTTGACAACATACAAACAAAAAAAGTTTGATCTAGGTAACATCTGAGAATACTCTCCCCTTAGCCAGCTACAGAGATTTAATTTAAGGCATTTTTATGAATTACATGCCTCATAGTTACTGCTTAAAAATGCAGTACCTTTTTCAGGTAGGGCT
Source organism: Peucedramus taeniatus (assembly GCA_013400575.1). Taxonomy (NCBI): domain Eukaryota; kingdom Metazoa; phylum Chordata; class Aves; order Passeriformes; family Fringillidae; genus Peucedramus; species Peucedramus taeniatus. The sequence goes on from WBNO01028403.1 coordinate 242,636, forward strand.
ACTGAAAACAGTTGAAACCTTTGAAATATCTGAAAAGCTGTGTTCCTTTTTACCTCAAGGCATAAAGCCCACCTCCTCTGCTCTCCAGCATCTGCTGTCCTGAGAATTAAGAATGTTGCATCATTACTACTATTACTGTGCAGTATCACACTGTTACCTGCAAGGCCACCTTCCTCAAGCATGCCTGGCTTTTGTTGGAAGAATTTATGTTGCAAAATGCTTCTGGGGTGGGTGGGAGCACAGGAGGAAGTGCCACCTCCAGTGAGCTAGTGATAGCTGGGGTTTGCTGTATAAACTCCATTATCATTTTAACCACACAGTCCACCTCCTATTTCCCTGGGTGAATGCACTCCCAGCAGCCACCAGAAAAAGCCAGTTGGGAATTTCTCTGCAAGGAGACACAGCATCCCTGTGCTGGATCTGCTATTATTATGCAGATAGAGGAGCTCAGAGACATTTCACAACCTCTCTCTCTTTTCTTTGCTAGCTGCATGAATGTTGGTTAAAGAAATCATCTCCAGGTAATAAAAAACCTTAAAAGCCCCAAACCTTGAGGAAAGAAATCATGCAATACTGTGAGTCTCACTGATTTTGTTTTGTTATACTACCCACAGAAATGCCACATAAATAAAAAGCACTGCTTAAGCCCCATTTTTATGGAGCTTCTAGGCTGTAGCTCAGTGGCACAGGAGGTGACTTCTGTGTGTGCTCTGCAGTCATCACTCCTCCTTTTCACATCTTCTCCCCACACTGCCCATAAACCAGGAGCACTCTAAGCATGGCAGGCAGTGCTTTTGCACTGCTGGAGGTGCTCCCACCCTCCCTGAGAACCAGCCATGCCTCTCAGCCCTCAGCAAGCAAAGACTTCTCTGCAAGGACCAGCAGCTTCACCTTCAAAAGCATTGTCCCTCTGAAATAGAGATTTTGGACTTCACTTGAATTAGCAATATGAACTAAGCATTTAAAGTTTAGTCTGTAGAACTGTGTGTTGAATTTTAACCTTTTTACTTAAGAAACCTCTGCTATGGTACAAAGGGCATAGGAAAATGCAAATTTCTGAAGTTTCTTGCATAAAGAACAATACCAAGAGAAGACTAAGAGATACAAAAAGCCCAGATAAAGAAGCTCCTCTGTCTCCAAGCTAATTAAGACCACAGACTATCCTGATAAAAACCAAGGGACCAAAAGCGCGTGTGCAAAGGAGAAAAGTTCAAAAGTTCAGTCATGAGGAAGACCACAAATCTTCAGCCTCAGGGACCACCAGAGACCCCCGTGCGACCACCACAGCAAACAATGCATGCCCAGAAGGGCGTGGATCTGATCGCCATACGAGGCGAGGACAGGCGGGGCCAGGGGTTGAATATGCATGGGAAAGTTGTGCAATGTCTGCACATGGAACACCTTTGTGAATAAAGCTGTGGGACAGCCCGAGGCTCAGGGCACGAGTTTTCATGAGAATTATCTCACTTGTGCTGGGCACTGACATGCACACCCACTGCATAACTAAACCTGGCTGTGGAGTTTATTTATTCCACGTATCGCTTCACCTCTCAGTCTGTGCAGGGAGCTCTCTGCTCACTCAAGGCATCTCTGACTGCTGCCTGTGGCTGCAGGACCAATTCCTCTGCCTCAGGTCCTCCAGCATTACACTGACAGAAAGGGAACCACAAACGTGCGGAAAAAGTGCCCAGAAGTGGAACTGATTCAGGACAGAAATAAAATGGGAATACTTGGAGTACTTGAACACACTTTCAACTTCCTCTCCCAATCACCAGTGTTCAAACAGGAAAGCAGGCCATGGGAGAGCCACTGGCATTAAGAAATCTCCTTTCTTCTCAGCTGTAGGATTGTAGGCACTAAGGCTTCCAGCAGCCTTTTGCAGAGACACACATTCCTTGCTGGCAGGAATGGAGAATTGGGTAAATCCAGTTTCCTGTTTCACTTCTCCTTTGCAACACTTCAAGAAATAATATTTTGGCTGGAGTGTGCTCTTTCCTAACCAGCTGCAAAATGCCATTCCCTACTGCAGCCCAAACCTGTGTAGTCACTACAGGCTCCCAAATGCAATTCTAACACCAGCCCACACTGGAGGTCCAGCGTGCTCTGGACCAAGCCTTGTTCCTGAAAGAGATTCTGTCAGAGCTGTGTATAACTTGCAACCTGATGCTATGGGCAGATTGTTGCATGGCCACTTCCCAAGGTTTGACCCAGGGTCCCCCGTGCTATCCTTTCCTCCCTGGAAACTGCCCTTGCCTTTGCCAGGTCTCCCCATGTTGCAGGTGTGGTTTTCCAGCCCCACCACTCTCTGCCTCACTCCATCACCAGGCAATGTGGCACTTCCCTTTGTTTTCCAGGGAGCCAGGAACATCTGCATGCCCTAAGGGAAGGAAGCAGTTTTTAAAAACACAGAAAGTGTGAGCTTTGCATCTGTGATTCAAACCCACACTCTTCTGCCCCAGTGCTACCCAGTTTGCAGCACATGGTTGGGCTTTGGCTTTGCTGCTGAGGTGAATTGAGGAGACAAACCTCGGGGAGCTGGCGAGCAGCAAATAAATTTGGAGAAGAGTAGGGTAAAAATAACAGGGTCTGAAGGAAGGCCAAGCCATGTGTCTGGTTACTGTGAGCCCCTAAGCCCAGCCCCAACCCCCCTGTTTGCACATACCCAAGCAGCAGCTTCATACCTCAGCCAGGCTCCTTTCCCAGGCAAAGTCAAACATCCAGGGATCTCCTCGGATCAAAGGGAGCCGCCACTCGCCCAGGGCATGTGAGCACATACCAAGGATGTGTCTGCAAGCATGAAGAATGGGCTGGCCCAGACCCAGAAAGTTTCAGCCTGCTTGGCTGAGAGACTCAGGCTCTCCTCCTGTGTGCCATGTCCCAGCTTGAGCCACTGGCTTGGCCATGCCCTTCAAGCCTGTCTAACTTACATCATTAATTCCTCCAGTGCTGCTACAGGAAAACGGGCACTACAAAAGGCTACTCACAGAAAGACACACAGAAAACTTCAGAACTAACAGGAAAACATAAAACTGGGTGGCAGGGGCACCCTGAAGAAACATGATGTTTTTGCCAAAGCAACTGCAGGATTGTTTGGTTTTTGGGTTTTTTTTTTGCCATTTCAGCCAAAAGTTTCTCATCCAAGAAAATCTACCCTGGTGTGCCCAAAGCCATTGGTTTTAGCTGCGCTAGTCATGGGTTTCCATGTGCTTTGTAGCTCCGAGGTACAGATCAGAGAGGTTGGGTGGGATGCATTTGGTGGCAGCCAAGTCTTAGCAGGTCAGTATTACACCTGGAGCTTGTAGGGCATTCAGGGAATAGAGTATGAAGCAAAATGTTGGGCTATTTCTTGCCATAGACTGTATCAAAGAGAGAACACCAATAAAATTGCCCTGCCTGCAGAATATTGCACATTCTTCAGGCCCTCCTAGTAGGGATTTCTTGGGTGTAAATATGAGGGGTTTCTCCTAATACCTTCATCTGATCTCCAGGTTAAGACACGTACATAACAGAACAGCAAATTCAAGTCCTCAGGGAAAGCTTTGTGAAAACTGCTGTGGCTGATGCATTCCCAGCATCTGCTGCTTTAATCCTCCCTTGTTGGAAGAGAAAGGAACTCAGCAACAGGCTGGTAATTAATTCTGCAACAATACTCAATAAGGAAAAGTTTGGTTTTAATAAACAGAACAGAACTGCTGATTTAACACAAACATATTCAGTTAGAAGGACATCTCAAAAATATTTATATTAGAAGCAAGAACAAAGCAATAATAACCACACTCTACAGGAAGTATTGCTTGCTGTCTGGTGATTAATAAACCCCAGGAAAGAAAAAAATGGATGGTCTAAATTTTTATTCCCTGTTTCCCATAAACTGAAGCACACAAAGGAAATAAATGCCTATGGTGAAACCAAAGCCAACATTTTGCTGTGAACTTATGTTATTACAGGAATGTCTTGAGATGCCCCTCCCCAAGGAGCTCAAGTGATTTCTTATAATGGTGATAGAGGAACAATGGAGAAGACTTCTAAAACAGTGAAGACTTACCCAGTTTTTATAAACTGTCTGTCAAGCAGAGGAATATTTCCTCCCCTGCTGGTCTCTGCAGCCATAGCTCCAGCAGAAAGCAGTGGGAGCTCAGGCACATGCAGCCTCAGCTAGCAGCAGCAGTTAGTCCCTACCAAAACATGCTAAAGAATGTGCTAAAATTCAACTGCAGTTTTTCTCCCCAAAACATTTAGCTCAACAGGAAATACAATGTCATACGGGCAGTAAAAGTTTTAATTTCTTTTCATTATCCTTTGTGTTTCAATAAACTGTTGGAAAACAGACTACAGAACACCCCTGGATGCTCATCTCAGAATACTTCTTTTATCTAAAATACCCTCTCCCCAAATCTGCCTGGCAATATGTTCTGAGGAATCAGTCTGTCATCGAGAATGTGCCAGACAAGAGTTAGAACCCCAACGCCAGACCACAACTGGAGGTCGTGTGGGTTTTTGGCTGCCAGAAGCTTTCTCTGAGCCCTTGAGCTGCACAGTTCAGCTCTCACCATCTCAGGTCCTGTTGTGGTCCAGCCCCAGCCAGCAACCAAACACCACGGGGCCACTCCCACCAGTGGGATAAGGGAGAGAATTGGAAGGATAAAAACCAGGATACTCATGGGTGGAAATAAAGGCAATTTAACAGGGAGAGCAAATGCCACACACAAAAGCAAAGCAAAACAAGGAGTTTATTCCCTGCTTCCTGTGGGCAGGCAGGTGTTCAGCACCTCCAGGAGAGCAGGGCCCTGTCCCATGGAATGGTGACTTGGGCAGACAAACACCTTTGCCCCAAATGTCCCCACCCTTCCTCCTTCTTCCTCCCCCTTTACATAGTGAGCATGATGTCACAGGCTCTGGAGCATCCCTTGGGTCACTCAGGGTCACCTGTCCTGGCTGTGTCTCCTCCCAAACTCCCAGGCACCCCCAGCCTCTCCCCAGGGTGGCCTTTGAGGGGCAGGAAAGGCCTTGGCTCTGTGCAATCCCTGCTCAGCAATAGCAACAACATCTCTGTGTTATTGCCCTGTGTGCAGCACAGATCCAAAGCACAGCCCCATTCCAGCCCCTGGGAAGGAAAATAACTCCAGCACAGGTCCCTAAAAAGAGGTATATGTCCAAGTCTAACATTGCATGGAAACAACCTGGAAACCTTTATGAAGTTTTCAAATGCTGTGATGAAGATGACAAAGAAAGAGTCCATAAGGATTTGCACTCAAACACTGGTTTAAAAATAAACAGAAATATTGCAGTAATTTAAATATGTTTGTCCAGACCTCTCTTCCACACACTATGGATACAAATCTGTCCCTTGCACCACATCAGGAAGCTTTGAAAGGAGTCATTAAGTCACCTCTGTATTTGGTGTGCTCTTTTTGAGTGTCAGCTTCGTTTCCACAGACAAAATCCCCCAAGCCCAGCTGTGACATTCCTATGCTGCATCAATCACTCACTGTGGACACTGCTCCTTGCTTGCACCACAGCAGCTGGAACGTGGAATCCTCAGCTGGCACGTGAAAACTGCCTTTTCTAGACAGCTGGAATTGCTGTAGCAGCCTCCTCTGCAACCAGCTCTTCTGCAGGCTGACTGAAGTGTAGAAGTCACAAATATATAAAAGAGGAGGTGGAAACATTGAGGATCAAAGCAATGGGCAGAGAGGGGTTGTTTGCTTTTAAGTTCAGAGTTGGGAGTGTCCTTGGGGTTTTGCTTTGGTTTTTGAGCAGCACAGGGCCAGTGGGGTCTGTCCAGCATGGTTCAAAGGCAAAAGAGTTGGCAAAGGTGCCAAGTGCCAGGAGAGGGGGAGGTCAGAGCACGTGGCAGTCATGGCAGAGCTGAAACTCCCTTGTGCCTGTGGATTTTACTCAAGTAAATTCCATCATTCACCTGTCCCACACAGGGCTCTGCTTATTATTAGCCCTGGCCATGCTGCAAATTTCAGTGCCAGAGCCCGCGGTGTGAAATGCCCAAAGGATTTGTGCCCAAAGGAGCTCCTCTGTAGCAGAGGAACTACTGGCACACCTGCACAACACCATGAGAGCAAAAGACTGCCAAGATGAAAAGGCTTTTTTACTCACTTTACTCCTCCTGTTTTCCCTTTCTGCCTCAAAAATGAAGCTCTGACTCTTAATTTCTCGTTCTTTAGGTGCTGGATGCTCAGTAGTTACCCCTCATGCCCCCATGAGGGCTTTGGCTGTGCTCCAGGACCAAACAGCAATAGATGGAAACCACAGGACACAACAAGAACATTGTGTGGCACAAACACCAAACTATTCATATGTCCCACACTCCTTGATTTTAGTCTTAGGTCTAATGAATTCCCAGCAAATTTGCCATAAGCATATAAAATCCCTAAGAAATCAGAGTCCAAGAGAGGGACAGGAAGGATTTGGGCAATATATTTCATCAACTCAACAGAAATAGAGGTCTAAAGTAAGTTACTCTCATGACACTTATAAAGGCAAGTCTGAAAATAAGCAGGAGGAGATAATTTTGTAATTCTCAGTGTGAATCCTCAAAATAAAGAGCTTTATTCTTTGAAATAGAAAACAATCATTTATTCCAGCTGTGTTCACATCCTTTTTGCCTTCCAGGGTTAATCTGCTGAAAAGCTTTTAGCTAAGATTAATATATATCCAGCTGTCTCTGGATTTTTCTGTTTTATCCAAAAATTAACACACAGCAAACAAACAAACAAATATTGGCAATAACATATTAGCAAGAAAAGGAGCATTCCAATTCAAACACAATTCCCACAGCGTTGCCTTTCATTCTGGAAGAATAAAGCCAATTGAATTTGTTTTCTAAAGGGAAAAAATTGAGGTGAAAAAAGGTACTCTGCTAATTTATAGCATTGTTCAGAAGACAAAGAGATTAAAGGGATTAAGATCTGGGAGTTTAAAATTGCTGATTGCCTGCATGGTATGTGCAGAGGAACATCAGTGGGGAAACTGGGGCTACCAATGCCACAATGGTTTCACCTCATACCAGCAAACCCCTTAAAACCTTCTTCAGGAGAGCACAACATTCACTTCAATGTGCTCAATCACTCCTTGTTGCCCCAGACAATTCTGTTCTCCTCTACAGGATGTTAATTAGGCAATTGTTTGCTCCTACATAGCTGATAAGATCTGGTTATTAAAATTTTTAGAGATGCCTCTGCCTGAATGAGTGTAAACAAGACCATATGCCAAAGTCAATAGTATGGATTTTATTTAACAGTAAATCTGAGAGAGAGAAATGGAAAAGAGTGGGGGGAGAGAGAGATAATGACAGAGACAGGTAAGGAGGAAAATATCACCACTCTGTGGATCCCAACAGCATCCCATTGATCCTCTCCATTTGTCTTTTTGGTGATGAGGGTCCCCCAAAAAACCAGATACATTTGGTTCAGGTGGGAACACCCAGTTACCTCCCCTGGGGGGGCAGGTTTGACACTGTCTTGCAAGATCTGTTGCATCACTTTGCATCATGTGCAGTCTCCTGCTGCAAGGCCTCAGGAATCGGTCTGGGGGTGCTTTGGGGATCTTTGATGGATTATGACTCCCTTAGCAGCCAGTTTTGCTAAAGAAGTTCTTTACCAAAACACAAAACAAAAAATGCCCCATCATGGAAAGGCATCTTTCAAAGCTGAGAAGTTCAGTGTGAACATCTGTAACCAGAACAGAGAGAAGAAGCTGACCAAGACAGCACCAACGAGCATACCTTGATCTGGCCTCAACGTGCCAGTTTTTAAGGAATTTTTCAAGTCTTGCTGGATTCCTTGATACACTCTCAGAGTCAGATACAGCCTGCATGTATTTGGCTTGCTGTTCTTTACTTGTAGCTTTCCATTTACTTAGTCATCATATGGAATTTTTTTCAGGGCAAAGTCGCTGTCGTTTCATAGCTGACACTGTAAGTATCACCCTTCCTTAAAAAAAAAACAAAACCAAAACAAAACAAAAAAAACAACAAACAAACAAAAAAAAAAGTGCTTTTTAAAGGACCTTTATTGTTCCTTTGTGTTTAATTAACCACCAACAACAGGCCCTGTGATGTTTTTCCTTCTGAGATTATGAGGGACTCGCTTCCAACTCTTTGGCAAAAGTACAACCAGAGGCAAGGTTAACTTTCCAGAGGAGCACCACAGAATAGTGGAGAAAGTCTGTGGTGTGGTGAGAGGTTAAATGAAGGCTGTGCAGAAATGCTGGCCAGCCTGAGTAGTAAGGATAAGGTCAAGCCCATAGGGACCAAAGAGAATTCAACTTTTTAACTGAGTTTTTCAGAGAAAAATGCTGTTTCAATTCGACCAAAATTGGAAGAAAAGAATCTCATGAAAATGAAGCTGGATCTTATTCTATCACAAATGTTTCTGAAAGACACATTCCAAAATGGATTAAAAAAAAAAAAAAAACTCCAATCTTTCAGCCTGTATGTACCATATTAAATTTTCCTCTAAAGCTTAAAATGGAAATAAAATAGATTCTTGCACACAGTCTCTGCAAATACTGAACATGGTGTGAGGAGCAGGAGCTCTCCCCAGATCTCAGCTTTTTTTCAGAGTAAACCAAGCTGTTCTCTGATCAGCACTGCAAGAGGATATATAACTTTAGATACTACTCAAGTCCTTGTCTTTGGTGATCCACAGAAAATGTGCATCTGTTACAGCAAAAGGGAAGCTTCATTGGATCTGAAGAAGCTCAAGTTTTCAGGCTGGGTGTTCCTCATGTCAGCAGCTAGTGCAAGAACCAGGATGAATGAGTGTTTTCCATCACCTTCCTTTTGGGGCCGTAAAAAGATCAGTCTTAAATGTTATCACACACAAAACTTTTACTCATGTTTTTTCTAAATAAAGAAAGATTTTTTTCGACATCAACTTACAAGGAAAATTCTTCAGGATGATCAGTTCTATAGAGGTGTAAAGGCTGACAAGGAACAGGAAATTCAAACTTCATAGAAGCTGTGGAAATATTCCCCTAATGTGTAAAAACAGTTATCAGAGGAACCCTTAAACATCAATCTGTTAATTTTTTTTTGGGCCCTGGTGGTGTTTTCCTGTGAAAGCACAAGCCTTGCCAAATCCAAACCAACCACCCCTAAGGAGCAATTGAAAAATGGTACACAAAGAGGGAAACATTCCCAAATGTGCCAGGGCACTGCAATATCCAAGCATCTCCAAATGGCCTGGTAAAGGTACTAGGGCTAAGTGATAATAGATAAAATTTTATCTGTTAATATTTTATTTTAAAATATAAACAGAAATTTTTTGGTAACAGGTGCCGAAAAATCCAACTAAAAAAAAATAAAGATAACGACAGAGTGAAGGACTTTCAAATATGCCTTGGACAAAATAACATGTCAGCATAGTTAAAACTAGTAATGACATGATATCATTTGAATTTCAACGCAGGTATAGTACATGTGGAAAGCAGCAAGTCACCTTTAAATAGCATTTCACTTCTAAAGGGAAATGCATACCAGAACCAAAAAGCAAACACAAAAATCCCTTTCTCACAGACTCCCATGTTGCAAAGAGGCTCAGATATTGGTGCTGTTCCTGGATCACTGCTACAATACCACTTCTACCTCCTCCTTTTCTGCTCATTGCTGCTGCTTTTGCTTGAGAGTTCAGCAATTCAGCAACATATCAGACACATGTATCCAAAAACCTGAGGGTTTAATATGGATTAAATAATTGAATGTCTTCTCAGTAATGCCAGTCTGGCCAAGCATCAGTAGACCCCTAAAAAAAAATGGTATTCATGATCTTCTAGCCTCTCTCAAGACACTGCTCCCAAATCTGTCAAGACTCTTCTGCACCCTCTGAAGTGGTGTAAAATTTATCCTCAGGAAGGATTCCAGGCTGATGGTTCATCTTTTCTTACTTCCAGAAATCTGAGCCTACCCTGAAGCTGTGGGATTTCCATTGCAGCACCCTCCCCTGCAACTGGCCTACTCCTCACAACATCTTCTAGCAATTTTGTCTTGGCAGGTTTTCTGCAAGGAAGCAGACTGCAAGAAGCAGACTTGTTCTCCTAAAACACATCTATGTGAAAAAGTAGTTGGGGTCCTTCAAGTTCAAACAAATACTCCTGAACTGTTTTTCTTTGCATGGAAAACTCAATAACTGGCTCCTCTAAAAAGCCAGAGTGCAGATGTTGAGGTGTTGCTTGAAAAATTCAGCTTCTGCTATTTCTCAGGGTTGGGTGCACATGTGACCTCACGGCAACACGCACACCCAGCCGAGGCTTCGGCAGCTTCACAGGTCAAAATAAACACAATAAACCACAGAAAATTCAATATATGGTGCATGAGATACTCGCCTTTTCTTCAAGGGAAGCTCTATTTAACAGACTTCCTGCTTTATTTTTTATGACAGCATCTGTCTCATTTTATCAGGCTTTTTTCCCAGCAACATAAAGAGCCTTCTGCGGCTCACTTTCAAGTTGGATTTGGTGCTCACTTGCACAGTTAAAACAACAAATCATGAAAATGAGATGGCAAGCAAGCAAGAAAGGGGTTGAGACTGTCCACTGTCCATGTCTGCAGAGCTCACAGAGCTCCATCATGTCTATCCACTAAGGGCTTACTGATGGCATGGAAGTACCCTGGAATCACTTGGGTGGGAAGCAGCACCCCAGATCAATGGGATTCCCAAAACCTGGGAGAGATGCAGAGATGCCCTGCAGTCTGTTGCTGTCCAACATCCTCCCCATGGCCCCAGGATTTCCATTTGTGGCAGACTCACTATTATCACCACTTTCTCAGCTTCTTCATCTTTTCATACCAGATTGCTGGCAGCATTAGGAAATGGTAATCTCTATTTGCTACCCACTTCATTTTTCACTTACTTTGGTTTATTTTCACTTAGTCTTATTCTTCTTCTCTTTATTGCCTTCTTTTCTCAACTGTAACTGCATCAATATTTAAAGCTCTTTAAAGATTAAATTACATGTATAAAGAAAAGCAAGGCACCAGGCTAAAGATATATAAGATATATCAATTACTGTTGCCTCACAATAACAGTAGTGACAAAATACAGATCAGCTGCAGCCTCTAAAACATTTACCCAGAAAGGATGGGGTTTTCCTCTACTAGCATTAAAGGAGAATTTCATGTTCCCATTGTGGCCTGTTTGCTTTCTTCTGTTTCCACTGTAACACAGAGCCCTACAAGCTTGTGTGCCCAAAGGAACAACACCCCCTGCTTTTCCCCTCTGTACATCCACTGTGCATGTCCAGATTACCTGGAGCATTAATGAGTTCTCAGCTCAGGACTTGCTGAAATAGCATAACTTCATGAGGGCTATGGAATAATTTATTACATATAGCTCAAAGTCAAACACACTTCTGCCCATCCAAAATTTTAATGCAGGTTTAGTACACGTGGAAAGCAGCACATCACCTTTAAATCACATCACTTCCAAAGGGAAAGAAATACAAGAACAAAAAAGCAAACAAACCAAAAAAGTCCTTTCTTGCAAACAGTTTTCCACCAGTGTATAGAAAGCAAAATGGAACAGATAAAGCCAGTGTCCTGGACTGAAATACATCCCATGCATCAGACAAGTTGAAGTTTAAATGCAGGCAGTTCCAGAGCCACAGTGCTGACAGGAACCTTGGTGGGCCACATCATCTATGCCCAGGGCACATGACAGGACCAAGCCCAGCCCAACAGACTGGCCTGACTCTCACAGACCAAACCCCAGCCAGGGAGAAGCCTCCATCCCTCAAGGGCAGCTGCTCCTGTGTTCCCCCAGCACAGCACACAGTGCCCAGGGATGTTCTTTAGAGACTGTGAGATTCTTCAGAAAGTCATTTACCACTCCCCAGCTTTGTACCTGGGATAAGAAAGGATGGGTAACTTATTCCTTTTTTTATACAACATCACTCAACTGATGCCCCTGCCAGCTGGGGATGATACAATCCCACTGCCTGACACTTCACCATCAAGGAACTGGTTGTGTTTTCACTCAGGATGTTAACAGGGTGTGTGCAGAAGAAAGACAGCAATAGTCTACATATATTATATATATATATATATATGTATTAGATTATTATATAATACAGATATTTATATAATATAGATAATTATTAGATTAGATTATTATATATCTATATCAATATATTAGATATTACATATCTAACACTGGCTCTTTACATAGTCTAATTAAACAGCTTTTAAACATCACTGAGTGGCTGCCACGCAGGACTCACCTTTCAAGAAGGGAAATCCTGCCATATCCCATCTTTCCAAGCCACCTAATCCCTCTGCCCAGGTGCAGAGAGTCCACCCACCCATCCATGTTTATCAGCCAGTCACCAAACAGGAGGGAAACATTCAGCATAGGGCTTGGAAGTTTCCCCCAGCAGACATCAAACAACATCTGTGCCAAGCCAAATAATCAATGGAATGGTTGGGAAACATCATCCCATACTGGTTTTGTCTAGAAGTATAAATTCACATTAAAGAGGAGCCTCAATTCAAATGCCCTGCTATTTTCAGGATTTGCAGGTGGCTGATGCTATCTCTGCCAAACCTGCTCTACTCTTCCCCACAGCTCTCCACTCCTCACATCCCCACTGTGCTGCCCAGACCTGGTACTGTCCATCAGTACTCATTACAGGGTGGGAGATGCCTCTTGGAGCTCACTATCAGAGAGAAGAGATAGCCATGAAGCTAAAAACATACACAGGAACGAGCAAGCTATATGGAATTTTTCTCAAAGGTGCAAAAATAGGAAGCTGGGAATAAGTTACTTGGAAGCTAAGCCTAACCTGAAGTTTGAAGGCAAAAAAGGGCCAAATACCAGTGAGAAAATTTCTTGAAGGCTTCCCACAAGGGCCCTTGGACCACTTTGGTCACAGTCTGGTGCCTCCTCAGGGTCACCTGCAGCTGCAATGACAGTCAGTGTTTCCCCAGTGTTGTGTTACAAAATATTGTCACACAAGATTTCCAGCAGCCATGGGGCATCACACAGCTGCAGAGGCAAAGAGACACAGGCAGGGGACAGAAGTTCACAACAGACACAGGGTAATTGCTACATTTCAATGAGCTGGGCAAAACAAAGACTCTTTGGTAGAGTGAAATTACTTATGTCATTGACAGAGGCAAAATGCAATTGGTAGGAAGAAAAGAAACCTTTTCCAGACAGGATTTTCAGTGGTTTTGAGGTTAAAAGAAAGGGGGAAACAAAAAAGAGATTTAAAATTCTAAAAATTAATGTGTTCAGTATACTTAAATATTCAGCTGGGAAGGCTTTGTAGCTCTGCGTCCTGGAATTCATCATTATTGGAAAAAAGTTTAAAATGAGCTTTTTACAGCTAAAGATTTGACCTGAATCAGCAATGCAGCCAGCCACAGATGTGAAAAATAGGAAAACAATGGAACATCAGTATTTAGGTTTACCTGCAACATCAGCATGGAAGAAGAGAAGTCTCTATAGCTTCTTGGCCCCTGGGGTTTCACAAAGGGTACATTTAAGCTTTTTGCCCTAACCCCTCTAAGTTTTGCCCTTTCTAAGTTAAAAGAAAATCTACACTGCAACCTCCAGCCTTCCAGAGCTCCTGATGGAAAAAAAGGCCACTGATTTTTCCAGTCTTCCCTGGGATTTGCTCCTGAGAGCTTGGAAACTGCAGGTTTGTGTGCCTGGCTTGCACTAGAGTACAAGGAGCCAAGTGCAAGGGTCATGCTCTGCAGATAGTGGCAGATGATGCCAGACAAACTCCTCATTTTACTCTACAGGACAGCCACTAAGCTTTTGCTTCCTGGTCAAACTTGCAAGGCATCCAACAAGAGAAATTTAGCAGCTAGAGGGATGTGTTTTTCCAGTGCCAATTCAGGTCTTAAGTTTGCTTATTCTCCTCACGTAGCACAACTGGCAGAAGTAACAGAGAGAGATCAAAAGGAAAAGAAACTACATGAGAAAAGATGAAGTATGAAATAATGCTGGTAACAGACAAGCTGCAATTCATGATCAAAGGAATGAATCTGGCCCAAACTATATAAATAAAGAAGTATCTTCCCCCATTTCTGAAAGGAAGAATTTGTTGTTTGCCCTCATATCACGCAATCCTTTCAAGTGCAGATATACTTACGTAGCTGAAAGGAAAAAAAAAGTAACAGAGCACCTCAAATTTTGTCTATTTTGCTTTATTCATAATGAAAGAGGGTTCTCCTGGGATCTCATTGCTTTCCCATTCATGTTATGCATAATCCACAAAATAAATAATCAAACCCCAGAGCATTTTCCATCCCACCTAAACAAGGAGAGTGTCAAAACAAGGTGTCCTTACCATTACCAGCTCTAAGCAAAGGGTCCTCAGCAGCCAGATCAGCACTGCATGCCCCACACATTTCCCCTCCACAGTCCCAGAGTAGATCTGTGAGACAGAAAATGTCTCACCATCATCTCCCAGGGAAGGCAGCACCCACCCCATGGGGCTTCCTGGTCCCTTGAATTCAGCTGGAGCAAGAGGCTCAGAGAGGGCTTGATGAGGAGGTGGTGGAAGCACATGGAAAAAAATGGTTTTCCACCCATTCAAACTGACCTCAAAGCCACTGGAAGGAAAAGTGCCTCAAGCATCTCACCCTCTGACACATGAGCAGCTCTGCATTGAGAAAGTTGCCTCCAGGTCTGCTGCTCAGGTGAGCAAAAGAGTCTGGAGTCCTGCAGCACCTCCACCTAGGAATGGACTTCTGGGCCCCAGGGAAAAGGAAACCTTTTCACTGCTTGGAAAAAAAAAAAAAGAAAAGAAAAGAAAAAGTGATATTTTACTATTCAGACAAAGACAAATCAAAAGGAATACCTAGGAATTTTGACTTTGACTTTTAAAGTCCCAAACACCATTTGCCTACCATCTTATGTATTAAGGCCACACAACACTGTGGAGGCTGCCTTGCCAAAGACCAGGAAGCAGCAGAGTTTCTGTGACACATGCTGATTTTCCCCCTCTACCCCATGTCAGAAATGGGTCCAGGCCCATCTCCCAACTTCAGGAGGGGTTAATGCCAGAAGCAGCACCAGCACCACCTTCCTTGGTGTGTGCAGATGTCTTGTGCACACCTTTTGTGTCAGAGTCAGAAAAATGTTACAGCATTTTCTGCTGAAATGGATGGCCTCCCAGCACACCTGAGCAGGGAGATATTTGCACAGAGAAATGCATCAGCCTGACATCAGCAATGACTGATGGGCACCCTGCAGAGCTGAGCATTCAAAGCCTTTGTGTTCCTATGGGAAGGACCAATCTTTGAAAGACCTGGGCTGATACTTTTGTTTTACTGACAACCCAATGTGCAGAAAACTTTCGAATTCCAAGAGAAAAGGTAGAAGATTTTAGATTCTATTTTGTTTTTCAGTGTCAGCTTTGAAATACTCAGAATGTCCTTGTGGAACAGAAATTTCCACATAATTTGATGCTTGCATGCCAAGAGTTTTTAGCGTGATTGTTCCTGAGCAGAAGGTGATTGTTAGGAAGCACATTAAAGGGAAATGTGCCAGAACCACTGGAATTAGTTCCTCTGTTCCTGCTGACAATGGCCAAGGCATCACCACAGAAACCTGAACTTCTTGATGCTGCACCTCCAGGGAGAAAACAATCTCTGCTGTGCTACCAGATCAAACAGTTCATTTTAGCTCTTCTTCCCTCATATATTATCTCTTACCCATTTAAATAAACCACTCTGAGGCAACTGCTAGTTTTTGAGGTTGCACTTGACTTCAGGGGAGCTCCCATCTCCATACAAGCCCCTTGCCAATTATTGTCACATCAATCATTCCAGCATAAATTTGGACTGGATATGTTTTCATAAATGCTTCTTTTAGGTACATTGGTCACCTGATAAATAATTGGCAAGCAACAAGTGACTCCTGGTACCCAAGGCTAATGGTTCTGCTCAGGTTTGGGGTTTGTTTCCTATGACAGAGTACAGTTACTGCTGTAGAATAATATTTTTTAAAATCATTTCATACTTAGGATTGAAGAGAAAATACTGTTCAAACTCAGGCAGAGAGAAGACATTGTGAGATGGGACAGGGTTTATGCTGGAGAAAGGACAATATGGAGGCAGAAGGTGGGAAATGGAATAAAGAAAAAATAGAGCCCCTGTTTTTTCCCTTTCTGTGTGCTGAAATACAAGACACTCATTTTTCCTTTAATAATAAATGTTTGTACTTCACAGCATGTCTTTCTACTAATGAACATTTTTAAACCAAACACCCTGATTTATTGAAAAAAAAATTTTTTCTTATCTAGGTTTTTTGTTGTCAATCAGTTACTCTTTAAAACAGAGAATACCACCAAAAATAGATGTCTAGAGAAAGAAGTCAGTCAGAGCTTGATTATTGAGACCCTTCTGTTAGAACAGCATTTTCACACTTCAATAATTCCCTCCCAACTCATGCAAAATATTGATAAGAGACATTATTTTAAAAATTATCCTGACACAACTTTCTTTTTTCATTCAACACAAGTTTAAAGTTCTTTCTCTAAGAAGCAGCAAAAGAAAACGTTTTTTATTCATGGTCTTGTCTCTTTACCCACTGCTGTTAAAAGTCCACGAGTGTCAATGTTGGTGCCACTGGTTTTAAGAAAAAAACAGGAAAGAAAATAAAGCTTGACAGAAACCCAAACCAAAAAGTGAGCCACTTTCTATTGCTGACAGCAATCTGATCACAGCTGCAGCCCCCACTCAGCAGCCAATTTGACCTGTGCAACAAACTCTGAGGGACCCAAGCCACATATCCTTCTGAAATGCCACACTTCCCCTTAACCTGGAATTTGACAGCATTATAGCATTTACAGTTCCTCAGTTTTATATCTACCTGCCTGCCCTACGACCTTGGAGATACAAGATTATAATACAAGATTATAATCCTTGTTGGAAAACTGAACTCTTTGGAACTTCCTGCACCAAAATAGTCTGACCTCGATTAGTAATTCATTTGCCCAATGAAGGAACAATATTTGCTTTACAGTGAGAGTTTGGGGGCTGATTTTTATGGCCTGGAATGTCTAAAGAAGTATTGATAAAATAGCAAAATGTAAGGCATATCCTGGTATGCTAATTTAAGAAAACTAAATTATCAAGTTTTAACATTAAATCTGAAGCTGGATCAGTACAGGATTAAGCAGAGACACAAAAATGCCCCTATTTTAAAATTTATTAAATATTTGCTCTTTAAAATAAAATTGTACTTTTGTAATCTCTCCATTCAAAGAGTTTGGAGAAATATTCATGCACACAGTCTGACAGCTGAATCACTTCCTTTTGCTGTGTATCTCATTTGCTTTTTCTGTATTATTCACTACCACAGAGACACGGTGATTTAACATTAATTTAATTTACATATATTAAATGTGTTCAGAGTATTTGCACAGCTTGACTAGAACTATGGGACCAGCTTTCCAAATTCAGATAAAATTTCCAAATTCATGGCAAAGCCCACAGGATGCAGTTATTTTGCTTAACTGGCTGTGGAACAGAGTCACTTCTCAGCTCCTCAAATTTAAGTATTCATGGAGAGTTAATTACTTCTGTTCTGCATATCAGCAACAGCTGACAAGCCTTATGCATTAGCATCTTTTTCCTTTGTCAGACCCTTGCTCTGCATCTGTGTTTGCCTCAAAGCTTTTCAGAAAGTTTCTGTGTTGATCAGTAGAGTTTTCCTTTTGAAAATCATACAATTGGATGATTATAAAAAAAATCATCATGTTTTGAGAGCAATGGGAATCTGGACTTTCACAGTCACCTTTCTGCTTCTTGCAAAAATCCTCGGTGTAGGTCTAGATCAGCAAAAAATCAGTGTAGGTCTAGATCTGTAATGCTAAGTATTCCAGATCCCATTCCCTGTCTCCCTGCACCACTGGGGGAGGAGGTAGAGCTGGGAAGGAGGGAGGGGTGGGGAGAAGGGGTTTCTAGGGTTTTATTTTACTCCTTATTATTCTGCTCTGATTGTGCCAGTGTAATAAGTTCAACTAACATCTCTACTTCTAGCCTGTTTTGCCTGTGACAGTATTTGACTCTCAGGAAGTTATTACACAGCTAAGCACCACCTCATAAGCTCTTCTGCTCCCCATAACCCCACTCAACAGTACCAGCACCAGGAATGGAGGCTGAGTATCCAAACAGCACTACAAGGTGTCCCTGCAGAGCCCTTGGCACAGGGACTTTGTTGGGAGCAAAGGGGGACAACACTTTCCCAGGACAGGGAAGAAGCTGGGACAGCACCTTCAGAGCTTCAAAATGAGAACAGCCTGCAGGTATTGTCTGGTGGGCAACACCAAATGGTCCATGGGGTCCAAGAATTAGCTTCCTCAGCTTTTCTTCTTAAGCCTTCAAGTTCAACCATGCCTTATGAACAGCAGCAAAAGACTTTTGCCTTGCTTTCAACACAAGAACCTCCCTATGGTAGCATCTGGATTTTATCACAGCACTACACCTTGCCACCTTGGATCCTTCAGATCTTCAGACTTCACCCCTGGGCCAAGTGTTTCACTCAGGGAGGCCCTCTCAGACCACTTCTGTGATGAGCAGTAGCTTTTTTTTAGCATCTATCTAGTGACACTGGAGAAAACCTTTTTCTGTCAGGATTACACAGCAATTCTGTGTGAGGCAGTATTAGTCTGTTGCCCAATGTCAAAGCAGCAAAGTGGCACTGTCTCTCCTGAGGGCCACAGCCAAGCTTAATCTATTTTGTCACTCCCCTAACCCTTCCCAAGCACTGTGGGTTTGTAATTTATCCTTTGGGTGTCCCAATAGAAAGCTGCTTTTCTTTCCTCATAGGGCTGTCTCTTCTCAGCAGCCCCAGCCTTTGTGTAAGTTCTGTTTACTGTAGGGAGCAGCTACTCTATTCCCTTTCCTTTTTCCTGTTTTGGCTCTCCAGGTGGTGATATCTCCTTATTTTGGTCACTAGACAAGTAGGTAAATATTCCTGCAGAAATATTTATTTTCCAATGAAAGCAAGTACTCTTCTACTTGAATGTGCTGGATGTACTTAGTCTCTTTTTAAAGATACACTTTAGCACAACCTTTGTAGAGGAAAGGGAAAGAGATCAATAAATAAAATGAATAAATCATAAAGGCATCTTTTCCAGAGTCAAAGGGATGAAGGGGAAAGAGTACCAGGGAGGACACGGGGTTATTTTTGCACTTCTAAAACATTCCAGAAACAGGCACCAACATTAGGGAACACTGACTGTATTGAAGGATGCAGAGGTCAGGAACATTGCTCAAAGGCTCAGCCCCTGGCATCATAGGAATATATTGAAATTTTAATATCTTAGAATAAAAAAAGGCAAAACAAGAAAACTCCTGTGCATTCCAGTTTTTGGGAAAACTGCACATGTCAAAATATGCTCTAAGAAGACACAGAACATAACTGTTAGGAGGCAAAAAAACCCAGAGCTTTGCTTCTCAAATAAGATCTTTTAGCCAACTGGAGCACATCAGCATCATACAACTAATTATTGTTGTGGGAATAGCAGTGTGATGCAATTAGCATTAATTTGAAAATGACTCAGCATGACCATGCATAAAGGATGAATTAATCACTCCCTCACAGTCTCTGGTTATAAGTAGTCCAGTCACAAGTATGAGAAGCAGGGCAGTATGGCTAACACAGGTACAAATTTAAACTGTATTTGAAGCTACCTGGCAAAGCCAGTGTCAGTCTGAAGAGGCAAAGTCATTCAGGAATGGACAATCAAGTCGACTGAACACGACAGAAGATCACTTGGATGAAATTAACTTGTACACAGGGGCTGAAATTGGAAAGCAGGGAGCAAGGCCATGCAGACAGAGGTGCTGTCAAGGGCTGGGGTTTAGTCAGGCACAAGCAGAAAATAGCAGCTCTCACAATGAAGAGATACTGGCTGTGATCTGGAAAACAAATGGCTCCACCATTCACCTAAGGAAGAGGACCAATGCGAGGGAAAAACATGACCCTCAGAGTCACATTTTACCATTTTTCCACAATTCTTTTGAATCTGATAGACAAGTCTTCAGAGGAAGAACCAGACCCTTCCAACACCTACTGAAGAAGGAGAAGTGGATTTTGAAGTTGCAGAACAGACCCTTTCCCCACGTAACTTGTGCAAAGCTAACTGCAAAGACACCAGCAAACCTGGTTTCCTTCTACAACCTGGTTGATCAAGGAAAGCCAGGAGATGTCAACTTTTTGGACCTCAGCAAAGCTTTCAGTACTGCCTCTCCCAGGACCCTTCTGGACAAACTGTCCAGCCACAGCTGGACAAACACATCCTGTGATGGGTGAGCAGCTGGCTCAGGGGTCAGGCACAAAGGGTGACAGTGCCTGGGTGACACCAGGCTGGCAGCAGTCACTGGTGGGGTCCCACAGGGCTCCATCCTCGGCCCTGTGCTCTTAAACATCCTCGTTAATGATTTGAAGGAATATGAAGTAATTTTGCCAGTGACACCAAACTGGGAGGAGTTGTTGGCTCCCTCGAGAGCAGAGAGGCCCTGCAGAGAGCCCTGGGCAAATGACAGGGCTGGGCAGCTCCCACCCTGGGAGGTTCCACAGGGGATTCTGCCCTTGGGATGGGGCACCCCTGGCTGTACAGACAGACTGGGAATGAGAGGCTGCAGAGCAGCTGCAGGAAGGGACCTGGGGGTTCCAGGCTGTGGCCAGCTGGACACGGGCCAGCAGTGTCCTGGAGCCAGGAGACACATCCCTGTCCTGGGGCACCAGGCCCAGCATGGCCAGCCAGGCCAGGGAGGGATTGTCCCGCTCTGCTCTGGGCTGGGGCGGCCTCACCTCCAGTCCTGGGGGCACTTTTGGGTGCCACAACATAAAAAACACATTAAGCTGTTGGAGAGTGTCCAAAGGAGGCCACGAGGATGGGGCAGGGTCTGGAGGGCAGCCTCATGGGGAGCGGCTGAGGGCACTTGGTCTGTTCAGCTGGAGAAGAGAAGACTGAGGCCAGAGCTCACTGTGCTCTTCAACAACCTCAAGAGGGAAAGCATTGATCTCTTCTCCTGACCAGGGACAAGACCCAAGGAAGCAGCTGGAGCTGTGTCAGGGGAGGGTCAGGGTGGGTATCAGGAAAGGTTCTTCCCCCAGAGGGTGCTGGGGCACTGCCCAGGCTCCCCAGGAATGGTCACAGCCCCAAGGCTGCCAGAGCTCCAGGAGCATTTGGACAGCGCTCTCAGGGATGCACAGGGTGGGATTGTTGGGGTGTCTGTGCAGGGCCAGGATGATTCTGGCAGGTGCTTTCCGACTCAGCATATTCTATGATTCTATGAAATTTGGCCCATGATACTGGATAATTAACATTTTTCTCTTTTGCACACATGTAAGTGACCTTGGAAATCTGTTTATGCTCACCCAAATTTTTTTCCCTTATATGTTCCATATTTGAATAAATTACTCCCCTCAGAGACTATCTCACACAGTGTGTTTTCCAACAGCACAGGCCAGCAAATGCTTTGACCCTTTCCAGTCACAGAAACCAGGCAGGGGTGGAACAGAACCCCTCGGACTGCATAGCTGCAGCACATCCCAGGATACTATAAAAATAGAGATGGTTACAAATAAGGAACTGGCCTCCTTTGCCCAAGCAGGATTCAATCATGGAGTGGTTAAATTTAACCATGGTTACCTTGTTCCAACTCCCTGCCATGGGCAGGGACACCTTCCACCATCCCAGGTTGCTCCAAGCCCTGTCCAGCCTAGTCTTGAACAGTTCCATAAAACATGAACATTGCCCATTTACCAGTAACCAGTTACCAAAATTACCAGAAAAGTAGGATTGTACTTTTGATTGGTCCAGATTCTGAGACTCACTCTATTTGGTTCAGTTCAAGGTCAAAATTAACTTATTTATCTTAAAAACAGGGACACTTTAAATTCCTAATATCTGAAAAAAACTCAGATCTATTAGAAAGCAAAGATAAATTTAATCACCACTGTAAAACAGTCAATTGCATTCTAGTTCTGACATCCTAAAAAATGTTAAGCCTTAACATTTTATTCTGGTTGTATTAGGCCATTCTAAACACTCTGTTATGACACTTTTAAAATTTAGGATTTCCTAAATATGGAAAATTAAGGCTTTTTTCCTTTGAAAAAATACAGAAAAGCCAGTCCTCAGAAAAAAACACACAGAGTTAATCTTTAACTGTAGGAGCATGTGAGAAACCAGATGCTGAAATCAGGTGGATGCAAGAATAAATGATGTGAAACTGCTCACATTCAACAGACCCATATAGAGGCTTTCAGAAGGAGTCAGCATTTCTAAATCCTGGCCAGTGATCACCAGAGAAAAAACCCAAAAATCTCTCTGGTGCAGGCAGCAGTGATAGGGAATTTTTCTATTCAAGACAGAAAAATTAAGATCCTGTCCTCATGTAGAAGTTAATATCCCCCAGCAACCTTCTTAAAACAGGACTATCCAGCTTTCTGCTTTGCCTCTAATTTGACTATTTCCTCCCTCCACTGCTCCTTGGGAATCACTTTATACAATTTCAGCTTGGAAAGACACCTTTGCTCCCTGTCTTTATTTTCCTGTAGCATTGCAGCATATTGGCATGTATCACATCTCCTCAATTCCAGGTGTTCAGGTGCCACACATACAGGTGGGCAAAATGCTCTCAAAAAGCATCATGACATAAAGAAGCATAACCAGATTCAGGCTCATTTTGCCAACAGCAAAAAAGGGATCCATTTGTCACATTGCTTTGATGTTGAAAGCCACATTTTTCAAAGGGCATCTCTATGCCTCCTAATTACAAGCACTGTTATTGGGCCCAAATGAGGCAGTTCAACAGCCAGCTAAATGGTCTGCACACAGAGCTGCTTATAGATGCAGAGTTCACGTGGGGAATACGTATTCACCATACTCCTGATGCTTCTTTGAAAATGTCAAGGTACTGCCCCAAAGCTCTAGAGACAAAGCTCAGCCAATGCACAGCACCAGCTCTGAAAATGAGCCCACAAGGACTTTTTGAGTTGACAACTCTGTTTTCAATTCAAAAATCAACAATTCCCAACTTAAAACCAGAAGTCACAAAATAAAGGCAAGGTTTTACAATGCAATGCTTTCAGTTCAGAACATCCTAATTCATGTGTAAGGAGGTCCCTCTTTGTAAAATTCAGTATAAAATGCTTGAAAAGCTTGAATAACTGTAGTACCTTTACCCTATAACGCATAATTTTCCCCATAACTATTTATCATTCTACTCCTGAATTGTAAGGGATAGATTCTTCATGAGAATTTATAGTATGCCATTGTCTTCTGCAATAAGAGCAGAAAACTTTTCATTCATAAAGACAGAATTAGAAAAAGAGCTATTGAAAACCCCTCCAAGTTCAAGGCCCAGGAAATCATACTTGCATGACAAAATATTAGAAGAGGTTAGTTCTGTTTCCTAGCCATCTCCTACATTTCCCTGTCACCCTGCAAAATAATCCTACAACAGAATTACAGTGGTGAGTGAGCCAACAGCTGTAATGATGGAAATGAGATGGAATCTCAGAACCCTGACGCCCTTTAGGTGTATGAAAAATGCAGAACAGCACAGCCAGATGCAGTTAGCTCAGCTTTCCCTGGAGGGAACTCAATGCTGTAAGGTGGAAAAATCATTTTGAGTGCTAGTAAGGAGTCAGAGGGCACGAATTCCTTGCCTCCCTCGTGTGGCTGGGAGCTACGCTTGGTGCTCGGCAGTGCCAGCGGGACCCACGCACGGCCCACGGGCAACCCAGGGTTTCTCACACAGGAGAAGTGTCAGCAGCAGTGGGCAAAGGTGTAGAGGAAGGGCTGAAGTGTTTGAATAAGTCTGGGAGCTGTGTAGTTACACAGAACCAACATATCTGTAGATTTTGGTAGCTGTGCAAAGGGCTTTTGCCAATTGAAAAGCTGAAAAATTTACGGGGGGCAATAGCTCTGGCAGGAGATCCCTCCTGCTAAGGAGAAAAAGTAATAAAACAGGTGCTAGAAATGCAAATGCCATTTAATTAAAACCAAGAGCTCTGGGCACTATTTAGAATTAGCTGCACAGGTTCCTTCAGACCAAATACCCAGCTTAACACCAGTGTGTATATTCAGTCTCTAACAATTTCATGTTTTATAGCAAAAGCCTTTTTGTACTTCTTTCTTTTTGAAGAATAAGCCAGATAATGAAAGTATTGAAAACCATTTCCAATAGAATAACGTGAAACTCCAAGTGACCCCTGTAATGATCTATTGCCCCTCCATGAGAGGCATCATTGCTCAGCAGCCTCATGCTGATCCACCTTTCAGATACCACTGCCTGCCCAAAGCTCACTAAAAGGTCATTCTTGGTCTCTAAGGAGGCAATTTAAAACTTAGCTCTGGAAATAACCTTTTATCTTTAATGATGTGTTATAATCCTCCTGCAAAATACTAATAATTTGTAAGCCTTGTGGAGGTAATTGTGTTTACCCAAACATGTAAGTTTGAAGTACTGAAGTGCTGGGGTTTAGATATCAGTGGCCAGGTCCCTGTGCAAGCACATTCATTTTAATTCAACATATTGACTTCTTTCCTCTCCACACATCTTCCCCTGTCATTTACAGCCAAGGAAAGTAAAAGCTATATCTGCTGGCCTTCCTCCCCCTTCCAGATTTATTTTTGTCTTCTTTCAGAAAAGGTCTCCTGTGAAGGACCACATCAAATTAGTGTGGCAGAAAACAGCAGCTGCAGGCAAATTCAAAGAGTAGAAAGACTGTGAATTTTCCATACCAATTACATATATACTTGCACCCTGAAAATTAAGACATTCAGGATACTCAGTTGCCATGAAAACAGGCTGCTATGATTGTGGTCAGCATCTCAGAAGAAAAACAGTGCAACAGAGCTTTGAGCAAAGGGGTTGGATCCCAGACATCTCTCATGTGATGGAGCAAACCTGCACTCTCATGTAGCTCTCTCAGAATATCTGATATATTTCCTAAATGCCATGCCTTAGAATTGCATTCCTTCAAATGGAAAAGAAAGGCATCTAATATTTCCCTCTAGCACTTCTCAAAAAGAAAAACTAGAATAATGCACATGTTCAAAAGTTCAGAGGAAGAATCAAGCGTTCCTGATATTTGTTTCTTAAACATCCAACATTTTCTAAGTGTTCAGGGCTTAAAAATCACATTTATTTCACTTCTTTCTAGCTCATGTTCAGACAAGAAGCAGTTATCCAAAAACACATGGAACAGATGAGTTGGTTGGGTTTTTTTTTATGTAAAGCAATAAATTAGAGGGTTACATAGAGCAAGAAAAGAATTAACTGTGGTCACATCACCAGCACCCAAAATAACATAGCATGAACAAACAGAAATTAGTTGTAGGCACTTGCTACTGTTTCTACAGTGTTGTGCCATCATGGATGAAATTAAATAATGCCATGGTGGGGAGGGGGAAATAACTTCCTCTAATCTCTCCTGTCAAATTACATTCAGGTTAAGAAAGGAATTAAAGGATCTCCAGGAAGGTAAAGGCAGCCAGATTACCCCACACTGGGGGTAGGGAGGCAAGATGGGATTCTGGTCTAACACCCACATCCTTTGACAGTTGCAATGCAGGGAAATCAGGGGTTACAGTCTGGGGTGTGCTGGCAGAAGTTTGGATGCCCACAGGAGAAGGCAGAGATGCATTTCCTGCAGAAAGGTCCTTTCTGTCCCAGCTGAGTAGCTCAAGGCTGTGCATACTTGGGGTCCCTGACCTAGCTGAGATCCCACCTGTGGAGCTTTGCAGGCTGTGGGCACAGCTTGTCAGCACCTGGCAGATATTTCCACAAGCTTTGTGTTTGGAAAGTGAAGCCAAATTAATTTGAAGAACTAGAATCCCAAGCACATGGTCTAATCCATCAAAACATCTTCCCCCTTCACAGAAAACAAAGATTTTTCAAACTTTTCCTGATGTTTTAGGTTTTTTCTCTCCAAGCATCCCAGAACAGTTATTCATATACTGGAGAATTCCCATTAGGATTTCCTTTGTCCACAATTTTTATGTGTTTGTTTTTTTGTTTAAACAGGCTCCTGTAAACAGCACTGTAAAAAGAAATCTAGGTTGTTAGATTTTGAGGACATAATTGCCAATCCTGGTCTTAATTATCACAAATCACTTCACTTCTGGCAAGGATATGATCATCCATACCTTCAAGCACATTTGCTTGTTTCTGCAAAACTTACCTGAAATCTTAGCTAAATCCATCAGAACTGAGGGCAGAAAAAAAGGCCACCACTCAACTGCACCTCAAGGCACATGGTCTGTGCAGGATTTTCCACCTCTCTTTTTACCTTATTGCATAAAATTGAATCACACTGAGTAGTTGCTTCAATATGCTCAACATTCACCACTGAAATTTTCATTAACTAAAATTCATTCTCATCAATAAAAACACAGATGGCTTCTTCTGTACCAAACTGTTCTATCCATCTTCACCACACACTTTGCAGGCACTTAACAGAACACTTACAAAGTCTGGGCTCCTGTGAGGTGCAATGGTGAAGTAAATGCAGTCATTTGATTATCAGCAGGATTACAATGAGTTTGATTCAAGGGGTGGTGTCAATGGGGCTTTCTGAGATCTTTGACAGGAGAGCAGCATCTCTAAAAGCTCTTTGTAATTCCTGTAAATGAATTCACCAGCATCTACTCTGTCACTGTTAATGAAGAATCATTTGCTCCCGTAGGCTCCCAAATAGGAAATTTTAATACATTTCATGAAATATCTTTTAAAATTGTCGTTGTGATGCAACAGGCTTGCCAGTTTGCAAAAAAAACTCTACTGCAGTCAGTCCCTTTGCAAATGGCATTGGAGAAGGGGATGGAGGCAGGTTTCCTTTCCTACCTGCTCAGGTGGACAGGCTGCCCCATGGGGCTGATGCAGAAGGTGTCAAGTGAGGCCTGAAAGCTCAGTGATTTCCCTTTTCCTGGCCTTTTCTGCACATGCTCTGCTTTTCTGGAGATGTCCAGCAATGAAGTAATCCCTCACAATACCAGCACAGGTAGCAGAGTGACACAGCACTAATGAAACACTTGGAATGACCATTATTATTCTCACAGAACTAAGGAGAATTAGAGTGGAAAACCCCAACTGAGTCATTCACACACTGATATATTTATACAAATGAGATGTACTATCTGGTCTACTTCCACCAGATGCTTTTGCTAAAGCTGGGTCAGAAAGAAGATTGTCTTAGAGAGAGAAAAGATATGCAGAATAATTAATCCTCTTTCCCTTTACTTGTTTACAAAGGATGTTCACACAAAAAAAGCTCTCTCTCCCTTTTTCATACATGCTCTCATTCTTCTTTCCCCATCTAAAATATTAATTTACTCAACAGCTTGTGGGTATAAAACATTAGACTAACATCCATCAGATGTTATCAAAAAAGCTACTGATCAGCCAAAATCATCTCTTCTAGTATTCAAATTAGCATCAGAGTGATAAATGTGTGTTAGTCTGAAACGGCTGGTCCTGCAAAGCATGAATGGCTAAAAGGTCACCATCTAAATTGCCTCTGTGCCTTGTAGCACATCAGCAACAGTCAGGATGTCATCCACTCCCTAAGAGACAAAGTTTAATAAAAATTTGAAGAGCGAAGGACTGGACTTCAGAAGAGCGTTTCCTTTTCCATCAAAACCCAAATATTATTCATCTTTACAATAAAGAACATCATAATGAAAAAAGCCATGCACATTCTAATATTTAATTAGGGGCAAAAGTATTTCAGCAAAATTTCCTCATCACAAAGACAGGGATAGAGGAGAATTTAATTACAATACTTATTGAAAATGTGTTAGCTTTACAATTCTCTCTCCTTCTGTCACAATTCTCCATTAGGCATAACAAAACAGCTCACAGACCAGGTACTCTGATTAGAACAGCAGCTTATGAATATAATATAAGCTGTTGAACATACTGCAAGCAGCAAAGCTTTCAAAAAAAATCTCTCTTTGTCTGCAAGACAAATTACCTCTCGCCACAATTGCACTGATACAGTGAGTCCTGGCCTGCTGAATATAATATGTGGCACACAGGGCTTTGCTAGTTTTCTTTGTGTTAGATATTTCCACACACAGACCCCCTCACTCTCACCAACCACTGCTGTGGTGCATCACATTCTGACAGCGATTTGAGGTTTGCAGTATATGACTGATCCTTTAAGTCACTGATTAATATTTCTCCTCTCAGAGACCTTTCAAAGTGGCTGATTAGCATTTTAGAGGAATTTTGGGAAACACTCCATTGCCTGGTTATTTGATGGCAATATTTTTCCCCTACACAAGCACAAGTCCTTTCTACAAATTCTAGAAATTGAAAGAATTAAAAAGGTGGGGAAATACTTTCCAATCTAGCAGGTCAGAATGTCATATTCATTTGATTTTAAGTAACATTGATAATCTAGTAGAAACAACAGCAAATGCAAGAGTCATAGAAATTAATGTGATAGTTGTGGGATGACTTGAACCAAATTTGGAGAAAGTGCATTGCAATAAAAATTATCACTTTAAGAAGAATTTGCTTCATGTATTGTTTTACACCTCGAGTGAATGAAAAAAAAACAAACACACAAACCCCTGCTTTTCTTTACCACTTTGAATTAAAAAGCCTTAGCTTCTATCTTGAATATTAATTTCATTCAAAGGGTTGCTGTGCTTTAACCAAAGATGATAAAAATATTAAGCCACATTAGGTTTCATGAAGTCAGAGACAAAAGCTCATTAAGGATTAAATTCTGCAGGCAATCCATCATGCTGCCTTGAAGGTAATTTTGAATTGAGGTATTAGGCTTTGGGAATACATCTTTCTACCCAGTTCATACACTGTCACTCTTCAGCTCCCATTAGAAAAGGTTACCAACATGTTCTCCTGATTACAAGAGGAACCAGCTGCCTTGACACATCTTGAAACACCTCTCAGTCATACTGGGGATGGAATTGCTTTAGAATCCATGACTTGGGGAGCATCAGTGCTTCAGCTTTTTCACTGCAAAACAGGATTGACTGCACACTAAGACAGCACCTAAATAGATAAAAGAGAAAGATGGGGAAAGATAAGATCAGAAACTCAACCCAAAAAAAAGGTTAAAAAAAAATGCAGCAGAATGTGTAATTTGCCTGAGTTCAGAAGGAATGAAAAGCAGAACTGGGAATTGAAAGCAGAAAGCAGATCTTCTGGTCTTAATTTTCAAAATATCTGTATCCAGCACTACCTTTCCCAAATGAGAATTGATAGAAAAGCAGCTGTTTGATTTAGTCTTCCTTCTAAGGAATATCTCACTGTAAACAAAATGATAAAGTGAGGCAGGGTCTAATCAGGACTGAGACAAGGTCTGGCAGGACTATCAGTCTTGATGTTCCAAGAGATTTTCAAGGACTCAATGGGAGGTATTTTCTCCCCAGTCCAAGAGTCTGTCTCAAAATTAGCTTAGCCCAGCAGTTGTGGTAATTGGATAAAATAAGTCCTTATGGGAGCTGTAAGAAGTGTTCAAGCAGGTGGCAGGGAAAAATTTAGCTTTATATGTAGCTAAGCTTCAAAATCCATGCTAATTTTCACCCTCATCCCTCCCCCCAAAAAATTATGGGAAAAAAAAGCTTGATGATAAATCAAGGTTAGGTTAAAAAACAATCACCCAAACCATTGAGACAATGTCCACACTCGGTTTAAGGCTGTCTGATTTTTGATGAATTTAGAGACATTCAACATAACAGCAAAGAGCCTCATGACAGCAGAAGTCCTTATCTCCATCTATGCTCCAGCAGAATTGCAAAATCAGTAATGGTCTGATCATACTACAACAAAACTGCATCTGCCAATCCTGACCCAGCTGTGTCTGGAAAAAGCCAAGGTGCAGCCTGTCTCTGGGCACTGAAACCACTGTGTGACTCTGAGCCCTTCCCAGCCATAAGCACCCACTGCAGCTCCTGCAAACAGCCTGTGCAGTCACACTGCTCTGGTGTTCAGACACCATTTCAAATCCTCCTGTCCTTCCACCACAGCCTGTTTTTCCCAGGAGGACTGTACAGTCAGATCCTATTCTCATGACATCCTCTTCTTTTTATTTTAATCACATAAAACACAGGAGTTTTTTCTCCAGCATATTTAGAATAATTTTCAAGTGTGACTCTAGCTGTTTCTCTTTTCCACATCACTATCTTTGATAATATATACCAGACTAATCATGCCTCCTAATCTGCAAGCTAAGGAGCTTCAGCAAGCTAAAGGCTACTGGTTCTCTGCAGATTTAGATCCAAAAGATCTAAATTCTGTTACTGAGCTTCAAATTAACCACAGCAGGACAGAAAGACTTTGCCATGGAAATGCAGATAACAAAGAGCACAGAGATTCACTGACAAGAAGATATTTTGTGGTAATAGATTAATGGGCTCAGGTATTTACAGAAGAGAGACAGGGTGCCCAACTTCAAGAGACACTTTCTTCCTTTGAAAAAAATGTCAGATCTACTTCTAAATACAACTACTGACAACAGCACTTGCCTGCTGCCTTGGTACAGCACCATGTTTGACATTTACTTTTCCATTGCTAAATGGGGATGAATGGGTATAGAGCAACAGTGGTGGGTGGCTCTATACCATGGTCAATTTGGAAAAATAAAAAAAGCAAAGGGTAACCAGGAGTAAAGGAAAAAAAAAAAATTTAAAGTGCCTTTGAGATAAGGCAGATGGAAGCATCCCCAGAGAAGCAGAGGGGAAGGCAGCACAGTTAAAACTGAAGCAGAGACTGAAGATTGCATTGCAAAAATTTTCTGATCACATGAGGAAATCATGAACTGCTGTCAAGGAAAATTAATTTGACTTTTTTGTGAAGAGATAGTAGGAACTAGGACAAATCAGGCTGGCAACAAAAACACAGGGCCCCTGTGGGAAACCTGGACACCTCTCTTGTTGCTTTGGATGGGCTGAGCCCTGGGCAGAGGGGTCAGGGAGCTTGGCACAGAGCCCAAGACCCTTCTGCCTTCAATCTCGAGCCATAGAAAAAATGACCAACTTTATGGGAAGAGTTACAAANTTTAGAGTAGAAACTGACTGTCTAACACAGGTGATAGGTATTGGGAATAACTGTAAATAATGTCTATATAGTTTATAGTATAAAAAGATAACACAGCCCTGAGGGTGGGCAGTGTGCCTTGAGCTGAGCTGCTGAAGGCATCTGGGCTGGGCAGGGAGAACATATTATAGATAAGAGAAAATAAACAACCTTGAGAACCAAAGCCAAGGAACTCCGACTCTTTCTTCGATCATCTGGCTGTGAAAAAGGACTCCTGGGAGCATCCTGATCAGGGGAATCCCAAGGGGCCCCTACAAACTTCAGCCCAGTGGAAGAGAGCATTTGTGAGATTTGACTTGGTACCCTGAGCTGGAGGTCAGAAATAGGTCCTGACCTCACCTCAAATGTCCCTTGAGGGCTGACACACATCAAACCTCAGCTCTTTGTTTCATTTTCGTTATTTTCAGGCAAACTCTTTGGAGGCCAGTGGTATTTGTCACTCCACAGGCAGCACACCTCCAGTACAGAGCCAGAACATAAAGACTTGTCACATAAAAGCGATGAAATCCAAAGACAATAGGACATAAAAAATGCAGCAGATGGCTTAGTGACTAGAAGAAAATCCTAGAAACACTTACTGAAGTGCAAGAAGAGTTGCTGCAGAAGAGCCATGGGAGAAAGCAACAAAGGCTGTAGGTGTTATCACAGCACATCCTGTCTCCACAGTGAGCTGTAGCACATGAACGGGGCAGGGCAGAAGACAGAAGGGAGTGGGAGGACTGTCAACACCAGCAGATACAGTCTGCATAACATGCAGCCTGATGTACTTGAATATTCACCTCTCCCTGTCAGGGGAAATGCCAGACATGCTCTCAGAAGAAATTCTCATAAGCCTTCTTGACCTAGGCAAGCATTTCATTCAAACTTCCCACGTTGTTGTATGGTGGGTGCAAAATTCTTATACTATTTCTTCTTTTCCAGATACACATGCATGTCCTTAATCAGATTTCCTTTGTCAACAGGTGTTGCCCAACTTCTCATAATTAAAAAAAAAAAAAGACAACTTCAATTATTTTCCATCTACTAATCTTCTTACAAAAGAAAATGAAAATGGCATGAGCAAATAAAGCAGAACAAATGCACTGTAGAACATATGTTTTAGTAATCTACAGTTAGGTAGGGGTAAAAAGGCAGGTAGATGACATGTTCTATGTATTTATGCTGTAAACTGCAACACTGTACAGAGCAATCCAAGCACACTTTAAAGGAGTTGGGTCTTGCAAACCTCCACCAGGCTGGTACAAAGGATGGGTTAATTCCCCTGCCAGCAGCAGAAGTGAAACCAGCTTGCTTTGAATTGCCCCTTCCTTTCATACAGGCCATGAGGAGATAAAGTGCCTTAGCTGCCAGTGGTATGAGTTGACACCAAATTAAACTCAGTGGTGGCAGGATATTTTCCCTTTGCTTCTGGTGTGCACAATTATAGATAAGCAGTTGTGGGAGGGGTGAGATAATCCACTGAGTTGGAAAGGGCGAGAGGTCAAGAATCCCCATCAGAGTTGAGGAGGAGTGTCCTTGCTGCTCAGAAGGAGAGGGGAAAGTTTTCTCCCAGCTCAGCATCAGCAGGAGCCTCCTAACCCAGCTGTCCATGAAAGTTTGTCACCTTTGGGTTCCATTGCACAGGACAAACACACTCCATGTATTTTCAAAAACAAGAGGTTGCTCACAGTTTCCAGAGTACCAATGTTAAATAAAATAGAGTCTTTAACCCCAGGACTAGATCTTTTTCCTCTCAGGACTGTGCAAAGGCCCTGTGAGAGTGGAGGCTTCATGCTCCCTCTCATCTCCAAGGGGCTGGGTGGTTACCAGGATTTGTCCTTTCTTGGTCACAGTGACAACAGCCCAAAGGAGGCACCCAGCCCACGTGGGGGCACGTACAGGTCAGACCATGCTTCACCCACACACTCACACAAAACCTCTGTTTTGGGCTTAATTACTGAGAATTTAATGTTTCTTACAGAAAATTTGTGAAATTGCTTTCCCAGTAGCTTTAAAATATCTCTGTTCCTTAGGAGGGCTCAAGGCATATTAAGACATCTTTGTTACACTTTAACCAGTGCATCCACATTAGAATTTAAACTCAAAAATGGCCATAACCTGAAGATACAGCTCAGAAAAGAAATAAACAAACAAATAAATAAATTAAAATGTAGTGCTGAAACCACTGTTAAGAATAGCCTACTAGCTAATGTTGTAAAATGGTGGCATTTCATTTAGGCTGACCTATTAAGGATGAAAGAATACAGAAGTCAGATAAAAATGTAATGAAAGTCATAGATTTAGAAAGCTTAGCTGTGCAGAAAGTCCTAATAGCTCTAGTCCCTACATCATCTCCTTGTGAAGGAGGAATAATCACACATAGTGAGACTCTCCATTTAGCAAAAGAGCTAAACAGCCCTAACAGACTGTCCTAAGAATTTATGTCACAGATTAGAGGAGAAATACAGAAAGGGTCAGGCCATCAAGGAAGCTCAGTAAAACATCCTTTTGTGGAGACCAGATGGTCTCCTGTGCTAGTGAATTTGGAAAGGCTGAGTGGTGCACCACTACCAAGCTGAAATCCAGAGGTCTTGACAAACATTTGAATGTCTTCTACCTTTCCTAGTTATTATAATTTTAGAGTTCATGTCTCTAGCTCAGAGAAGCCAAGGGCTTTTTTTTATTTCTCATCTTTCCCTTCTCCCCCCACCTTTTAATTTTTTTTTTTCTAACTATATGCAACTAGTTTTAATACCATGATCAAATGTTTATTCCTTCAGAGGGAGGTTCCTGTCTTAAATAAGGTATTCAAATGCTGAAATTTGAATTGACACAGAGAACTAGTCTGTGGGGTCCTCCCATATATAAGAGATTTGGTGGATTGCACTTTTGGTTCTTAAATCTGCCTGACTGTTGAACAAGATGGTTTGGTTTAAAAATTAGCACACAGCCTTCAGCATCTTGCACATTTCAATGTCTTTTTTTTTGTTTGTTTTTTTCCCAAATCAGTTTCCTTTCCACACTGACCATGTGGGAATTCCCCCTCATCACTCCCATAATTCTCTGGAATTATTACAGTTTTGGAGTACAATGGCATGTAGAAATCACAGCTACAGCTTCAATCAGGGCCTCAGTGCAGCAATCACAGCAATCCACAAAGTTAAAAATATTCCTTGTTATAGTCTAAATATAGGAAAGCAGGAAAGCATAAATAAATCATCTAATTTTGTAGCCAGGGAAGCAAAGCTCCAGGACATTCAGAACCAGCCCCCTGGAGCAAGTTCACATTTTCAAGAGTCTTCAAACAAGACTCAGTGCTACATGACAAAACATCCAAAAAATGCAGTTCAATTGTGAGACATTTCTGCCCCACCTGAACCAGAGTTACTCAGAGAGTCCCTGAGCTGAGCACCTTTATGCACCTTTCCTCTTCCTCTGACCTGCCCAGTACAGCAACCTCAGAGGGGTTTCCCCAGTATTTGTCACACAGCTGCTATCATTGCAAAGAGGAATAGATCCCTCTCCTGCTATGGCTTCCAGTGGCCCATAAGAAATGAGGAGAAGAAATAATAAAATGAAACTAATCATACCTTAAATCTTTTTCATTCTGCTTTTCCTTTCTCATTTTCAACGAGTTAACTCATCCAGGTTTTCCTATCAGTGCTTTGTTCTTCAAACCATTATAACATTTATGTTTATTTCCATTTCTATCCCTATTTAACCAAGCAGAGAGAGATATTTGACATTAATGCTTTGATTAAGTCCTGTAGGTCTCAGTACCTTTGGAAGGTGTTAGATGGGCAATAGGAGCTTAATATTTTTCCTTGTTAATGACACGGAGTTGATAAAAGATGATGACTGGTAAAAAAATACATGACAAAATTTCCTCCTCTTTTCATCAGTTGTAGTGATGAGGCCAGACTCACCTTATTAAAAGGTTTTCCCTGATTAAAAAATTCATTTAATGCAGAGCACTGGAGAATGAACTTCTGGACTGCTTTAGGAATGTGACAAGAACAATAATGGTCTTTAGCACTGACAGGATGGGGGGGACAGACACGACATTACTTTGCTACTTAAAACTTTGAAAAACTGTTTTACTGAGAAATCATTGGGATTCCATATCACACATTCTTTGAAGGATGATTTTATGAATTTTCAGAGGTTATTTCAGTATTTGGCCATGCCTTTGGCCTCTAGCAAAACACAATACTAACTTGGCTAATAACACATCTCAGAATACAATCATTTGGACATGCTTGAGAGAGAGAGAGAGTTCAACAACCACATTCCCTAAGTATACTATTTACTCTTGGTTTACTCTGTCACAGGCCTGCAAAGGAAAATCCAACTTTCCTACCTGCATTTCTTCTGCAATTTGCAGCGATCACACATGGAGCTGAGACAATGTAAAAATTCTGGGAGTGTTTCCAGAATCATCAAGGCTGCTGCTACCAGGAAATAATAATGGTATAAATAATTTTGTAGCTCTGCAACATCTATCTCAAGAACAGTTTTTCCTCCTCTACCCTTAAACAAGGTTTACTTCAAAATCTTATTTTTCTAGTAGCTGGATATCTCAGAATTTTCAGCCAGGCCACAAACACCTGTTACCTTTTGTGTTACTGTTCTTTCAGTGCCAACAGCTCTTCCTTCCTGATGCCTGCTACTCTTCCATCCCCACATGGAGAAATGCTCCCAGCTTTGTGTCAGAGGCAATTCCATTAATGCTCTCTTACTTTTTTTCTGGCTATACCACTGAAGAAAATGCTAAATAACAACAGAATCAACAAATGAAGCCCAACTAGCTTATTTTCTTTCAAACCCACTTCTTGCCTCCCCAGTCCTGTTCTCTCTAGGACAACACCACAGGACCACACCCACATTTCCTTCCCCCTTGCACCTGAGCACCAATATTTAAGACATCTTTGCAGCCTGGGGGGTTCCTCCCCAGCAATGAAGTTACACAACATTGCTCAGTTTTACACAAGGATTTTGAACAGTCACTGACTCCACTGAACAATTTTGCCAATGACCTGTAATGGTTCTGAAAAGGAAAGTACATATTTTCTTAAGGGTAAACCATTCCTTAGAGATAAATAGTTTTGTGAACCATGAAAATCACAGGGTCAGGTAATTTGTGCTGATCAGACACACAATCAGTTGATTAGCTCCAATTAGTTTGGAGTTTGAGTTCTTAATTCTTCAGCCACCTGTTCTCAGGGACCTTTCAACACTTCCCATAAGAAAGTTCCTCAAAAGAAATACCTCAGGGGATATCACTGAATTTTGTGTAAATATCTTCCTTCAGGAATTAAGATCTGTATCACTTGTTACAAATACAGGAGAAAGAGGAAAATGAGAAAATACATGTCCAAGAGTCCTTGGACACAGAAAACCTTCTTGGAAGAACTGCAGTGCAGTTCCTGAACCCTGCAGCAGCAGATGATCTTCCTGTGTGCACTGAGTAGAAAATGTCCGACAAAATACTCTTTTAATCAGTAATTTTTCATCCCTTGCTCTTGACTGGTTATTAAAAAACAAAGCATTGTATTTAAAAATTTGCTCAGATGCTTTTCTGCCATGATTTGCATTCAGAAACAAGCAGTGGTTTAGTTTTGATTGGACTTTCCTTATCATTGCCTGTCTCTCCAGTGAAAACAATACCTGATTTCTGGAGGCAAAGTTTCAGAACTACAGCAGAGAAGTAAAAGCATGAAAAGGCAGAAAAGCAGTAGAAGGTTGACATTCTTTACCCTCTTCTTCCAGTATTTGAAATTAAGTGTCATTAATTCAAACTCTGCGTGGATCTGCAGCTTACTGCCTTCCAGTTTGTCACCCAGTATGGCAGCACTGGACCCATTAATTTATCACTTCTCCCAGAAAATTTAAAAGGTGGCTTGAAAACCCTGCAAGAAGAAACATAAAAAGATAAGTGGGAAAAAGTAGATATCCTACTTTCAACATTATCCCTGTTTTAAGAGGGGACAGCCCAAAGCTCCTGCTGTTTGAAACTAACAAAAGTAGTTTTTTTAAAGTTCTATGGGGAAATGGATGGACATTTCATTCTCAGGGGCAGAAGAGCAGGTGCATGGTGTTGTTATTAGTCATGGGTATTAAGGGAATCCAGAGGCACAAAGACTGTACTCACACCAAATATAAATGTTTAGGTATCAATATAAAAATCACTCATTCATATGATTTTGCTTCGGGTCCTGGTAAATTCAGTTTGGCAGAGGCTGAGCTGTGCATCTCACAGGTGTGGGATGCCACCAATTTCCTTTCTGGATACAACTTGCTTCACATCTCTCACTACATTCCCCAAAACAGCCCTCAGTCCTTTCCTTTTTTACCTGGAATAATTAGGACTGCTGTGATGCTCACAGCAAGCCTCCATGGAGCACCCTATTTTCAGCTGTGCTTACATGCAGATGAGGATAAAAATAATTCAGGAGGGCAGGGTGATGAAGTGTTTCCTGAAAGAGATTCCTGTAATTTATTTTGTTTTCACTGAAATGACCCCATGGACAGGTTTACAACACAGCTCAAGTGCCTTAGTCATAAAAACACATGTGCACCAGAAAGCCTCCTACATGTGAGGACCACCAGATGTTAAGAGACCCTTGATATCATGTACATCTGAAAACAGGAGAGCTCAGGGGCAAAAAAAAGCCTTTCAGCATCAGTGAGAGCCCTGTTCACTGCTCAAGCAAGCACATGCCAGAGAACTGTCATGGAGCTGGTCTGTTTTATTCCCCTCACACTGACTCCTCTGTGCTTGGAGATGTGGAAATGCTGCTGCCATATAACATGTTCAGTTGTGCCAGGTCTAATAAGGGTTACACACTAAGTGTCCCCTGCAACAAGCATTGTCCTAAATCATGCATAAACCCTGCAATAATTTTAAATATTGTAATATGTTAATGCATTATCCAAAACACATCTTCTCAAAATACTGACTCCTCACAGTAAATTATGGGCATACACAGAAAAATATACATTTATGACACCTTCAGGATCTTGAAATAGCTGTGATATTTGCACAGAAAAGAAACAAACACATGCTAGGTTTATAAGGGTCTGTTATTTGACCCAAAAGGAAATTGTGTACTCTGAGAAAAACACTCTCTAAGAACTGCCAAGGGCTTCTGTATGAAATAGTAATGAGGCCCAGTTCTTTCTTTCAGTGCCCCATCAGGCTGCCCAGCAGTGCAGTGGCAGGAGCTCTTTAGTCCCACGGTGCCAGGCATGGGTGTGTGCAGTGGCTGGTGCCAGTGGAGGGTAGAGAAACATCTCACACCTAACACTCCCATTCTCACTCCTAACTGGGAGGAAAAAGCATCCATCTCCCCTCCAACACCACACATTGTCACCTTCGTCCCAGGAGGCGACACAAGAACGACACGGAGCAGCTCTGGTGGTAGCAAACTGAAAAAACTTTTTATTAAAACATCTGACTCCATATTTATATCTTTTTAAAATCCCAGTGTCATTGGAGGGTTACAGTGCCACCTCCTCAATGTCACTGGGCAACCCAACTGTCTGTCAGGTTGCTCGTCCTCCATAAAGGAATGAAAAACAATAAGTTATTTACTTAAAGTACATGAGAAAGTTTATACAAAGAATACAAACATCAGAAGGCTCAATAAAACTTGAAAAAATCAGGGCGACAACGCAAACCCTCCAGACACAAACCAAGCCCTGGAGGGGGGCAGAAATCCTCTTTGGATCCCCCTCACCATCAGTTCTCCAAGTCCTGGAACAAAGCCTTGAAAGAAGCAGACAGTTCCTAATGCTACAACAGCATAATATGGAATATTATGGTTTGTGAAATGCTTTTAGGTGTCTGAGGGCATCATCCAGCCAATGCTGAGGTACCACCACCAACCCAGACATCTACCTGCCTATTTGACCTTTCACTAGGAAGGAAAGTAGGAAAGGGATGTAGAAATACAACTGTTTCTGACTTCCTGCCAGTGAAATGCTCGAGGGTGTTTCAAATGAATTTTTTGGAAAAGATTTACCCAGAAATGTTGTGGGAGGACTTCAAGGGAGATGAGTGATACCCTTGATTTCATTTCAGGAAAACCATATGGTAAATTGTAGGAATTAATTTTCCCAGCTAATATTTTGACATTTCTACAATATGGTCAAAATTAAAATGATAATAACTGTATTTGGCCTGTTTATCCTGCATGATGTCTGAATGCATAGCAGTGGGGGGGTGCAGATATATTCATTAGTGCAGATTTACATGAGATTTAAGTATTAGTTGTGTAGAAGCCATGAGATACACCTTAGAGTCTTCCTACACTTCTGAGGAGGAACCACAGATGCAACCCCTGGCAGCACCCAGAGCTCAACAGAGGGAGCAAATCTTTAATGGGAGGAGCTGCTCCAAACCCATGGCCATTTCACTCTCTTGTGCAGAATATCACCATCACTTCACCAAAGGGAGAATATTTTGGTCAAAATCAAACCCCTCCCTATGACAAATTAGAGGGGTTTTTTTCATGTGTTTGTGCATCCATAAATCTCCAGCTCTGACCCAGGCAGGATGGTGCAAAGGCTCCAGGCCAGGGTTCAGGCTGGTGCTCTCACTGGTCTTTCACACAGGATTGTTTCAACTTATGGCTCTATTTTACTCTCCTTGATTTATTAATTCAGCAGGTATCAGCTCTGCTAAGAGTATACTCACCCTTACCCAAACAAATAGCACAGGATTCCAGTGGTGTAAGGAGAAATAAGATCACAGATTAGAAGTAAAAAAATCATAACTTGACAAGACAACTGCCAAAAATACTTCCATAAGCACTGATCGTGTTCCTTCAGAAGCTGACAGAAACACTGACATATATACCAAAGCTATTTCAAACATTACAGAAAAACATTATCTCATTAATTTACCCTAATCTGAGAGAAGCTGCTTGGTTTCTCCAGAGGGCTGCTGAAGTGGGATGTTTTGGACTTTACATCCTACAAGCCTGACTGGCACCAGGTGCTATCTATTGTTTCCCTCTCTGGAACCTGTATATTAAAATAAAATCACCTTCTCTTAGGAAGCCCTCAGGTCTGGCTGCCTGGGTTCACTCTGGATTTTCCTTTCTTTAAATTTTTTAATTTATTTTAAAAACACCAACGTATAGGACCAAGGCCCACCCTAACATCATCCAAAATAGCAACCCTGTCTCTGACCACCTGTTTTCAACAACCTGTTTTCTCTCCAGTCTGCCCAATAGTCCAGATTTTGGGTATCATCAGCACTGCTGGCTAAAGATTATGATCTGATGCCCACTCAATTTCTTTTTAGAGACTGTACTACTCATAAAACTAAATCTACCCTATATCCACTGACAATTAGGCTGCAACTAAAACTCAGAAATATATCATGTAACTCACTTTCTACCATTGGTTTGGTCCCTTAGAGCCCAAAGAAACAAGCAGCAGTAACAAAAATCAGTTTCCATTACTGACACAAGAAGGCACAGCTCTGACAACACAACATCCATGGATGAAGGGAATGTCATGTATCACCATGCAGCCTGTGGGGTTTATAAAAACTGACTGAACTTAAAGAATAAATAGAAATTAAATTCTACAGGTATTGAATTATAATTCCTGATTGACAGGCAGCTGCTGCTTACTCCAGATTAATAGGCAGTATGACAATGCTCACATCCAGCCTCTGGTAAAAACAAAAGAGAAAAACTTTGTCCAGCAGGTGACTAAAAGAAATATGCATGCTGAGAGTTTTCATTCTTTGGGGTTTTTTTGCAAGCAACTTCAAGATGTTATTACTAA
This sequence comes from Peucedramus taeniatus, assembly GCA_013400575.1. Classification (NCBI taxonomy): domain Eukaryota; kingdom Metazoa; phylum Chordata; class Aves; order Passeriformes; family Fringillidae; genus Peucedramus; species Peucedramus taeniatus. Next base: position 283,479 of record WBNO01028403.1, read on the forward strand.
AGATATTACACTCTTTGCTCTTGAATTCAGAGGTTACACACATTTTCAACCATCACCCTACACCCTCTCCTACCACACAAACAGCTGCAGCAAAACCATTCTTTAGGTAAAACATACACTGAGAAACAGTGGGTAGTTCAGATCATCACAGCACATTGTAAATGAGATTCTAAACTGGCAACTATAACCAAACTGTCCCCATGGGGGCATAAACATTGGAGGAAGCATATTTCTAGAACTTCTGGCAGCAGCACATCTTATGAATGGAAAATATTTCCTTCTTTAGCAGACCATATAGCAAAATCCTAGTACAGAACTTACTATAGGCGGGGCAATAAAATATAATTTTTTGCATTCCATAAAGTTAAAATTAAGTATTAAATCTAGGTCATAAAAAAAAAAATAAGTTCACTATCATTTCTGATTCAGTGTTTCAGGTAGATACTCCTGGAAAACCATTTTCATTTAAAAATTGCCTTAAATATGGCCCATATTTCCCTGAGCTAACACTTTCCTACCTTAATGATAGTCTTACATCTAAGGCATAAAAGAAGTACCAGGAGATGTTATTCTTATCCTTCATTGCCCCTAAGAAGTGTGACTTTTAGAAAAGAGCTCTTTTAAAAGCTGCACTACCCACAGACAGATGGGTTGAAGGAGGCCTTTAAACTCGGTCAGAGCCTTTTAAAAGTCATCACTTCAAATTACAGAAGAGCTGGCAGGTTTTAGCTCAGCATCTTCATGCTTTGAGTCCTGCCAGAATTCCTGAGCTCTGATGTGTACACACTCTGATCTGTGCTGCAACTCTGCCATCTCAAACCCCACCAAACCAGTGCAATGTCCCAGTCCAAGAGTGGGCTGAGGGGCAGAGCACCCACATTGTTCCACATTGCCCCTGTGCTCCCCTGGGTGTTATTTATTCTGGGGAGGTGCAGCCCAGCAGCTCCTGTGTTGGGGGTTGGATCTGTTTCTTTTGTGTTTGAGGAATTTTTTCCTGGTGGTTTTGCTAGGTAACTAATTGCTGGGTTCTTTATGGATACTTGAGTTAAACAAAGGAGGCAGCAGGTTTCTCCGGGTGGAACAGCTGTGAAGGGCAGTTTGGTCCGAGGACACCGCTCCGAAAGGACTGGAGTACCAGGGGACCCTGCTTGTTTTCTCTCTCCCCACTGGATTTTCTCTCCAGAGGAAGACTGAACTCATTTTCGTCACCATCGGACTTTCCTACAGGACTATTTCACTTCATAGAACTGCATTTACTGCTCAAGGAGGATTTCATCTGGACTGCTTTCACCACCCTGATACCCAGGGTGTCAGGTCACATCCCTGACTCTGTCAGGGCATTTTCTGAGGTTTTGTTGTTTCTTTGTTTTTTGCTTGTCTCTTAGTGCTATTACATTTGTATTTGTCTTTGCTTTGTCTAATATTCCTAGTAAAGAATTGTTATTCCCACTCCCAAATCTTTGCCTGAGAGCCTCCAATTGCAAAATTATAATAATCTGAGGGATGGGGTTTACAGTCTCTATTCAAAGGGAGATTCCAACTTTTTGCTGGCAGGTACCTGTCTTTCAAACCAAGACATCCTGACACCAAGGGAGGGCAGGCAGGGATAAGGATGCAGGGACAAACCCAGCCAAGTGGCTGCACACAGGTTTTGTGTGAGAGATGCTGGGAGGGAGAAGAGGCAAAGGAAATCCAAAGATCCAGCATGGAATCCTGTCAGCTTCAGAGGTGAGGACAGATGCTGTGCAGCATCCAAAGCAAACTAGGGCTAAGGGGCTCACCCACTGCCAGCACCCAGGTAATTCTGGCCCTAGGGTAGAAAAATGCTCAGGACAAAACATCAGAGCTGAGAAAAACACACTAACATCTAAAGCATTCTCTTTTCTCCTATGACATGCAGGAGATGCATCAGCTAACTCTTTTTATTTCTTTTAAAACTGATAGCATAAGGAAGCAGGTGTTGCTAACCTCAACTGGGTAGAGTTGTCCTTATGCCTATGTAGTCCCAATGAAATTAATTATTGTTTTCAAAGAGCAAGGCACTTCTTTACAAAGAAAAGTTAGAATCAAAAACTAAGGAATTTTCAAACTTTGTATATGTGGACTCACTTTATCTGTCATAATATTAAAAGAAAAAAAAATAAAGTTTAACAGATTAATGAGAAAATGTCCTTACCACAGCAACATAACCAGAGAGTGAAGGAGGAGACTGCTGACACTTCGTAGATGCATTGCAAGGTAAAAAGTGCCTGGTGGAAGAAATACTGCATTGTGACAGTCAAAGCAGTAAATCTTTTTAACAATCCCCCAGGAAAAAAATCCCTTTGCCATAAGGAATACAGCAAACAGAAAATGATGATATGATAATGATACAGTGAGAATTACCAAGAAGGAAGAGCAACCTGCAGACTGGGTTAATACTTTGTCTCTAACTGAAAAGCTAAAGAATAATAGATGGTCCCAAAGCCCTGCAATTTAAAGCAAGCTGCACTTTGTGAATGCTTTCTGATAGCAATAGTTGACAAAGGGGCAGCAGAGGTTCACAGAAGCAAAAACTTTCTCTGTATTCTATGCCTTTCAGCATGGAAAATGAGGTGAGTGGATATATAATTTAGTATTTAATATACCATTTGAGCATTGTAAATGTAAGGCAATGTTGGCATTCGGGGATGATAGTGGCTAATGAAAGCAAAAATTACTCATAATAGAATTAAGCTAATTTGCACGTCATTAATCTTCCTGCCCGTAATTTAAATGCCTAATAACACTAGTTTCTCCCCATGTCTCAGCAGCAGCTGAATAACAGTGCTGCTCTGTAATCTCACATTACGTATTCAATTCTTTTGGAGGCAGGGCTGATAATACCAACAATTATTGAAATTGCTCAGTATTGCCTGCACAGAGCCCTGCTTGCAGTTGCTTTCAGAACCATGCCTCACTTCAGCTATCTAGATGGATGTTAGATGTCTTCTTCACAGAAGATTATGGGTTTTTTTCAGATTAAAACCTTCAGACAGGATAATTTACTTGCTTCAGAAAATGTGGGCTTGTGAACAGGAATGTGTTTTTCTCTGCTAATCTTTTTGAAAAGCTGCTACTTTCTATGTGAGGGTGGCAGCTTGAAGAGGGCAGTAGGTGCTTTTTATGATCCCATATTGTTTTTGCCACCAGCAAAAGAGTTACAACATGAGAACTGAAAAATCACCAAAGCCTCAGCCTCATTTTGTCTCGCAGAGTTGCCAGGGCTGAACTGCCAACAAACTCACCATCTGCTTGGTGCCACCAAGTGTGTTCCCACCTCGGGAAGGCTTCACGCCTGTTGGCGGAGGACAGCCAGGCTGTGTACATCCCAAATCTGAAGTTTGGGATCTGGAGACTGGGTTGGGCTAGAAAAGAATGAGACAGTCAGTGGGAAGGGGATTGTCCCACTCTGCTCCCCCTGGGGTGCTCTCATCTCGAGTTTTGGGGAAGCTTTGGGCACCACAATGTTAAAAAGACATTAAACTGTTAGAGAGCATCCAAAGGAGGCCACGGGCATAGTGAAGGGTCTGCAGGGGAGGCCATGTGAGGAGCAGCTGAGGGCATTTGGTCTGTTCAGCTGGAGAAGACTGAGGCCAGACCTCATTGTGCTCTTCAACAGCCTTGTGAGGGAAGAGGAGGGGCAGCTCTTATCCCTGCTCTGTGTGACCAGGGGCAGGACCCAGGGAACAGCTGGAGCTGTGTCAGGGGAGGATCAAGTTGGATATCAGGGAAAGGTTCTTCCTCCACAGAATGTTGGGGCACTGAACAGGCTCCCCAGGGAATGGTTCCAGCCCCAGGGAATGGTCACGGCCCAAGGCTGCCAGAGCTCCAGGAACATTTGGACAATGCTCTCAGGCACAGGGTGGGATTGTTGGGGTATCCTGGGCAGGGACAGGAGTGCTCAATGATCCTTGTGGGTCCCTTCCATCTCAGCTGATTCTGTGACTCTACAGTTTGATTTTCTTTCCCTCAACTTCAACTCACACACAAACATACTAAAAGCCAGAGCATATAAAAGGCAGAGCCGCAGGCAGGCAGCAGCTGGGATGTGTAAAATTGAAGGGGGGGGGGGATCTGAATTAATTTCCCTTGCACACATACATGAAAACACACTTTTTAAACCTCTGATCACAGGCAGGTTTTCCACAGGGTGCCTTGGAAGGCCTGTGCACACAGGACACCCCTCATGGACTGCCCTCTTCCTTCTGCTTCCTCTGCCCCATCTCTCTTGCTGCCTGCTGCTCACATTTCTTCTGAAACCAGAGCAATTATCTTTTCACATAGGGCCTCTATGACATTATTGCCAATGGTACTGTACCTTTTTTAAATAAATAGCCTCTGCCCAGAGAAAAAATTCAAAAATTAATACACACACAGCCTAGCTTGATTCTAGTTGTGCTCAGTGTATCTGGAAGTCCAGATACCTGAGCCTCAGGTGAGAATGTAATTAGTGATCACCACTAAAAAGCTGGTTATACAGGAACAGGGATCAGATGGGAACACACATGGGCAAGGAAAGCTATTTGTGTGTTGTTGTTATTATTACTATTATTGCAACTTAGTGGCCAGAGCTAGATTTTCTATATACAGGGTTTCTTGGTTTAACCAAAAAAAAAAATTGTATAAAAAAATTCAACAATAAGAAATAAATTTCCAGTCAACCTGCACCATTTCTTTCAGATAGGAAAAAAATTTATTTAATTTTAAAACAGTATAACTAATTTAGAGACCTTTTAAATGTCTTTAACTCAATTTTTAAATAAAAATATAATTTCACACTAAGAAGTAAGCAAGTTTAATTTCAGAACTCATGAAATTCAGGTTCTTTCAGAATTTTGCCATGGAAAAGGCCAGAATCCATACATTTTACAAAAAGTGGAAAAATGCTGATGTGATGGTTACGGCTTTCTGTAGTTTGTATGCAGAAGCCAGTGTGTTAACTGAGCAAGCTTTCTAAACAATAGCACTCCCCGACTTTGAAGATTTAGGATTTTTTGCTTTTAAACCTACTTTGGTGCATACATTGTTCTCTCCAATTAGTTGCAGCTTCCTGATGAACTCTGCTATTTCTAATAAAGGGTCTTGGCTAGTTTGATTTTGAAGCAATTGGTGATTTTTACGTGGAAAAGTTAAATGAGAAATTCTCAGGATGTTAAAAAATTTAAATTACCAATTTTCAACAAAATTGCAAAAGAAGAAGGCATTATATCTTGATGTCTCCATCAAAGGATCCTCCTCATCCTGCAGCACAGGTTTCTGATACTCAGGCTTTCTTCTGTGCCTCAGGCAACCACAGACTCAGTGTGAAAGCAGGCAGGGAAAGAGCAGCTAGATACAACTCTAAAAGCTGAAGTTAAAAAACTCCTGCTTTCCTACCAAGTTGAATACCATTGCCTCTCTTTGAACCTCCATAGCTCAACATGCCCCACGTGTTCCAAAATTTCACTGCCTTCACAATTATTGAAAAAACCTGACCTTGATTTTAGATATAAAATATCAATCTCTTGTATTTGTATGGTAAAACACAAGCCTAAATAAATAAAATTTTAAAATCCAGGTTTGGTCACACAAATTGCATAAAGAGCATGGATTCAGGGACCTGTTCACCCCAATTTCTAGATTAGAAATGGGATCATCTGGATGGCTGTCAGGATTCACAGAATGACTGCCATGCTGACCTCAAGTGCCTGAGATTTCTACCAGTCATTACAGTACTGAGGAGATGCTGAGAATTTAGTGGGAGAAAAGCCTGAGGCTCTCAGGTTGGAACTTCTTTGATTGTAATGATATTTGTCAGCGTGCAAACATTTCATCCCCCCTTCCCAGCCATTTTAAAGCAGAAGTGAGTCAGAAAAGAGAGCCAAATCGAGATATTATTTCAGTGGCACGTTTATAAATACTCGGTTCTGTACGACAGCAGATTCATAGAGCACTCCAAAGGATTGTCCTCGTTCAGGCATCATTGTGGAAATACGCCTTTGGCTGTTGCAGTGATTTCCCTGGATTACAACTGAGCGTACGCCAACAAGCTGGAAGGGTTCCATAGCATGGGAGTGAAGTGTTTGAGGCATCCAAAGCTGTGCTTTAGCACACGTTCCTGCCTAAAGCTACTCAGAAGGGAGTCCTTTTGGAGATGGATGGTCCTGCAGTGAGAGGAAGCAATCATTTGTTGAATACCAGCAATGCCTCAGTGTTGTTCAAGTTATGTGGACATTAGAAACCTACAAACCAACAAAAAGTGAACTGAATGTAAACAGTTTCTGATGTTACCTGGAAAATCTAAAAAAATTCAGAAGTAGCAACTCCAATTGCTAACACCTTTTGGAAGGCCTTTAAGTTCATCTGTTTACAAGCTAAGGAAACAGATATACTTGGATCTTTTTTCATTATTTTACTGAAAATTAGGAAAGGAACTGGATAGAACTCAGTGCCTAAGCCCTTGAGAATAAAAAAGTTTTGAAAAAGACCTTTTATTATACCTTTTTCCTTTCAGAGGCTGGACATCAGAGAAAACAAGGTCAAACAGGCAGAATTGGCTTTGGTTAGGTCTGTACCCCTTTTACCTTGGCCTCTGCTAATGCTGTGATCAATCAGCACAGAAGCGTGTTCCAAACAGATACTGGAGAACATATTTATTTGCATGGGAAATTTGATAAAGTACCACGATTAGCTCAGCTATAGTAGGGGATTGTGATTCCAGGCACATTTCAGCCTCACTGTCAGGATGATTTCTCTCTACAGAAGAGATTTAGCTTTCTGTTGCACTAACAAAACTAAAGAAATCCAGAATAGAAATGACTAAAAGATTAATCCACTATAAAGTGTTAAGTTGTCTTATAACAATTCACTTCAAAATCCCATTTCTAGCTAAATTAGTTTTAATTTCTTAATTAGTCAATCACAGAATTTCATTAAAAAGAAACATGTCCCTAAAATATTTTTTTTTTCATTTGTTTTTAAGACTCCCAGTCCTTCTCCACTGGCTGGCAGGAGACAGTAACACATTAAGGATCTGAACTTCTTGGCCACATCTGTGTGCAGATCCCAGCCTCCCCACCAGCTCACATCCCAATGTGTGGGCAAACAACCACACATGTTCTCCTCCCATGGGTGCACAAATATTCAGCATGGTGTCCCCTGGGGTCTGTGCTGCAACAAGTCATTAATGAAAGTTCTGAGACGTGTTCAGAGCAATTCTTGCCCCCGTGGTGTAATTTAATATTTCCTCTTCAGAGAGCAGATGTGTTATAGCTTCTCACCTCTTACATGTGTCAACTGAGGTACAAAGTTGCCTGTGAAGTATCCATGAAATCACAGCAACGAAGTTTTGGGGAAAGGGGAAGGTTGGTGAAGAAAAGTTCGGCCAGCTAAATGTGGTAGGCTTGGCCCAAGAAAAGCTAAAGTGTATGTAAAAGAGAAGATAAACTGGAGAACTGCAAAGCAGGAATACTACTGGAGCAAATGGAATGGAACTGAGCAGAAGAAAATGTTAATAAAATATCCAATAAAAACAGAGCACTGGGGCTGTTTGTCCCATGCAATGGCTCTGCCCCCTCTGCTGCAAACCTCTAGCACTCAACAGGCTGTGTCAGGAAACAATTCTGCCAGCGTAGGGTATAATACACAGAAAGATATGGATGGGGAATGTGTATTCTATCATTTTATTCTGTGGTGAAATCCTCTAAGCAGGCCCTGTTCAGAGGTGAAAAGCCCTGGAATAAGCTCAGTGAGTAGAAGGCAGTTGTTCCCTTTGGGGTAGCTTAGAAATTCAGAGTAACTTTGTTAAAAGGGAAAGGAAGAAGGTACAACAACCCTCCTTCTTCAATTGGTTGCCAAAAGTTAACATGAACATAACATGCATGAGCTACTGTGAAGAAAACTACCTCAGCCCAAACCAGTGCACACCTACCTTACAGAAAAACTGTGCAGGTCAGCTAACTGGAATTTCTCAAGTACTTCAGAGACCTCAGAGGAAAAAAAAAAAAAAAAAAAAAGAATAAATAAAATTGATAAATTGATTTGTTTTGTAAAGTGCTTGTTCTTGGGAATTACCAAACAAATATAGATGACAATGTGGAGCATGGCAGTGGTTAAACACTCCCGGGGAGTCCTCCATCCTTGGCATTCCCATCCTGAAAACAAAGTTTGTAGGCAGGAGAGTGACTGAACATACTTGTAACAGAAGAGGGGAGCGGTGATGTGAGGCGTGGTGGCTGCCACAGCATGGCTGGAAAATTGGCCTCATGCTCTGCCAGGAGCTGCTGTGTGCCCCAGGAAAAGGAGAATATTGCTCAGTAATGAAGAGGTGGCTCTCATTGCACATGGAAGATTTGGACTAGTGGGGGAAGCTCTTTGAGTGCCTCTGGCAGTAAAGTGACCCGAGAGAAGAGATTCTGCAATCCCTTGTTGGAGCTAACAATTCTTTGGGATTCTTCCCTGTGTCCAACAAGGTGTGGAGCCCCATTCTACACCTTTTGTCATGCAACAACTGTGTGTCTACTGAGATCAACTCAGTTGTGTGTTTGCTGCCTGTCTGCATCAGTCCTTCCACGAGCAGCAGCCTCCCAGCCCCTTCCTCAGGCATCACTGATGTTTCTGCTCCCCTTCAATAGCTGTCATCTGCAAATACATCCAGAGATGCTGAGAAATCAAATGTGTCCCCTCCAAATTGCCCTTTCATTACTGAAACCGGCCCAAAAATTCCTATTTGACCTTGAAAAAAATCCCCTTGGGAAAGATTTTTGACCAGGCATTTAACTGCCTCTAAAAAGTATTTTATTCTCTTCAGTCCTCCTTCCACAGAGCAGAGGGAGCTGAAAAAGAAAACCTTCAGTTCCCTGTATTAAATACCTTGTTCATGAAGGAAATAGGAAATAAGGAAGGAGTTTTTTCTTCAGGGAAAAGACATGGAGAAGCAGAGGGAAAAAAATCAGAGGAAGTAGAAATGTAAGCAAAGAGAAAACTAAAGCTATTTGGCATGATTTTATGTTAATTTTCCTCTAAAAAGCAAACACAGCATTTCAAAGTAAGTTTTCCTTCAGAACCCTTTCATTAAGAACAGTTCCATTTCTGCCTACAAGAGATTACATGTAAATAGAGGTTTTTTCTTTTCCAATGGTTTATAAATAGTTTCTTTATTTTTGATATATCACTTCAGTTTGCAATGCTTAATTAAATAGGCTTATGGCTTCATTTCTTTCTGCTTAATAGCTCTGGCAGTAACTGATCTAAAAAGGAAATTGCAACATCAGAGGCAAAGAAGAAAGTTAACCTAGAAAGAATCTGAATAAATATTATGATATACACCCAGAAATATAAGACTATCCTTCCACCACCATTATCAAATGGCATCATGACCTACTACTACTTATAAAAGGAGCAATTTGGTTTTCACTTTGGTTGCTGCTTTTCTGAAGGATGAGCATCCTCTTACTTCCCCAAAACCACTAGTGCACCAGGCCTCTGGGAGAGCGCTCTTTTTTTCTGCTCCACAAAGAGTTTCCCAACACAATGACAAGATGTTCAGCATTAGAAAGATGTATTTTGTGTGACCAGTTCCAGGTAGATTGGTCTGGGTTTTTTTTTGGGCGTAAACAGGCACAGCTACACAGACTGCAGCGATGAAACTCCTCTAAGAGTCACGGGTCCGTGTTGTTGGCCTTGCCCCCGATTGCTACCCAAAAATGCTGAACTCCATCAGCACCATCAAGAAGCTCGAGACAGTTGGAACCCCCCTGACAGAGATGGTGACACCAGCACCTCTCCTTCCCTGCCCGTCCCTTCTGCAGGCTTATAAATATATGAAACGGAGGGTGCATACTGTGGCGGCCAACAGCTGGCCTGAAGGCCTCAAAGATTTCTTTAATCCTAATTTTATAAGTGAAACATAAGTCATTCTAGAAGTACTTTAATTATAAAACTTAAGCAGTGTGGACTGTTGGGGAGCAGGCCCGGACCTCTGGGGACACGAGCCGCTATTGGCTGCTTGGCCGGGTGGCAACTGGCTCGACCAATAAGGATTGAGCAGGCAGACCTTCAGATCTACATAAGGAGAGCACTCAGTAAAAGTTGGTTGTTGTGCAGGAACCTTGGTGTGTGTATTGTCCCATTCTTGTCCCCAAAATCAAAGCGACAGGGGTGTTATAAATAAAGTTAGCTTTTGCAGGCGGTGTTTTGAGTCGTTAATTAATAGAATAAATTGATGTACTTCATTTATCTAACAAGTTATAAAGTAATAAGGCACAGAGTTAAATGTACTGTAAGAGGAATGTGTGCCCACTAGAGAGGGGTGGTGAGATCTGGGTGAGGGAATTTTCCAGAAAACTACCTCATGCGGTGATGACATTGCTAAGAACAAGGTTTGGAAGACTAGCCAGCCCATGAAGCCTCAGAACTCTAGAAGGATTGGCCAGCAATGCACCATCTTATGGACCAAGCAACAACCAGGAAAACGGCCGATCAACCGGTGGATGGAGAGCGCACCAATGCTGTCGCTTTAAGAGACTTTAAAAGCCCCGGGTGCTGAGCACCTGGGTCTTTCTGTGAACCAGCGTCCAAGGAAACACTCCCTGTAGCACACAGTATTGTTAGTTTGTATCTCTGACCTGCTGTGCAGGCCCCAGGCTTCCCCTGGGGTCTCCTCTTCCCTTGACTTTCAGTAAACAGTACTGAACTTTTAAAAAATCATGGCCTCGTTTCACCAGTTCATATCAAAAGGGGTTCCATCGAGCAGGCAATTTGGGAAGTCTGTACCTCCCGAGTACCACAGGCAGTGGGAGAAAAAAGAGGGTGATGCCTCAGGGAATTAGGATATAAAATATGGCTGCGCCCTTGTCCTGGCTCTAAACAATTCGAGACACGCCATGGGAAATGCCCCTCGGCCTCCCCCTTTATTCCAATAACATGACAGGACTCCTCTGTGTCCTTCCCGGACATAACTTCTGCTGTGGTGAAGTTTTTTCCACACAGGGAGACA
>WBNO01028404.1:0-27011 GCA_013400575.1 Peucedramus taeniatus
AGCCACCGCGCCAGGCTGCCCGCAGCACCCCCGGCCCGGAGACGGGGCGGTGGCAGCAGCACCGGCAGGAGGAAAGGCTCTGGCTGCCCGCTGATGCCGGGCCTGGCGGAGCGCCCGGGGAGGATGAGGAGAGCCCTCGGGATGCAGCAGCAGCACCCCAGACCGCGGCAGCGGTGCTCGCCACGGTAACCACGGGCCCCCAGGAGCAGCCCCCAGCCCCCCGGCAGCCGGGAGAGAACAGGCGCGGCCCCCCCGCCCCGGTGCCCGCCTCCCCCGCCTGTGGCACCGGTGCCGTCCTGCTCTTCCCCAACACCTCCGCTGAGCACGGGGCCGTGCTGGGGCTGGGGCCACACCGCGGGCTGCGGGCGATGTCACTCTGCGCCTGGCTGGCCACCCCAGCCCCTCGCTTCGGTGCTCTCCTCTCCTACGCCACCGAGACCGGGCACAGCGAGCTGGCCGTGCACGGCCACGGCGGGGATCGGCCCGGCTCGGCGCGTTTCATCCTGGGGCACGGGCAGTTTCGGGAGCTCCCGGTGACGCCGCTCCTGGATGGCAAATGGCACCACCTGTGCCTCACCTGGTCCTCCGGCCAGGGCCGGTACCGCTTCTACGCGGACAGGAGGCTGCTGGCTGCCGGCTCCGGCTTCCAGCAGGGCTACGGAATTCCCGCTGGTGGCTCGCTGGTGCTGGGCTGGGGGCAGGACGGCCCCAACACGGACTTGGGCACTGCAGAAGCTTTTGTGGGTCACTTGGCTGGCTTCGCTCTCTGGAGACGGGCTCTCCTGCCCGGGGAGGTGGCCAGAATGGCGACCGGGCGGGGGCTGCCCCGTGGCCCCCTCCTCACGCTGGCCGATGCCTCCTTGCGGGGCGGGGTGCGGAGGGTGGCGTGTCCCTGCCTCCGGCGCTGCCTTTGACGAGGCTGCCAGCGGTCACGGCTGGCTCCCGGTGCCGCTCCCGACACGAGCTGAGTCCTCCCAGGGTGATGGGACACCCGGCACGGAGGGCGTCTCAGGAGCGGCACCATCGCGGGGGGAAAGGGAAAGGGGTCTCGGCAGCCAGTACGGCAGAGGTGGGAGCAAAGCCAGAGGTCGCCTGCTCCTAGGGGATGTACAGCCCATTGTTCCTATTAAAATGCTCCTAACATTAGAGAAACCCAATTTATCTGTGTCCTGCTCATTCACTCGGTGCCGCTCAAGCCGGGCAGGAGCGGCTCAGCACGGGCAGCTGGAGCGGGTGACGCTGCTCGTTCCGTGCCGCTGAGTCAGAGCAGGGGAAGCGGAGCACGGGCTGAGCCAGCGCCGCCGCCGCCGGTCCCGTGCGCTGCCCCTGCCCTCGGGGCTCCCCAGCGGGGCAGGGCTTTGGGCCGACTGTGCTGCTCCAGGGGGCTAAGGAGAAGGACACTCGCTCCCGAACGTCTGTTCTGCGGAACTCTGTGCCTGGAGAGCTGGAGCAGCGTCGGCTCCGACCGTTCCCAGAGCCCCATGTTCCCGAAGCATCGTGTTCCCGGGGTCGGTGGGGCCGCGCTGCCGGCTGGGTGTGCGTGGGGCAAAGCCTCGCAACCTCTCGGGCCGCCGCCGCCGGGGTCCCGGCTCAGCCCGTCCCACCCTATTCTATTCTATTCTATTCTATTCTATTCTATTCTATTCTATTCTATTCTATTCTATTCTATTCTATTCTATTCTATTCTATTCTACTATTCCGTCCCGTCCCGGGAGCGAGGCCCCCGCCGGAACTACAACTCCCATGGTGCCTCGGGGCGCTGCGGCCGCCCTGACGGGCACGTGATGCCGGTGGCGGCGGTCACATGACGGAGCGGCGGGGCAGGCCCGGCGGAGCAGCTGCCGCCGCCCCGCATGGCCAACGTCGCCAAGAAGGTGTCCTGGTCCGGCCGCGACCGCGACGACGACGAGGACGGGCGTGCGGGCGAAACCACCCCNGCGCCCCCGCCCCCGTCGTGCTTAACCGCCTGCGGTGCCCCGGGGCTGCGCGGGGTCGCTCCGGGCTGGGAGAGCAGAACCTGTCGGGACGAGAGGCTGGGGGAGCCGGGGCCGGGGCACTCGTGAGGGAAAATGTGAGCGTGGGAGTGAGTCAGTGCCCCGCCGGCTCCATCCCTGCCGCTGCTCCTCCGCCGTGGGACGGTCCCTGCCAGCAGGGCCCTGCTCCTGCCCGCTGGGGCTGCGCTCCTCAGTCGGAGAATCACGGCCTGCTTTGGGTTAGAAAAGGCCTCAAAGCTCATCCTGTTCTACCCCCGCCATGGGCAGGGACACCTTCCACCAGACCGGGTTGCTTTGAGCCTTGTCCAGCCTGGCCTTGGGCACTGCCAGGGACAGGACAGCCACCACCTCTGGGAGACCTGTGCCAGGGCCTGCCACCCTCATTAGGAGGCATTTCCTACTGACATCTAATCTAGTCTCCTTTTGCTTAGTTTGAAGCCATTCCCCCTTGTTCTGTCTGTATCTGTCCGTGTAAAAGTACTTTGTACTAAATGAATTTCTGCTAGAAATGTCTTTCTGTGAGAGCCTGTTGCCTGACATGCTGCTGCTGATCACCAGGTAGGGCTCAGACACAAGAGCCTCCAGCACTGCAGTGGTGCAGGGTGTGCTGTGGGATGTAAGGAGCTACACTGGCAAAAAGCAGGTCCAAGGTGGGCCATGTCACAGAGGGAGGCCAGTTCCTTCCAATTTCTCCTTCCAGTTCTCCTTCCAAGTTAATCTGGGGTGATTAAGTGAGGAGAACTTCTCCCCAGTGTGCCCTCAGGCTGCCTGCCTGGTGGTCTGTCCCTCTCACACAGCTCAGTGGAGGAAACTGAGGCACCCAGCACCTGTTCCAGAGTGAAGCTGAGGGTGGCTGGGCTGTGGTGTGGCTGGGAGGTCAGGGTCAGACCATGGAGCACTTTTGTGCCAGCACCAGGTGAGACAGGCACTGCTTCCAGGTGACATCCTGGAATTTCCTGTGGAGGGTTTTCTGGGAGCCCTGAGCTTAGATAGGGAGGAGCAGAGCCAGATTCTGGCAGCTGTTAGCAGGGATGCCTGGCCCAGCATGATTCTGTGCTGCCTGCTCCTGGGCAAGTCAGAACAGCAGGCTAATTAGAGGGAAATGCAGGGCTCGTTAGGCTGGAAGAGCCTTGTGTGGTGCTCTGGGAGCAGGGAATGGCAGCTGTGCCATGGCAGCTGTTCTGGGGTGAAAATAAAGGCAATCCTCCTGGGCAGTGCAACAGGACCCTGTGTATTTACAGCACATAGGGAGTTCTGGGGGTTTGAAGGGTGTTAGGACAGGGATTAACCAGATCTCATGGCTGGGGGTCATTAGGAAGGGGTTTTCTGGTGGTTTGGAAGAAGTGCCTGAGGCCTGCTGCAGTAGGGGCAGTTGGAGGTGGACACCCAGCCCTAGCAATGTGATTTATTCTCACTGTGTCCCTGCACAGTGCAGGTCCCAGCTGGTGACAAGCACCACGTGGCATTTTCCTTGGCAAGAAGGAGAGAGAGTACCTTGCTGGAGCTCCAGAGCACATGTGCCCCTGGCAGTGGCAGCTGCGTTGTCACTGTAGGGCTGGGGTTGTATTTTTGGTGCCTCTCCCTTTGCCCCAGATGACTTTCAGTTGTGTGGATTGGAGCAGAAAGGCAGGACAGCTTTGGGGGAGAAATAAAGAGAGGCTGGGGCTGTTTAACTCAGGGGAGATTTAAACCTGGGTTGTGATAATACAATAAAAATGTCCCCTGACATAATTTCCTCCCTTTGTCACGTGCTTGTTTAATGGAAACAAAAGTGATCTTAAGGTGAGCAGAGGAGACATGGGTCTGCAGCTGGGAGGGACTGAGATCGAGTTCTGGTGGGTGGGAGGTGAGGACAGGCTGGATAAGCACAGCTGTGGGGGTGTGAGGGGCCTGTCCCTGAGGTCTGCTCTGCTTTGGGGCCAGCTGAGCTGAGCCTTTCATCCTCTCAGCAGGGCTTTCTGGTGCCTGGAGCACATCAAGGAGTGAGAGGCAGCCTGTGCCTCTGAGTGTCATGCCTGCTGTGGGCTGTCCCTTTCCTGTGTTCTCGAGCCACGTGTGGTGGTTCTCAGGCTGGGAAGTGGGTGGAAAATGTTAGCAAGAGCAGCCAATTTCCATCATGAAGCATTTTTTGTGGAAGAACGTTTCTCCTTCGCTACCATTGAAGATATGCTGTGAGATATTTGTGCTGAAGTGCCTTGACTTTGGGATTGGTTTAATGCTCCTGCCTCAAAGGGGTCACCATCATGAAGACCAGGCTGCTGCTGGGCAGGTTGTCCTTCTTAGCCCCTGTGTGTTTATTCTGCATCTCTGGATGTTGCTGGTCTCATTTGCTTTAATCTCAAGTAACAAGGTGTGCAAAAAGGTGGCCAGGCTGCTATCAAGAAATCTTGGTGGGAGGAGGCAGAAAAAGGGAAGTGTGAGTGCTGGGTGAGCCCTGATTCCTGGCAGATGGGCTGCAGATTGCACACCCCAGGTTACTGGCACAGAGGCTGCTTGTCCCTGCCCTTGTGAGCCTGGAGGTGACTGCCCTGGAGAGCCTCGAGTGGTGGCAGGAGCTTCCCCCAGCACGGGAACCTCAGAAAGTTTTCTGCAGGTTTCTCAAACCATCAGGGACTGTGGCATTATTTCATCCTTGTGCTGCTCCTGTGCCAAGGGAAAGGCCAGGGCAATTACAGCATTTCCCATCCTTGTGGAGGTGAGGGTCAAGCAACAGCTGTGCCTAGCAGTGGCAGCTGGAGCCTGGAAGCAGAAGCCAGGTGGTGACACCTTGGGGAGAGTCTGGGTGCTCTCTCCCCTGTTGTGAGCCTGGAGGTGAGGAGCCCTGTTCTCTCCTGCTGTGAAGCATTTTGGGGAGGATGCTGGGTGGGTTTGAAGCCAGTCTCAGCTGTGGCAGTGTGTCAGAGGAGGAGGGTTTCAAAAGCCCTGCAGTTCATCTCCCCTGTTCACTGCCGGAGCCCGTGACAGCGTTCTCGTGCTGGTGACACATGGGTGACACAGCCTGGAGTCTTCCACTCAGGCTGGTACGAGGGGCAGAGTGTTCTGGGGGCTGGAAATCCTCCTTCTTCCCTCCCACAGCTTCTGTGGTCTGTGCTGGGCTTTATCTCATCAATAGCGGAAAGTTGCGTGTTGCCAGTTGGTTACTGAGCAGAGCACGGTGACAAGGAGCAGTGTCTGGGGGGCTCTCTGTCCTGCAGGGAGGAGCCTCCCTGGCTCATCCCTGTGGAATTGGGCTGTGGAGCAGAGTCAGCCACTCCCTATTGATGGTTCTCCAGAGCAGAGTTTGGGGGGCACGGCTTGGTCGCTGTGCACACAGCCTGGGTTGGATCATGGAGATCATGCATCCAGGGCATGACTGGAAGGTGGTGGTTGAGGTCTTCTGCTAGATTTTTTGCATGTTGAGGTTGATCCTCAATTTGCTATTGGTGGTCTCAGAGTGGGTGCAGCATGACAAAGGGGAAAGGGACCTCAGGAGTCCCTGAGGGGGCTACAGCTAGGGGCTCTAGTCCAGCCCCTGCTTAGAGCAGATCCCTGAGGGACACATCCAGAGGAGCTTTGGGTAACTACCCTGAACCCTTTTTGGTCTGAAGTTCAGTCACCAGCCACAGGGTGAACGTTTCGCTCTGATATCTAAGCAAAAGTTCCCTTACTGCTCCTTGTCCCATCAGTGCAAAGCTTCAAGGGAAGTCTGGCTTTGTCCTGTCTCTAACCTCTTGTTGGGTGTCTGGGGATGGCAGGAAGAACTCCCTGAGAAGCATCAGCTTCTCCTTGTATATCTTGCCATGTGTTCCAGCCCCCAACTCTCTTGCTGAGCTCACTTTTTGTGCCTTTTCTGTCCCAGGAAGCCCAGACTGGATGCCAAGTCCCAGGTGTGCTATTGCAGGTGCCTGGTGGAGGTGTGGGATCCCTTCCCCAGACCTTCTGGTAGTGGTCTTGCACCACTCAGGAAGGGGTTGACCACCTGCACTCCAGGTCTGTGCCACTGACACCTCTTCACTTCGCTCACGAGGTCGCTGCAAGACTTTTTCAACTGAGCTACTTTCTGACCACTGGGACTCATCCATCCCAGGTGCAGGGATCTGTATTTGCCTCTGTTGAATTTGGGGGCTTCCCTGCAGCCTGGTGAGGTCGCTTGGAGGAGCAGCCCTGCCTGCCAACATTCCTGCCCACTAACACTGATGATCACTTACTTTGATTCAGACCAAGGCTCCAGACATCTCTTTGCAGAGCTCAGGATGAAATTAACTTTACCACCCAAATGGGCTGAGGGCTGGGTGTCACTGGCAGAGGGAGGCTCAGCATGTCCCAGAGCTGTTAACCCATCTGTGCCCTCTGGGCTTTGGCAGCAGTGCATGTTTTTATGTGGAGATAATCACAGCACAGTCACACCAACATCACACATACCCAGGATCAGCAGCTGCCTTGGTTGAGTTTGAAAACATCCCAAGAAGGGCATTGCTCAGTGAGTCTTTGAGCTGTGCACAAATAACCTTTTCTCTTGGCTCCAGGCTGCCTGAATCTCTTCTTTT
Organism: Peucedramus taeniatus; assembly: GCA_013400575.1. Lineage (NCBI taxonomy): Eukaryota > Metazoa > Chordata > Aves > Passeriformes > Fringillidae > Peucedramus > Peucedramus taeniatus. The sequence goes on from WBNO01028404.1 coordinate 6,521, forward strand.
ATAATTCTTGGGTGCTGCTGGAAGTAGCTCTTGCCTGCCCTCCTGGCATGTGATCCCTGTGGTGGTGAGACAGGAGCCAGGCCTCTGCTTGCAGATGCCAGAGGGGTGCCAGGACTTGGGGAGGGGATATTAAAAATATGCTGCTTGTCTAAGGAAGTTCAGCTTCAGGCTCCATTGCACCTCCTTTGCCTTCATCTGTGCTTGTGTCCTGCTGGTGCTCAATCCATGGGGAGTTGAGCTGCTGTGCCCTGGCTGCTTTCTCCCCAGGGAAGGAGGGAAGAGGGTGGGATGTCGCTGGTTCAGCCACATTTGGTGTGTCTGCAGACCCCATTGCTAACAGAAGGAGAATTTTCCCTGAAGGGCTGGTCCTGCCTGAGGCCTTACACAAGGGACATGGCATGAGGGACATTTTCCATCTCCTTGCCTTGATCTTGCCCTAGATGTGTGGCACCTAACGGGAGCCTTAAATCCTTGTGCTTCCTCAGTCCAGGTGGAGCTGTGTTCCTTTGCAAGGTGTCAGCTTTGTCCCTCCAGGTTTCAGGGCAAGGAATGTGTCCTTCCCCCTCCCCAGGATGGTGGGGGCCTGGCTGGGACCTCAGCCTGCCACCAGAGCAGCTGGGCACTGGCAGGCACTGGAACAAGGCAGTTCCTCTATCCAGCTTGTGACCCTAAGTTCCTGTCCAGGGAGGTGACAGCTTTGTGTGTACCCAGCTCTTAGAAGTCCACTGTGGTCTGCTCTGACTGCTGGGAAAAGGCTCCACCTGGATCCTTTCCACAGGGAGTGTGGAGCCATCGTGGACCAGAAGCAAAGCCCAGGCTGGTTTTGCCAAACCAGTGTCTGGAAATGGCAGCGTGGAGCACTGTGGGCTGGAGCTGCCGGGGGCTAAAGGGCACCAGAGAGGGTTTGAGAAGCTGGGACAGAACCCATCTGCAAGTCAGGGAGTGAAGGAGAATGTGGAGCAGAGGGAAAAATGGGAAAATAGGTCAGGCTGCAAACACAAAGGGATATTCTTCCTCTGCAGTGACGTGCAGGGTTCCCAGCAGCTCTGGCCTGCATGTTCCAGACGGGATCGTGGGGATTAAAGCAGCAAGGGGCTCAATCTGGGACCTGCCAGCAGAGAGACCAACGGGCCAGAGCTCTGCTGTTCCTCACCATCCTTCTTATATCCTCCAGTTCTTTAACCTGGAGGGGCAAGACTCTGGAGGGGAAGATCTTAATGCTGAGGAATGGTGTTTGGGCTGTGCTTGAGGACAGTGCTCAGATCTTTGTGCATCCCTGTGTTTCACAGCCATGGAGGGGTGACAGCAGCCCTCCTGCTCCAGCTGGGTCCCCTTGTGGCACTGCTCAGCTGCACCCAAGCCCCTGCTTGCCTCATCCAGGGGACAGAGGTGTCCCAAACAGCCAAAAAACTCCCGTGCTATGCAACTGCACTGCCAGTAAAAACCCCGAGTGATCAGCAGTGAAAGGAGAAGCTGCTCCGCAGAGGGAGATGCAAATGCTGCTTCCCAGCATCACACTGGGGCCGGCTCAGAGAGACACCAGAGTCCCCAAGGCTGTGCAGAAGCAGTGTGCCCACTTCCTCCTGTGTCTCCTGGCTGGCAGCCAGCCTGGCTGTCACTCTAGTCCCAGCTGCCGGGGGTGACAAACAGGCTGACGTGATGTGCTCCTCTCCCGCTGGTGACCGCTGCCATGGAGCAGATGGCAGAGCCAGACGTGCCCTCAGCTGTCCCTTGCTGCTGGCTGGGCCTGGCAGCTGAGGGCACATCGTGGTGAGCTTGTGGCTGTGCAGGTGGCACGTTGTGCAGGGGCTCTGTCCCTCCCCAGCCTCGGGGGAGTGTGGAACGTGCCGCTCGGCACAGGTTTGTCAGCACGGTGCTCCGTGCCAGGGGCTGCTGGTGGCCAGTCCCCAGCGAGCCACTGCTGGCTAGCACCTCCCCAGGTGAGCTGCCTCTGCCAGCTGACAGGTTGGAGCAGCTCACCCAAATCCTGGCAGGCTGCTGCTGCCTCTGGTTCCCTCCAGGGTGTTGGATGCCACCTCCTCGGTGCGTCCTCTGAGAGCAGGGTGCTGCATTTTGGGGGGTCTGGCAGTGGCAGGGAGGCAGAGCTCTGTGAGGGAGGCAGAGCATCTTGCACGCCCGCTCCATCTTCCTGAGAGATTTGAAGTGCATTCAGGAGTTGACCTCATTTCCCCTTCTCTCCTCAGCTCACTCCTTCCTCCTTCCTGCGCATCGGGCAGCTGAGCAATGTGGACCTCAACGAGGACATCCATGAGCTGGTGAGTGCCACAGAGAGGGGCCCACTGTTACTGGGACCCCTTCCCTTCTTCCAGTAACAGCTGCTGCTGTTCCCTCCTTCACATTCTGCTTGTTCCACGAGGACTCCAGCACTTCTTCCTGGGCTGGGTGACCTCTGTGGCTGCTGCTGCCCCCGGGCCCCCTCTGGGATCCTCAGTAAATGCCCTAATTCGGAGCTGGGAACAGCTTGCACGGTCAAAAGTGTTTGGGAAACAGAATTTGGTTTCTGCCCAAAAACATGGGTTTGCTTGAAATAGCTCCTTGCTTTTGGCCTAAGGAATTTCCTGCTGAGATGAAAGGTTGCCCTTCACTGGGGCATGGAGTTGCTTGGATTCAGTGCCAGGTCAATGTGGCAGTGTGGTACCTAGCTGGGCAAACCCTCTACCTGGGAGGAGACATCCTGCCTGGGGATGGAGGGGTGCTTGGTGAGGGTGCACCCCTGACAGCTGGTCCAGCTGCCTTAAATCCCACACATCCACCAAGTGGTGGAAAATCATCCCAGACCTGCCTGCCAGGCAGCTTGCACCTGCAGTCCTCTGTGCATCTCCTGAGCATCAAAAAGAGTTAAACTGACAGTTGCACGTGGATGGGAGGGCTGGACTCTGACCTGACCATCCTGAGCTGTGCATCACATCCCACAGGAGACAGAGGTCCCTCAGCAGCGTCCCAATGAGATCCCCCACAACGAGAAGCTGCTGTCACTCAAGTACGAGGTAAGTGCCCATCTGCCCCATGTCAGGTCTGCCCTCTGGGATGCAGCAAGTGAGGTACGAGGGGCCAGGGCTCACAGCTGCCCTGTGAGGGTGGTTTCAGTGTGGAAGGAGTGGAATCAAGGAAGGGAAATGATAACAGGAGCAGGGTGAGGGGCTGAGGGCAGCACTCCCCAGCAGAGGGTCTCTTCACCTGGTAGTAGACAATAACAGCATTTCCCTTTCCCAAACTAGAGCTTGGACTATGACAACAGTGAAAACCAGCTATTCCTGGAGGAGGAGAGGAGGATAAACCATGCGGTGAGTTGCTGGGCTGCCCACAGATCATCTCAGCTGTTCAGCTGACCAGAGAAGCTGTTCCTCCTGCCCAGCTGCTGGGGGCTTCTTTGTGCCAGAGGAGGTTGTGCTTAAAGCCTAGGTTGAGCTGGGTTTATGGGCACTCACCAGCTTGTGACAAGCTGTGAAACCACAGGATCAAGGACCCAGCATGAGGTGGTTGGAAATGGAGCTAATCTGGGTGCACATGGAGTTAATCTGGGTGCTGGGCATTGCCTGGTGGTATGGGGCAGGTCCCTGAGCAGAGGCACTTCTGGAGTCACATGACACATCTGCCCTGGGGGCTTTGGGAATCAGTGCAACAGCAAGAATCCCAACAGGATGGGCCTAATGGAGGCAGGCAAGTTGGAAAAACACCTTAGGGATCCCACAGAGGTACGAGAGCATTGCTTAAAATCAGTGAATTGTGTCCAGGCTTTGCTGGGTCAGCCAGCACTGGTACTCCCTGGCTCTCCTCAGAGCTTCCCAGGCTGGGAGTGTGCTGGGAAGGTGGCAGGTGTGTTGGGGTGCCCTTGGTGCCAGGCTGGCTGGCAGCAGGGTGCGAGTGCCGCGTGCCCCTCAGGCGTTCCGCACGGTGGAGATCAAGCGCTGGGTGATCTGCGCCATGATCGGCATCCTCACCGGCCTTGTCGCCTGCTTCATTGACATCGTGGTGGAGAACCTGGCTGGGCTCAAGTACCGTGTGGTGAAGGACAGTATCCTCACAGCTGCTGCCCAGCTGGGACCTCTGGCATCTCCTGGGAGCCCTGAGAGAGGGGTCGTGGGGGAAGAGGGCAGCACTTCTTCACTCCAGTTCGGTGGCACAGGCTCTGCTGCCCAGCTGCTCTGCAGGGCTGAGCTGTGCCTGGGCACTGCCATAACACAGGAGGCTCATTTCAGCTGCCCTGGGTGCTCTAAGTGACAGGGGGCTTGGAGCAACCTGGTCTAGTGAATGGCATCCCTGCCCATGGCAGGGGGTTGGAATAGATGGTTTTTAAGGTGGCATCCAACCCAAACCACCCTGTGATTCTGTGAGAGGCTGTGGTGGGAGGGATGGTACCCAAGCAATACTGGTTTTTCCTTGAGCTGCTGCCCCAGACATCGACAAGTTCACGGCCAAAGGGGGCCTCTCTTTCTCCCTGCTGCTCTGGGCCACCCTGAATGCCAGCGTGGTGATGGTTGGCTCTCTGATTGTTGCCTTCATAGAGGTAAGAGTTTGGAACTGTTCTGTTCTGTTCTGGGCAAAGCAGGGTCATGCTTCCAGAAGACATGGTAAATTTTGTGAACTGTGAATGTGTTTCTGCCAGTTTGGCTCCTGGTAGCACCAGCTCCTCAGTGTTGGCTCCAGCTGTGCTGTGGGGTTTCTGTGGGGCTGGCAGGCTGCTGGGATGTGCTGGCAGCCCAGGGCAGAGGCTGTGCTCCAGCATTGGGTGAGGGTGCAGCTCTCCCAAGCCTTGGCCCTAGCTCAGCCTCTCTGTGTTGGGTGTACCCGAGTACCAGCAGAGACCAGTCTGGCTGGGTGCCTCAGCTACAGCCTCTGGAGGACAAGCCAGAGACTGGGAGCTCCCTATGGATCACTCTAATCCACAGTGTCTTCTTGTGGCTTTGCCCTTGCTCTCCCTGGCCATCTTTCTGTAGCTGTGACAGAGTGGGGGAACACCTGAGTGTCCCCAAGATCTCATCCAGCTCCTTTTCCCTGACACATCTGCCCTTAGGAAGTGGGTGCCTCCCTCAAGCCCGTCTCCAGAGCCTGTTGATGAGCTTTGGCCTCGTCTCAGAGCCACCCTGAGGGTGTGCTGTGTGTGCCCTGTGCAGAGAGGCAGGGGTAGGGTGGCTGGTATGGTGTGTCCCCATGCTGTGTGTGACAGCTCTCCCTGCTCCCTGCAGCCTGTGGCAGCTGGCAGTGGCATTCCCCAGATCAAATGTTACCTCAACGGCGTGAAAATTCCACATGTTGTCCGGCTCAAGGTAGGAAGCAGGAGGTGGTGGGATGGCCTGGGCACACTGTGTCCTCCTGGAGTGGTCCCTGCCCACACTGTGTCACAGCAGGAGCTGGCAGGAGCTCCCAGCTCCGTAGCTGTTTCCCCCCCAGTGCCCAGAGGTTAAATCTCCTGCCCTGGGACCAGCAGCTGGCACTGGGAAGAGCAGCTTTGGGTAAACTTTTGCCCTGGCCAAGAGGAAAATTGACCAACCCCGTTGCCACAGTGGGGGGGCTGCAAATCACAAATTCCCTGGGGTTGTTGCTCTTCCCATGCCTCGGGGCCCGCTGGGTCTGTGTCCCCTGTGGCTGCCATGGCTGTGTTCCTTGTGCCACCCCTGTGACGTGCTGTGCCCTTCTCTGTGTTGCAGACCCTGGTGATCAAAGTCTGCGGGGTCATCCTGTCGGTGGTCGGCGGCCTGGCTGTTGGGAAGGTGATGTGCACACAGCACTGCTGGTACTTGTGTCACAGCCTGTCACCGCTCCTCTGCTGGGGACAGGGTGCTGGGGGCCCTGCAGTGACTTCCCAGTGTTATTCCCAAGTGTGTGTCTGCTGGCCAAGGTGACTGGCACTGCCAAGCTTGGGGAGCCCCTGGCACACGTGGTGCCACCGTCCCAGCCTGTGTGTGGCTTGGCTGAGGGCAGGAGAGCAGCAGCCCCTGTCCATCAGTGACTGTCCCTGCAAACAGTAGATGGGGGAGAGCTGGGTGCCCCATTGGGACCTTTCTGGCTTGCTGGGATTGAAGGCAGGCAAGGGAAACACTTGTTTCCTCAGCTGGTGGGAACAGGAGGTGGGCAAGGGAGGCACATGCTAGGATAAGGATTTCATAAAACCATGGCATGGTTTGGTTGGAAGAGATCCTAAAGATCATCTCATTCCAAACCCCTGTCACAGGCAGAAACACCTTTCACTAGACCAGGTTGCTCAGAGTTCTGTCCAACCTGGTCTTGAACACTTCTAGGATGGGAAGGGGGAAATGTCAAGGTCTGTATTTCCCTGAGGGAAATACTCCAATCCAGCTTCAGGACTGCAAGCTGGTGAGCAGCATTCAGCCATGCCTGTTCTTCCTTCCCCGATCTGACTGTGCTCTCCTGGCCCCCAGGAAGGACCCATGATTCACTCTGGCTCCGTGATTGCTGCCGGGATCTCCCAGGGAAGATCCACGTCCTTAAAGCGAGACTTCAAGGTTGGTGTTGAGGTCCGAGGGGGTGTTCTGCAGGTGCCCTTCTGTGCCAGACCAGGCTGTTCCCACTGCTGCCTTGGCATCATCCATGTCACACCCTGTGTCTTGCCTGAACTCAGGCCTGTGGCCAGCCCTAAAGCTGCCTTCACTCCTGTTTCAGATCTTCGAGTACTTCCGCAGAGACACAGAAAAGAGAGATTTTGTGTCGGCTGGAGCCGCCGCCGGCGTCTCGGCTGCGTTCGGTGCCCCTGTGGGTGTGTGTCTTATTTTATTATTAACAGAAGAGTCTTACTGAAATATGAGATTATGAAGTTGTTTTTTTTTAACACTGTGAGGAAAAAGGTTTTTTTTGGAGTACAACGATGTGTTTGGGTTTTTTTGAATAGTTTCAGTGATTTTTTTAAGGGTTTTTTGAGTTTTAAAGGTCAAAGTTCTTGGAGATTTGATGTTATAGTCTTCTCTTAATAGGTTAAGGAGTAAGTTTATAATTTGTGATTCTTAAAACAGATTGAACTTAATTGATCTCTTTTAACAACTGCTGTAAATTTTGTAAGGTGTTGGCTTTGCTTTGAAGTTGTGTTTTTTGTGGTTTGATTGTTTGTTCTGTCATCTTCTATTTTAGATATTTCTAGGGTGAGATTTCTTGTATTTTTGATATTGAAATTTCTAGTCTAGTATTTTGAACTTCAGTGACAACATTGTCTTGAGTCTGTTCTATTTCTTTTTGAGTTGATGCTCTCTGGCACTGAGCAGTGCCTGGACATGGATTTCCTCAGGAGGTTGCTCCCACCTGTTTGGAGGCAGCTGTGGGGATCTGCATAGGGCACTGCAGGGGCCTTCTGAGTATTCCTGCCATGCCATGCAGGTGTTGGCTGGCCCTGCCCAAGAGAAAGGGGCTCATCTGCCTCAGATCCCAAATGTTGCCTCCCTGGGGTGGAGCATGGCAGTGGGAGGCTTTGCTGTGATCAGTACATCACTGATGGCTTGGTGAACTTTCCTGCAAGAGGGTCTGGGCAGTGTGGGCACATGGCCTGGGGTGAATCTTGGGTGCTCAGCTGGTGCTGTAGCCAAAGGGCTGTGGCACATGCCCCTTGTGTAGATGTTGTATCTTGTGTTTGCAGGGGGTGTCCTGTTCAGCTTGGAGGAAGGGGCTTCCTTCTGGAACCAGTTCCTGACGTGGAGAATTGTAAGTGCTGGGAGCAGTGAAGAGCTGCTGGTTCTGGTGTGAGGCATTGCCTTTTCCTGCCCCTGCAGCCCCAGGCCTCCTGACACCCCTGTTCCAGCAAGGCCCCATCCCAGAGAACAGCATCCCAGCTCCCCTCCTGTGCCCTGCTCCTCAGGGGCTGAATTTGGGCCTGGCTGAGCTCCATCTTTCTGCCAGCTCCTTTCCAAGGGAGCTGTCTTGGGCTGTGCCCCAGGGCAACAGAGAGGCAAAAGGAAAAGTGGGACCCTGGTCAGTGTAAACTGCCCAGTGTGCCACCACAGGGAATGAGACCTCCTATCCCCACCACACCATGGGCACCAAGCCCTGCCCAAGGGCCTTGGGGGTGGTTTGGGGTAGTGCACGGGGCATATGGTGAGGAAATGGGGCTGGGGGGACTTGGCAGTGACTCTGGGCTGCATCTCCTTCCAGTTCTTTGCCTCCATGATCTCCACCTTCACGCTGAACTCTGTCCTGAGCGTTTACCATGGCAATGCCTGGGATCTCTCCAGCCCTGGGCTTATCAACTTTGGCAGATTTGACAGCGAGGTAGGCACAGGTATTCCCCATGTAGGGCTCTGGGGAGGGGTTAGAAACAGCCCTTAGCAGTTTTGGGGACATCAGTTTGTCCATAACCTCGCCCAGGGGCTGAGGCAGGCTCTGCCTTAGCAGGCTGTGGGGTCTGGCCAAATCTCAGCTCCAGCAGCCCCAGCAGAAGGAATTTCTGGAGGCTGTGGGCTGTTCAGGGCAGACTTTGGGGCAGCTCTGGAAGTCTCGTGCCAGCACAGAGCTGTGCTGTCCCAGCAGTCAGTGACTGTGGGACTGCAGATGGGCCAGAGATCTGACACCCACTTCTTTCTTGCTTGCAGAAAATGGGATACACAATCCAGGAAATTCCTATCTTCATCTTTATGGGAGTGGTTGGTAAGAGAATGCTGCTGTTTCCATTTGATTAGTCTGAATAATTTCCTCTGTTCTCTGTCTGGGTCTAAAAAGCTTTGGTGTCAAATTTCCTGGGGAAAATGGGGAATCCATTAAATTCTGGAGCAGAGGCTGCTTGTGGGAATTATGCAGGGATGAGAGCTGGATCCTGGCCCAACCCTAGTAGCAAAGTCAAGCTCCTTTAACCCATGTTGAGCAGGGTCAGTGCATTGCAGTCCTGGGCAGCCCCTTGCTGCCATGTGGGCTGCCCTTATTCCCATGGATTTGTCCTGTCCTTTGCCTGCCTGGTGCCAGCACTGTGACATTGGCCCCTGGCCACCTGCTGCTGGTGCCAAGCTCCTCTTGGTGACAGGTCCTGGCTGGCTGCAGGGACAGCATCCACATGTCCCAGGGCTTCTGGTCACTCTAGATGGGTTGTGGATGATCTTCAGAGGTTCCTTGTGTCGTGGGCAGCCTGGGCCCTGTGTGCTGAGCTTCTCCCCTCTCACATTTGCAGGTGGGATCCTGGGAGCCCTGTTCAATGCCCTCAATTACTGGCTGACGATGTTCCGGATCAGGTAAGAGCTCACAGGTAATGAAGGGGATTGGTGTGGGTTGGCTGGTGCCTTCTGCATTCCCTCAAAGTGCCATTCCCAGATGGAGCAAGGCTGTAATCTCTCATTTAACGTAAGCAGCAGCAGTTCCTGAAAAATGCCACGTGCCTCTCGCTGCCTGTGGCCAAGGCTGTGACCCACAGCATCTCAGCGCTGCTCTGACCCTGCCAAATATTTCCCTCCAGTGACTGGAGGGCTCAGAGAGGTGCAGACACTGCAGACCTGACTGTCATGTGCTCTGAGAGGTCTCAGAGAAGGGAGAGAGCTGCTAAAGCCAACTGAGACCAGTCTGGCCCAGGCAATACCTGTCACCAGCTTTTCAAGCAGCAGGACAGCCTGGCAGGGTCTGGGCAGGGAGCAGAGACAGCCAGACTGCCATGTGCCTGATGTGACATGCCCAGCCAGGCTGGGCTGATGCTGCCCACACCCCTGGGTGCCACTCTCACTCCTCTGTTCTCTTGACAGGTACATCCACAGGCCCTGCCTCCAGGTGGTTGAGGCCATGCTGGTGGCAGCAGTGACGGCGACTGTGGGGTTTGTCATGATTTACTGCTCCAGAGATTGCCAGCCCATCCAGGGGAGCTCTGTGGCATATCCCCTGCAGGTAGAACATGCATTCAGAGCAGCATTCAGGGTGGGGGGCACCCCGGGCCTGGGGGGCTCAGCAGGGAGACAAGACCCTGCTGGGTTTGGGACACTGGACCTTGCAGTTGATGCCCTCCAGTGCAGGCAGAGCTGGAGACCCAGGGATGCTGTAGGTGTCCTCCCTGCCCAGAGCTGCCTCCTCGCTGGCACACATCCCCCAGCCTTCCTTGCCACTTCTAACTCTATCTTATCTTGCCTTTTCAGCTTTTCTGTGCTGATGGAGAGTACAACTCCATGGCCACTGCCTTCTTCAACACACCTGAGAAGAGCGTGGTCAACCTCTTCCATGACCCTCCAGGTCAGTGCACCCAGCAGTGAGGCCTTGAATGTGAGCAGAGAGGGTCCATGTGTGCCTTGGCCACTGCTGGGATGAGGCAGAGGATGATCAGCTCATGAGGGCTCCATAAAACACTGTGCTGCAGTGGTGGAAGGAGGAGGGCTGGGTGCTGTGCCTGGTGGCACCTCTGAGCTCGGCCAAAGGGCTGTGGTGTTGGGAGGCTGTGAGGTCAAGAACCTGGTTTTGTTCAGGCACATTTGCAGGCTGTGCTGCTTCTGAGTTGTGTGAGAGCGTGTCTGACCCTTGCTGTCTGTCTGAAGTCTGTTCTGGAAATGCCACTGGGATGTTTTCTTGATTAGCAGGGCCACTTGCCCCATAATGACTTTACCTTCTGGGCAGGTTGTGGAGGTGGATCTTGGGGTTTGGATTTGTTTGAGAAATGCAGTTTGGTTCCCAGGTTCTAGCTCCATTTGCTTTGGACCTGGTGTAGCCCCAGTGTCTCTTCTCCCTGCTGTGGAATCTGAGTTCTGTGCCCAGCTGCATGTGGGTGGGGAACAGAGAGATCCTCAGCCCAGAGGGTGCAGCCTGGCCACCTGCAGCCAAGAGATGACCATCCTGTGTCTTGGGGCTGCTCCCTGCAGTGCTGGGTCCTCCTTGGCTCAAGGCTGCTGTCTGAAGGAGGGGTTACAAATTACTTGTTTAAACTAGACTGGGCTGTCAGCAATCCCAAAATAGCACTTAGCCAGGTTGTGGGGTCAGCAGGGTCTCTCTGGGATGGCACAGCCTGTGCTGTGGGACAGCATGGCATTGGCTGGAGCAGCTGTGGGAGCTGCAAGATGGGAGGGAGTTTGCAGGACGTGCCCTGCTCAGTTGATCCCAAAGCTGGCAGTGGGACCTCTGTCCTCCCAACCTTGTCCTTCAGCCCTGGCAGTCCCTCCATTGGGCTTTGAAGTTCATCATGGGAGTCTGGGAACCACAGGGCTGGGAGGGGACGAGTCATGAGATGGAGGAATGGGATAGGAGGGCTTGGATGGCACTTGGCTGGGTGGGGGGTGCTGGAGGGGGCAGAAATAACCTGAAGAGCCAGTTTGAAAGGCTGTACCTGTGCTGCCAGGGCAGGAGGTACAGCCCAAGAAGAAGGGCTGTCACTGCTGGGAGTGAAGTGTGGGGCTGCTGCTGCCTGATCCATGGCCACAGCCCATCACAGTGTCCCCTGGGCTGTGGGACCAGCACTGACTCTGTTCTGTCCCCACCCCAGGTTCCTACAACCCCATGACACTGGGCATGTTCACACTGATGTATTTCTTCCTGGCCTGCTGGACCTACGGCCTGACAGTGTCTGCAGGGGTCTTCATCCCCTCCCTGCTGATTGGGGCAGCCTGGGGGAGGCTCTTTGGCATCTCCCTGTCCTACCTGACCAAGGGCTCGGTGAGTGCTGCCTGGGAAGCCCTGGCACCCAGCCCTCCTCCCTCACTGCTGGGCTGGTGGCATGTTCAGGCAGCGTGCCTGGAGCTGGCTGAAAGATCTGAAGTGGGCTGGCTCCTCACTTGGTGTCTTCATGAGCTGGGCCTGGGCCTCCCCACGTCCCATTGGAGCCCTGCCAGCAGCTAGCTGAGTTGTTCAGGCAGCCTCAGGCAACTTTCCCCACTTTGGAGGGAGGTTTGGGGGCCAGGACTCTGCTGACTGTCTCTGAATGCCCTGGAACCAGCAGGTGACTTGGCTCCTTTTCTTTCCTGTGCTCAGATCTGGGCTGATCCTGGGAAGTACGCCCTGATGGGAGCTGCTGCACAGCTAGGTGAGTTCCCTATGGCACAGTGTTGGTTGGGGTAAAGGATGTCATGGGAAAAAGCATCTCCTGCTTCCCTGGCAGCTTCCTTCCCAGCTGAAGCCCAGTCTGGCTGGCAGCTTCCTAATCGCCCTGCCAAGCACAGTGAGGGCTGGGCTCACCCAGGGCACCCCTGGATCACTGAGAGATTCAGGGCCCTCAGGTGTTCTGTGATGCCCTCACTCTGTGTTTCCTTTCCCTTCTAAACCCCCAACCCCCCCGGGTGCCTCTGGCAGGAGGGATTGTGAGGATGACCCTGAGTCTCACAGTCATCATGATGGAGGCAACAGGCAACGTCACCTACGGCTTCCCCATCATGCTGGTGCTGATGACAGCAAAGATTGTGGGAGACTACTTTGTGGAGGTGAGGGCTGGTGTGCTCCCCAGGACTGTGGGTCAGGGCTGGGGGGCAAGGACAGGCATGTGCTCACTCTAAGGGATGAGCTGTTGCCTGGCTGTGCCACTTGGCACCTCACCAGGCTTCTCCTGATGGCTTGGCTCTTGTTGCAGGGACTGTATGACATGCACATCCAGCTGCAAAGTGTCCCCTTCCTGCACTGGGAGGCCCCAGTGACATCCCACTCCCTCACAGCCAGGTAGGTGGGCTGGGCATTGCTGTGGCAGCAGCCTTTGGACCCCACTGTTGGCCTGAGCTGGGAGTGGAGGGGGTGACCTTTTGGTTGCAGGAGTCTGCTGTCCCCTGGTACCACAGCTCAGCTTCTTCCCCAGCAGGGCTGTGATCTGCAATGTGTTCCTTCCCCTCTCCCTGGCAGCTTTTGGGGACAGAGGAGGCATCAGCACTGAGGAGTCGTGTGTCTTGGGGGGGGTATTTAGGGTGTGAGGGTGGTAGGCCCTGGCACAGGGTGCCCAGAGAAGCTGTGGCTGCCCCATCCCTGGAGCTGTCCAAGGCCAGGTTGGAGCAACCTGCGACAGTGGAAGGTGTCCCTGTCCACGGAAAGGGTTTGGAATGAGATGAGCTTATAGGTCCCTTCCCAGCAAAGCAGTGTGTGATTGCAGGATTCAGTGTGTGCTGCCGTGGGGCTGTGCTTCACCCAGAGCTTTCCCTGCAGGGAGGTGATGAGCACTCCTGTCACCTGCCTGCGAAGGATCGAGCGCGTGGGCACGGTCGTGGACATCCTCAGTGACACCTCCTCCAACCACAATGGCTTCCCTGTGGTGGAGAGCAACCCCGACACCACACAGGTGGGCTGGGTGCCCCTGGGGAGGGGATGCAGCTGGGGTGGCCCCACGAGGGCTGGCTGCAGTGTGGGACCCTCACACACGGTGCCTGTTGCAGGTTGCCGGGCTGCGGGGGCTGATCCTGCGTTCCCAGCTCATCGTCCTGCTCAAGCACAAGGTGGGTGATGCTGCCTGGAGACTGGGTTGTGTTTGCTGTCCCAATCCTATCTCAGGCCCCTTGCTGCCTGCCCTGGTCAACTGGCACAGGGTCCCTGTCATCTCCCTCAGCTCACCCAGGGGGATGGTGGGTGGTGGGGTTACCCCAGCATCATCCTGCACCCCATGGGGCTCACAAACCCTGAGTGAGTAGGAAACAGGCTGTGCTTCTACAGGTGGTCCATCTGTCCCACACTTCTGCCCTTTCCCACCTTGGCCCTGTGCATTGTCTTGGTGCCTGTGAGCTCTGTGGGATAGTCCCCAAGCATCTCTTTCCTCCCCAGGTTTTTGTGGAAAGGGCCAACCTGAGCCTGGTGCAGCGGCGGCTGAAGCTGAAGGATTTTCGGGACGCCTACCCCCGCTTCCCCCCCATCCAGTCCATCCACGTCTCCCAGGATGAGCGCGAGTGCATGATTGACCTCAGCGAGTTCATGAACCCCTCGCCCTACACCGTGCCCCAGGTAATGGCCAGGGACCCCTCTGCACAGCTCCCCAGGGATCGGGGTGGGCCGTGGGGCTGGCTGGGGGTGCTGCAGCCCCCCCAGCCCCGTCCTGCCTTGCAGGAGGCGTCCCTGCCACGGGTGTTCAAGCTCTTCCGAGCCCTGGGCCTGCGGCACTTGGTGGTCGTGGACAATCGCAACGAGGTGAGTCCCTGCTCGCTGTGTCCTGGGCTCCACCAGGGGACAGGGACACGCTGTCCCCAGGCTCTGTGTGCCCACATCGGGCTGTACCCTGTGCCTGTCCTGGCAGGTGGTGGGAATGGTGACCCGCAAGGACCTCGCCCGGTACCGGCTGGGGAAGGAGGGCCTGGAGGAGCTCTCGCTGGCACAGACGTGAGGCAGTGTGGCCCAGCAGAGATGTGCCCCGGCCCCTCAGGGCTGGGGACCCCCTTTTGCAGGAGGTGGGGAGAGGACTGGGCCAGTCCTGGCAGGCGTCACAGTGCCTGGAGCACTGGCAAGGCCGTGCTGCCCCGGCCCTCCTGCCTGCTGCTGCCTTCCCACATCTACTGCCTCCTCTTGTCACCCTTTCCTCTGCTTCCCTGAGGGATCAAAGTTCACCCTTGGCTCTGTTAGCTCCTGGAATAGGCTCTCCTTGAAGGTCGGGTGAAGGCTGGAGTGTTCCATGGGGAGCAGGACTGCCCTACTGAGCTGGGCACACTTCTCTAACACCACATGTGGCCTCTGTTGCCTCATCCACCCAGTCTGGGCTGTCTGGGACTTAGCCCTGCCTGAGTTTCAGGTGCAGGGCCTGTGAGAGCAGCAGAGGGAACATGATGGGGCTCCCTCCTGCCCTCAGGCCCCCATTCCCTGTTGCCCTGTGGTTCTGCTTGCTGGGTTGGGCTGAGCTCTGGGGTTGCCTCCCTGCTCCTTGGGACTGAGGAGGGGGACGTGCCCTGCTTGGCTGTGCAATAAAAGGGCTCCCCTGGTTCTGCAGCTGCCGCCTCTGGCTCTTTCTTGGCTCCCTCAGCTACTCTGACCCCAACCCATGTGTGGGGAGATACCCCTGGGGTTTGGGGCAGGGATGGGGAGGGGCTGGCTGCCTGCTCTGGGGAGATGTTGGTCCTGCAGCCTGTGCCCCTCTGCCACTCCTGCAGTCCTCCCACCACTGCTGCTCCCACACCGGGATCCAGAGTCACTCCTGGGGTGTGTTCTGGCCCTTTCCAGCCAGATCCCCTCCAGGCACCCCAAACCCCACCACCAGTCCAGGGGTGGGAGCAAAGCCAGCCCTGGCACCTCACTTGTTTCATCTTCCCCCATCCTTGCTCCTCTCCTTGGCACTGCCCTGCCCCCTGCCATGGGAGTGCCCCTTCCTCACCTGGTGCCTGGAGAGGATTTTGACTGCAGGATCTGTGCTGAAATAAAGTCTGTTTGTACTTTTAGTGTGGTGCTGTCTGTCTCTTGCTTCCCTTGGGGCCGCTGTGCAGGCTCAGGTGTCCCCTTGGGGCTGAACCGAGCCCTGTCCCCTCCTGCTGCTGGGAGGGCAGAGGTTGGGGGGTGGGGGGGCTGCATCCTGGGCTCAAGGCGGGGGCTGGCTGCCCCTTCCCGGGTTCTTTTCCCTTTCAACAAGGACACAAAGCCACCACAAAGCAGGGGATGCCTCAGCTGGGCCCTGGTAACAGCCAGGTCTGGCCGTGGGGAATAAGAGCCAGCCCTGTGTGGGTGCGGATCCCTGGGGCAGGGGCGCTGCAGGGCAGTGCTGGGGTCCCCAGGGCAGTGCTGGGTGCCCCCTGGGTGCTGCCAGCCGGGCGCTTTATGAGGCCCCGCGTCGCCCTTTGCCCCGGCGCGGCCGAGATAAGGGGATGGGATCCACCGACTTGGGCCGTGAGTAAACACGGGCTGCTGGCTCCTGCCGGCTCCGTGCTGCCCCGCTCCTCCCGCTGCTGCAGCAGCGCCCAGGGTCGTGCCAAGCCGAGGGTGGCCCTTTGTCTCTGGCAGCAGGGACAGCACGGTGGCGGGTGGCAAAGGACGCACGCTGGTGCCTGGCGGGAGTCATTTATTCACTCGTCCCATCACCGGCTTGGACCCGGCAGCTCCGAGTGCCCCGGTGCTGGCACTGGGGCCCCCAAGTTTATCATTAACTGGCTGGCACGTGGCGGGACCGGGGCCCCCGGGGCCACCGTGGGGTCACAGCCCAGCAAAGGGCTCTGCCTCCAGCCCCGGGCGACCCAGCAGCTCCCGCCCCGTGCCCGGCAGCTCCGGCCCCGGCTCCACTGTCCAGTTGGCCAGGAGGTCGCTGAAGTCAGGGGTGCCCGTGTGGAGGAGGCCGGCGGGGCCCGGGCCTGGCTCTTTCCAGAAGGAGGGCGGCAGCTTCCTGCGGTGCATGGGGGTGATGTGGCCGTACTTCCTCTCCAGCCGCTGTGTCTTGCCGCCGGCCGCCCGGGCGGGCAGGCACCGGTGCACGCCGTACTCGAAGAGCTCGGCCAGCGGCCCCAGCCTGTGCNGGCACGGGGCGGCTGCTGGCGGCCTCCTCCCGGCCCCGCCGCCCGAAGTAGCGCTGGATGTCGCAGCTGATGAGCTCCGAAAACTTGAGGAGACGCAGCGTAGTCTCGGCAGTGCTGGAGACACCGGCCAGCTCTGGCCTCACGCTCTCCTCCACCGCTTCCACGTCCTCCTCCTCTTCCTCCTCTTCTTCCTCCTCCTCCTCCTCGGAGAGGTCGGGGAAGTCAGGCTCAGGGTGCGTGGGGAGCAGGAGGCCGTGCGGGAAGGGCGAGGGCAGCCGCAGCTCGGCCAGGGGCTGGATGACGCCCGCAGCCATGTCAGCGCTCAGAGGCACCCCCAGGAGTCACCCTGCGGGCAGGGACAGCGCGGTCAGGGTGACACACCCTGGCACCGGCCCTGACCGACCGCCTGGCAGCCCTGAGAGGGCAGGGGACCGTGCTGTGCCTCACCATGGCCGAGGTGGGGCCACAGGGCAGCAAGAATGTCCCCCACAAAAATAACGGGGTCTGGGATGTACCCACCAAGCTGTGGGAAAGAGGGCAGTGGGGTATTCCCCCTGGGACATCCCCACTCAGCCCTGGCACAGCAGCCAGCAGAGGTGTCCCCACCAAAACCTGGGATATGGGGCAGTGGAAGCATAACCCTGAGTCGCGGGACATGGACTAGCAGAGATGCCATTCCCCTACAAGCAACAGGACATGGGACAGTGGGGATATTCTAACTGAACCCTGGGACATCAAGCAACAGGGGTGTCCCCATCCAGCCATGGGGTGTGGGACAATGGGAATGTCCGCAAATCATGGATGTGGGGCAGCAAGGATGTTTGCACTGATCTGTGGGACATGGATGAACGCACCAAGTCATGGGATGCAGGGCAGTGGGGATGTGTTCCAGAGCTGTGGGGCAGAGGGATGTTCCCCTTCACCCCAAGGCTGTGCAGGGAGGTGAAAGGGGGCTCAGCACCCACCCTGCAGCTCTGGCTCAGGGCTGCAGAGCCCCATGCCCTGCCCGCACAATGGCCCCTTGGGTTTCCCTGGGGCACAGTGAACCCACTGCCTCCCTGCCCTGCCTGGCTGGGCTCCAGCCACAGCCGGGTTTCGCTGAGCTGGATGTGCGTCCTCTGTGGCTCATGCTCCCTGTGCTGAAGGGTCCCCAGCCCTGCCTCGCTGCAGGACACCCCTGGCCATGCTGAGAGGGTCTCAGGGCAGGACCAAATCCTGGGGAATCAGACCTGCTTCTGCCACACCGAGCATGGTGCCGGGACCTGCACCCAGCCTAAGATCACCCTTGCCCTCTCTGCGTGTCCCTCTTTGTGCCGTCCCCACCGCGGTCCCCCCGGGGCTGCCCCGGGGTGGGCTGTGGGGGGCTCAGCCTCACCTCCGGGCTGCGGGGAGGGGGGAGCGGGGCCACCACAGCCTGCCCTGCCGCCACCCTCGGCGGAGAAGCCCCCGGGGCAGGAGGGCATCGCCGGGCCCGGTTCCGCACTCACCTTGGCGCTGCCGCCCGGCCATGCATAGGCTCCCGCGCCGCTCCCCTGCCCGGCCCTCCACCTGGGCCTGAAGTATTTATAGCGGAGCGGCGAGCTGACGGCTGGCAAATATTTGGTAGCCGTATTGTAATAGTAGACTCGGTAAACAGAGCTGGGGTTTGCTTTAGCACCCAGCAACGGGAGAGCGGCGCGGGGAGGGACGCGGGGACGGAAGGCAGGGCTCACCTTAATGGTTCACTCGCCAGGGGATTTTCAAGTGTTGTCCCTGTAAATTCACCTATTAAATCGGCAGCCCCAGCTGCCAAACTGCCCGCACACTTGTGCCGAGGGCTCTTATCTCCCTGCTGATTGGAGGTGAAATCAAGCTTTGTCAAATAGGCGTAAAATTAAATTTCATGCTATTTTGACTCCTGGAGTAGGGATCTTCTGAAGAACACTGCGTATCGAGCCGTGCCTCTGCAAACAGGGGCTGCCACTGCAGTGGGCAAAGCCTTTCCCTGGGGTACCCCCAGCTGCTGCACCACCCTGATGCAGGGTCAGACCACTCATCTGCAGCCTTGTGCCCCTTTGAGATGGGTGCTGGGCTCCCCAGCCAGCCCTGGGAGGGGTTTTGGAACCTGTGGATGCAAAGCTGGATAGGCCATGTGGAGAGTGTCTGGGACAGCCCCACGGCAGGGACAGACCTGGGTGACAGCATTTTTACCCCATGCTATGGCCCGTGGCTCCCCTGGGAGGACAGGGGCAATGGCAATCAGCTCAGGTCCCAGACAGGCTGTGCCAGGGGTGCCATTTCTGCCCTGGCAGCAGGATGTGCCAGCGGGGTCATCTGGGGCAGCACAGAACAGGGCCAGGGGACACAGATGGCCGGGGATGCAGGGTGACCAGGGACACAGGATGGCCAGAGGACTCAGGACAGCCTGTCCCTGACAGCTGAAAGGATGGCAGGGGTCTGACACAGCACCAGACCCTATCACAGGTGTTGGGGACACTCAGGGAGTGGGACACCGGCCACTGGGCTTGGGGACAGCCACAACCCTGCTCCAGAGCTGCCCCGCTCGCCTGTTTTTGGGGTGACCGCAGCTCCTGGTCTTTCCCTCGGAGCCCTCCCTTCCTCCTGCCCTGAGCACCGTGTTCTGAGGTGTCTGCAGCGCTGAGATGGGGTCCCCAGCTCCTGGCAGGATGCGGCACTGGCGAGGGGAGTGTTCCAGCCTGGGCAGGGCTGTCACCCACCCGCTCCCCGGGCCGGCAGCCCTGGGGCTCGCAGCGGGAGCAGGGCTGGGCACCGGCTCCGCAGAGCTCGCTCTGCTCTCTCCAAACGCTCCCAGCGGCGAAGCGGGGCGGGAGCAGCAGCGCCCGGGCACTGCTGGGCAAACACGGCGGGTGGGAGCTGATTAGCCACGGGCACCTTCGCTCTGCTCCCTGACTCACCCATTGTCACCCACCCGCCCGGCGCGGCTCGGCTCGGCATTGGCACAGCTTGGCATTGCTAGCGGACAGACACCCTGATCCCCACCCTGCCAGGATCCCTGGGGAAAGGCGGCTCCCTGCTGTCCCCAGCCACCTCTGCCCCACCCTGCAGTGCAGGAGATGGGGAGAGCTTCCACAGCCTCGGGGTCAGTCCGGCCAGAGGAAAGGGCTGCACTGAGTCTTTGGCCAGCTGGGAAGGCTCTGGGCATGCTGGCGAGCAGGTCCAGGTGTGGGACAAGGTGTGGGGAGCGCATGACTGGGCTGCTGGCTCACAGAGCTGGGAGTGATGAGGTGTCCGTCCTCTGTGGGAAGGGATCGCGCGCTTAAGGAACACCCAGGGCTCGGCAGGACCGTTCCAAGGCGAGCAGCAGGGAGAGGCAACGCCACTGCTCCTGCAGCAGGCTCGGGCACGCGGCTTTGCACTCATTTGACTGCCCAGGGTGGCCACCCCTGCTCCAAACTTTGCCGGGCATGAGGAGCTCCTGTCCCTCAGGGAAGGGTTTTCCTGCCTGCAGAGACCCCCGCAGACAGGCAGAGAGGTCACAGATCCCGCTCTGATTCTGCTCAGCCGGGATGTTGCACCGGAGCGGGGCGGCGGCACAGCCCTGCCGGGGCTGGCTCGCTCTGCCTTTCCCTGAAAGCCAACGGAGCTTTAGGGCTGGGGAAAGCAGGCACGGCACGGCTGTGGCAAACGGAGCATCCTGCACCAGCGCTCCGGCTCTAACCCTCGCTGCCTTTGGAGCCCTGCGGCAGTAAAGAGAGGGGCTGAGATTTCTCCGGCACATCCGTCGAGCACCGGGGCCGGGAGCTCAAGGCGAAGAGACAAGAGGTAAAACTCATGGCAGTGGTGCGAGCTGGAGCTCAGAAAGCCAGGCAGGGAACGCGGCAAAACTCCGCAGCAGCCCAAGCTCCTGCAGACCCGCGGCCTCATCCTCTCCCAGCAGCCGGGAGAGCAGCCACGGCCCGCCCGGTGCTGTCCTGCCCTGTCCTCGGTCCCCTCCGGGCTGTACCCGTGTGCAGGGAGGTTCACCCCCTTCTCCGTGCGCCCACCGTGCCTCCTGTTGCTCCCGCCCGCCCCGGCCATGTGTCACACCGCCCCCCCCCCGGCACGGCCTTTCCTTGCCCCACATTCCCCACGGTGGCCCCGAGCTGCCACAGCGCCGTGGGGACGGCAGCCAGCGCAGCCCGGGCCTGCTCCGGGCACCGGCCCGTCTCCGGGGCGCCGCTGCGGCCGGG
>WBNO01028404.1:27605-46503 GCA_013400575.1 Peucedramus taeniatus
CCCCGCCCCGCCGCCCCGGGCCCGGCTGCCGCGGACAGGCGTAGGGCCGGCTCCGTGCCCGCAGTCCAGAGGCGCGTAGGTAGGTGTGCCTGCAGCGCCGGCCGCGCCGGGTGCTGTCCGAGACGAGAAATGTGACAGCCCGTGCAAAATACGGTCCCGCTGCGGTTTGTGTCTCCCTTCTGCGACTCGCTGGGTACTTAAATTCCCTTTGGCACGTTAACAGGGCTGTCCAGGCACTTTGCACTTTGTTTCGTAAGTGAATAAGTGCTTTTCTTTCTCTGTGTATTGAGTTGCTATTGAATTGCTTCCCATATTTTTATTTCATACAAACTGAACAATTGTGGCCCCTCTATTTTATTTATAAAGGTTCAGTGTATCTTTGCCTGCCTACATCAATCTGCAAGGGAGTTGCAGAAAAGCCTCATGTTCATCGAGCCGTGAGTCACAACCAATTTTTAAAGCTGTTATAACAAAAAAAAAAAAGTGTTTGCTTTTTTTCACAAGTAACTTTAAAAGTGTAGCTTAGAAAGAAAAAAAAATTAAAAAAATTCAGTAGACACAACATTATTCCTGGATGCTTGTGAATCCTAAACTATATTCATACTTAAGTATTACACATACCTGTGTCATATGCACAGATGAGCTTTAAAATTGTCACATACCATTACCACTTTGCCTTTACTTTTATGTATCATTCCCCTGACTTCCTTACTGCAGGTGTGGGCAAGAAAGCTTTTCCTTTAAAACTTTTCAACAATGGGCATAAAATTCTGCAGCTGAGGTCTTGAAGAATGCAGATGGGTATAGTATGTGTTGGAGCTCGCAGTGTGTATTGACTAACTTTGTTTCTTTTTTTATTATTTATTTTTTTGCTTTTCTGATATTGTCTCGTTTAAGTGGCTCCTGAGTGTAAAATGTCCTCTGAGGGTGGGCTGTGGGTGGGGAGCACGTGGTGTGTTCCAGGCCAGGACCTGCCAGCTCCTTCCTTGCAGGGCCTGGGAGAGCACACCTGCATAGCTGGGTTCAAACCAAATGGACTGATGGCTCAGTTATCACCTGAGCAAAGAGCAGTTGCCTGTAAATTTTGCCCAGCACAGCCCTGTTTTGTGATCTGATAGCTTGGGGTTTGGTATCTCCTGCCCCTTCTTCACAGTAAGAAAAAGGAAGGGTGGAAAAAAATAACAGGTTTTGGCTGGGAGCCAGCCTGCCTGTCTCCTTTTCTCCTCTGGCTGTGCTGCTTCTTTATGTGGATGACAGGCCTTGGACATTGCTTGGCTCACCAGCACTGTGTTTAACATGGTGTCCTGGATGAATAAATGCTAAAATAGTGTTTGTTGCCAATTATAAGTGTTCCAGAATATCCTGTTACCCTCTAAGCT
This sequence comes from Peucedramus taeniatus, assembly GCA_013400575.1. Classification (NCBI taxonomy): domain Eukaryota; kingdom Metazoa; phylum Chordata; class Aves; order Passeriformes; family Fringillidae; genus Peucedramus; species Peucedramus taeniatus. Next base: position 28,985 of record WBNO01028404.1, read on the forward strand.
TTTTTTTTTTTTTTTTGGAGTAATTTTGGGGAGCAGGAGCACCAAGTATTTTAATCTGCATATTGAGGTGAAATGTTCATGCTGATGCCTGTGTTCTCTTGGTGTTCTAATGTCTCCTTATTTAAACCACACATGAATTTCAGGAGATGAAACCAGACAAAGGGTGAAGTTTACAGACGACCGTGTGTGCAAGAGCCACCTTCTGGATTGCTGTCCCCATGATATCCTGGCTGGAACAGTAAGTGTGTGCTCTGGAATAAGGGATTCTGGTGAGGAGGGTGTTGGTACAACTCTTGTCTGTGCAGGGTGGGTGACTTCTAGGAGAGATCAGGCTTTCTGTGCTCAGGGAGCAGTCACAATCCTAATGCCACTTCCTGTTACCTGTGTATGGAACTGCTCTCACTATTAAAAAAACAAAAAAAACAAACCAGGAGCTCTCAGAATTCACCTGAAAAGCTTTTTCTTTCACAATCCCATGTGAAGTTGCAAAATTATTTATGTTTTAGCAGTTTGAGATAGTCAGAGCTTGCAACTTGTCCTATGGTGGTTCCAAGCCTGGAGCTAGGCTACTGCCCTGGTTCTCTGCTGCATCTTCAGGTTAGCAAGTGTTTTCTTAGCAGCTGCACAAATCCTTGGAGATTTTCAGTCTCCTCTCCCCAGCCCTGATGGAAGAGCAGCTTTTCTGTTGTTATGATGATGGCAGGTCACATCTCTGGCTGAATGTTGGTTGTTTGAGCTGCTTGGTTGTTTGTGTCACTCTGCCCCACTGGTTTCAGACACTTGTCTCAGCTCCTTTGCTGCTCCCTGTGGGAACAGAGCTGGCCAGCCTTCAAAGGTTTGGCTCATGTGCTACCTCTGAGAGCAGAAGGTGATGTGGGCTTTTAACAGTGAGCTCTTGTGAAGGAAGTGTTCATTTGAGGCTCCCAGATGAAAGCTGCAGCCTGACTTTGGAAAGAAAGCTGTGTCTTTAGTCACCATTGCTGTGCAGCAGTTGCGGGATGGAGCTGAATATGGACGTTTGAAATCCATCTTTGCCCTCTCTGTTTGCATGAAATACTGTGGCAATTCACAGTGTCTGTCCACTTAACCAGATTGTTGAAAGATGCTGTGGTTATTTATAGCCCTTCCTGCTGCTCCTTAGGGAGCTGGCTGGACACAGTGGGTCTCCAGCAAAGGGAAGGCTGGTGCTGCTGGCCCTGCTTGTGTCACTGCCATGGCAGGAGTGTGGCAGCACTGGGGGAAGGAGCTGTAGCAAAAGCTGCTTCTGCTCTGAGCACTCAGACTTTAGCTTCTCAGTGGCTGCTTTTGCAGAATAAGATGGAAAAAGCTGAATACCAATCTCTGTGCCTCTGTTTTTTAAAATTAGTTTTAAGCTCAGATGTGTTTTGCAGCAATTGCTCCATCAGCCTCCATATGACTTCACCTCCATTTCAGAACTTAAAACTTCCATCCTTTGTATAGGTCACTGTGGTCAGGGTATGGTTTTTGACATGAGATTCTACAACAGTTTTTTGGGGCCCAAAGGGTGTTTTGAATATGAAGGCTGTCTTCTTCCTCTTCTGGCAGGTTTTCAGAAAGAGGGTAAATGGTGAGTTGAAGGGGTAGTTCAACAGAAGTGATGTGTGTGAGCTGGTGCCAAAGTGTGGAGGAAGTCTGAAGTGTTTCTAGTGGGTTATGAGTCTCCTGGGGCAGAGAAGCACCTTGAGAAATTTATTTCTTCTGATTTTGTTGTTACTTGTCTTGACTGAGTTGTCCTTTCCCTCTCACTGTGGAATTTGTGCTGGAAACTGCAGGAGCAGGAAGAAAGTCTGCTCCTGCACAAGTGATCTTGTGGCTCACTCACATGATTGTGTGGTGGCCTTGAAGTGGGTGTGGAGCTCTACACCTCTGTCAGCAAGTTAATGGGGGCCAGAGCAAGTGTTGGTGCTGCAGATCTGTGTTGAAATAACCTGTGATGTCCAGAACAGGAAGAGCATTTCAGCTGTCACTGCTGCCAGTACAGAATGAAACTTAAGTGGAATGTGCAGTCCTTCTCATGATCTCAGGCAGCTTCACTGGCACTTTACAGTGCTTTGCTAAGGAAGAGCTGTATGGGTGAATCTGTCTCATCTAGGTGGATATAATCCATCTCTGGGTGTATTACTGCAGAAATCAGGACCTTGGACCTCTTGGAAACTTCCAACAGATGCTCCAAGCCTTCTGGTGCTTGCTGTGTTGTGTCCTCCCCTAAGGCATTGGTACTGCTGCATCCTTCATGTGTGCAGATATTCCTTAGTGGGAAGCTGATTGAAGGCAAGCAGGAAGCTGATCCCTTGGGGAGCTGTGCTCAGTCAAATGTGATGGAGTCCCACTCACTGACCTTCAGGTGCAGAGTAAGAAAAGGAGTCCAGACTGTAAGCAAAGCTCTGGAATATTCCTGAAAGTTGCAGGAGTCCTGTTGATGTTTGCTTTGTTTAGGTGCACAAGTGTTCCTGAGTGTAAGAGTTGTCATTTCAAGTTGGTTTGTTCCTGTGGTTATTCTCTTTTTGGCCCCAGAAACTTGTCTAAACTTGCCACTAAATAACATACAGTGGTTCTCTTTGGTCTCTGTGGGTAAGGAGGAACATTCTGGGAGAGCAGGAGTTGGTTTAATGAGCCCATGGGCTGTTATCAGGGCCCTTGTCATCCACATCATTTGTGGTGAAAGCTGAGTTCTCTCTGCACCTCATGGTAAGCATATTTCTGTCAGTGAAAGTTGTAGCACATAGAGAGATGGCATCAGTTGGCAATTCTCCTGAATTTCAGCTCCACTAAGAGGTGGACAGATGAGCTTCAAAGCTGCCCAGATTGAACATAACTTGGAAATTACATCCAGGGAATTAATTGTGTCCCCTACTGGGGAATATGAGTTGAAATCTGCAGGTTCTAGAATTGATTTTTGTGGGTTGGTAGGGGATCTGCGCTTTCCTTTTTCACTTGGGTGAAACTCTGCATCTCTGATTACTGTTAAAATGTCTTTTTTGTGGAAATTTCATTTTGTGGTGACTTGCCAGTTCAGGGGAGATCATAAGAGATACCTCAGAATGTGAATTTCTCAGCAAATGTGAGCAGGACTAATTAATCAGTGGCATCTAAATGCCTTCAGTCTTTGTGTGTATGTGGAGTTAAATCTTTGCTCAGGCTCTGCTGGTTGCCTGTCTCATGTTCCTGTGTTATAAACCAGCCAGTGTTGACTGGAGCAGGTCATGATCTCTGTGGAAATGGTGAGACACCGTTCAACGACAGCTCCCCTTGGCATGAGAGGAAGCTTTGGGGCAGAAGGGCTTCTGGTCTTACCCCGAGTGAGCAATACCTGTGGAAGTCTCCTTGCATTAGAACATCTCAAATGACATGGAGGAAGATTTGAGGTTTATAAGCTAGTGAGAACTGAATGTTCTTTCCTGAGGAAGGCTGAGGGATTTGTTGCCTGTTAACAAGCAGGGAGAGGAATAGGGAGCTTCAGAACAAGCACTGTTGGCTGTTTGAAAGTGGTGAGAGCCCCTTCTCTGAAGTGAGGCTAGTGGCTCAGCTTGCAGGAAGAGCTCAGATAAGAATATTTATAATGTGTGACAGTCACATCCAATACCATTATTTTCTCCCTATCTTAGAAAGTGATCTCAGTAGAATGACCAGAAGAATGAAAGTTGTCACATCATAGAAAGCTATTTTCGTGGTAAAATAACAGTAACTCTAACATTCTTTGAAGTGGTTTGCCTGAAGTTGAACATGATCAAGCTCTAAAAGTACCAATGTGCTTTTTTTGTAGGCATTAAATTTCTATCATTAGAGAGCTCAGCAGGAATATTCTGGATTCAGTGTCTGTTTCTGTAGCCTGCTGCCTGTGGCCTCCTGGTTCTGGTAAATCTGAGCAAAATGAGGAAGGCTAAACAGTGGCAAGTCATCTGGATTTTTTTTTTCCTTTTCTAGAAGAGAAAATCCATTAATAGGCACCTGATGAAAACCTGAGCATAAACTGGTAGAGTTTGCTTTAGTTGCTTTGCTTCATTTTAAACACTGCTGTCTGAGTGCATTGTTTCATGTAAGCATCCCCAGCTTTAGTTTGTAATATTCCACAGGGATTCAGTGTTGTCCCAGATCAGCTTTCTCTGCAGTTCACTGAGTTGACACCTGTTGTGCATCTTGAGGTTTGGGCTCCTGGGGACTGGTGGTGACAGTGAGAGAAGAGGGTAATGGATTGGGGTGTTCCTTCATGCCATGAAATGTACCCTGCCATTCCTACAGTGGATCACAATTAGGGCTTTTATTATTTTGGCTTTCAAAATGTCATTTTCTTTTTCTTCTCTAAAAATAAGAGAAAGGTTGTTTGTTACAAATTGATAATGTTGGAATGCAGCTTCCATGTTTCGAGAGCAAAATTGACTTGTGTTCATGTGGCTGTTAACTGCTAGGTGGGAGAAAAAATAAATTCAAATAGCGTGGAGTGAGTGCAGTGGAAGGGAAGGGCAGCTTTCTGGGAAGGGAGATGCTCTTAAGTCTCTCATTAAACGGGCTTATGTGTAGGACTTTGCTTTGCTGGGCAGGTTTTCAAATTCCAGGCTGCAGCTGGATGTAGGAAGGGTCTGGCTGTGGAATTAACACTGTCTGTTGTTGCTGAGTGTGGGGTTGTGCATTTTTGCTGGCTGTAGCCCTTAATCCTTTTGTTGTTGATGGGAAGCATTCTGTGTGTGTCCTACAGTTTGGTATGTCATATGTTACTTGGGCTCATCCTGACACAGATGTGCATTTCCAGAGGAGCTTAAACAGGATGCAGGTCTATTTTGCTGGGCTGTAGCTCCAGGATAGGAGGCATTTGCAGTTGGTGCCTGTTGAAGGGGATCCACCTCCCTCACAGCCATTTCTGAGGCTGTCCTGGGATTTAGAGCAGGAGTAGGACCGGACTTAAAGCATTTGGGCTGTTTTAATGTTCCCAGAACACCTAGAAAAGGAGTTCTGGCAAGCATGTGGTTCTTGGCTGGTTCTGGTACTGAGAGGTTAAGAGGAAGCTGCTTTTCATGAAAATACTTTATTTTGCTATGATGCAGTTGGCAAGAGACATCTGCTGCTTGTTGCTGTAATGGAGGGTTCTTATGTGGGTTCTCTTTTTTCTTCTAACAGCGAATGGACCTGGGAGAATGTACAAAGATCCATGACTTGGCTCTGCGAGCAGATTATGAGATTGCAAGTAAAGAGAGAGACCTGTTTTTTGAGCTGGATGTAAGTATGGAGAAATTCTAGTTACTTTTGGGGAAACTGCTTCTTGAAGTTACTGGGCTGAACAGTAGAGCTTAGTGGCCATTTCATCTCATCATGTTGCTTGATGTGTTACCTGTCCAGAATGTGCAGCCCCTTCCTGAATGTCAGCCTGAGTGCTGACTAGAGAATGCAGAAGTAATTATGGCCTTTGCCACTCCATTAGCCCAACTAGTTGGGAGGCTCCCTGGCATTCCTTGGATCCCACACCTGCTGCTCTGTACCAGGTTCTTGTAACTTGATGCCCTGTCCCAGAAAGAGGTTTAACATTAAAAGCCATTTAACATTAAAAGTTTAACTTTTAATGTCAGTCAGGTTTAGCTTTCATTTCATCTTTCTGTGATGGAACAGATCAAGGAGAAGCACAATTCTGTCTTTCCTTTTCATGTTATTCCAATGCTTTTGTCTTTGTGCCTGTTGCTCCTGCATAGGAAGGAAGTTCCACTGCAAAGCCATATTGATGTGTCAGAGTAAAGGAACTGGGTCAGGTTTACAGGGTAGGGGTCAAATATAACTTGTTCTGCAAAGTGTCATTTGTTTTTTTTCTCAGAGTATCTGTTCTTGAGGTTGTTTGTGCATCATACAGGATTGCAGCTGTTGACTGTCAAAGCTACATCTAATTCTTTGTCTGACCATGCAGGCAATGGATCACCTGGAATCCTTCATTGCAGAGTGTGACAGGAGAACAGAACTGGCCAAGAAACGCCTGGCTGAGACACAGGAAGAGATCAGTGCTGAAGTGTCTGCAAAGGTATTGGCCTCTCATTAAGCATTGGTTCTGAAAGTCTCAGTGAGAGCACTGGTGCTCTGTTTCTCTGACACCAGTGATACTGGGCAGTTAGGCTGAGGATTTTGGGATTCCAGTCATCCTCCTCAAATGGCTGCTCTAGCCATTCTGGAGACAAAGAGCACCATGGACTCTAAAAGAGCTTGCTTTGGCATGGAAATATAAAGCATATTGGATTCTTCCCCATGCTATGAATGTTACCATAATAATTTAGAATAGTAAGCCCATCATCCCATGATTTTTGTTTCATTTAACAGATGCTCATGGAATTTCCTTTTTGGGAACTCACCTAATTGGGCCAATACAAGACATTTCTGAAGCTGATTTTGTGGCCTCTATGCTGGCCTGTAAGCTAGAAATGACTGGCAGATCATGATCTCTCCACATCCAGTTTCTGTCTTTGCCACATGTCTGACTCTGTTGACATTAGTCCACCAGTCCCTTTTGTTGGGGACTTTGGGAGATTCATGGTCATCTTGCAATATCAGATTTCATTACACAGTACTACTTCTAAAAAAACCGAAAAATTGTCCTGCAAGCTTTATCACTTTGTTGTCTTACTAAAAACTAACTATTCTCTTCAGGCAGAGAAAGTCCATGAGCTGAATGAAGATATTGGGAAACTCCTAGCTAAAGCTGAGCAGCTGGGAGCTGAAGGAAATGTTGATGAGTCTCAAAAGATCCTGATGGAAGTGGAGAAAGTCCGAGCGAAGAAGAAAGAGGCAGAGGTACAGTGTTGGCTCTCCTGTGAGTTGACACAGGAGCCTGGGCTAGGCTGGGTGGTTTCTGCCTCTGTTCCTGTGTGCCAGCGCCTCCTTTTGTAGTTCCAGCCATGTGCCAGCAAACAGATGGCAGTGTGGTGTGGTAGATGAAAAGATTTTTAGAAACTTTTGTCTAGTGCAGGGAGCAGACTTGGGTGGGAAGGGCTTCGTCCTCTGAAATATTTGGTCACCAGTCCCTTGCAGGGATAGACTGTAGGGTTAGCTGTGCCCACAAAGCGTTTGTGTGGCACTTCCTTTGTGTGAGGGTGGGTTTTGATTCTTCAAAGCAGTTCTTTGCAGGGGTTTCCCTGGAGGGTTTGTGTCTATGTAAGGGTTCCCTGACATTTGTGTGGGTTTTCTTGCCTCCCTGTAGGAGGAATACCGAAATTCAATGCCTGCATCCAGTTTCCAGCAGCAGAAGCTGCGTGTGTGTGAAGTCTGTTCAGCATATCTGGGTCTCCATGACAACGACCGGCGTCTTGCTGACCACTTCGGAGGCAAATTACACTTGGGTTTCATTCAGATTCGTGAGAAACTGGATCAGCTGAGGGTAATCCTCTCTGTTTTAAACTTCCTCTTTGTAGTTCTGAAGACCTTGAAAACTTCTATTAAATTAATACAGAATTCTTTGCAGAGGGCTTGTAAAAGCTCAGAAAATTCTGACTGCAGAATCCCTAAAGCATCAAACAGAGCTTTGTTTAGCCTTGTCTTGGGTTCTCTTCTGTCTTTTCTGGGTAACTAAATATATACCCTCAGAATCAGTCAAACCAGAGCACTGCTGTAATTTATTCCTTGGAGCTTTGGTACCGTCATTCTCATTAGCGTGACGGAAATTTGTTACTCTGGTTTTTTTTTGACTTTGAAACTTCTTAATGAAATGTTTGAACTGAAGTTTCACATGGTTCTGTCAGTGAAAAGGTCTTGGCTAGCTGAAGCCATTAGGAGTTTTCTGAAATTATTCAGAAATGGGTTGTGGTACTGGCCTTGCTTGCAAACAGAGACCTTTAGCTGAGTAACAGTTGTGATTCCTGTGCCTCACTCACAGCGCATTGAGGTCAGTGCCTCAGCTGAGAAAAATGAGAACCTTGACAGAGATCTTAACTCAGCACATAAAATGCAGTGCAATGGCTCTTTGTCTTGCTGTTGGAATGGTCTTCCTGCAGATCTGACCTGTTAGTGTATGGCTGTAAATAATGGCTGTTACTGCATGGCTGAAATATGATCTGGATTTATTTTTTTCCACTAGAAAACAGTGGCAGAAAAGCAAGAGAAGAGAAACCAGGATCGTTTGAGACGGAGAGAGGAGAGAGAACGAGAGGAGAGGATGGGCAGACGGTGAGTGGGACCTGGGAACTGGCCTGTGGAGTTTAGAAATATCTGATTCCTTGTACATGAGCACTGCAGGAGTTCAGCATCTGCTTCTGGAGTGGCTGTTGGATGTGCTCCATATGCTGTGTGAGCATCTTGGGATTCAGATAAAGATGAAAACAATGCACAAATCCTCCACTCCTCCACCTCAGAGGGATTGTACATGTATTTTGACCTCCACTGTGTGTCTGAAAGATGGGAGTTTCCTGTAGTCTTCAGGCTTATATTGGTCTAATCCCTGTCTTAGGGAATCTGAATCTGAATAAAATACCCTTATCCAGAGCACCTGAGTGGGAAAGTTTAAGATGAGTGAGGACTAGGCTTGCTCAAAAGGCAATAGTCATGCAGAAATTCCCTGCACAGCCCTCCTCACTGCTTGGAGGTGACAACAGGCTGGTGTCCATGAGCCAAATATTGGACTGCCTGTAACTTTCTACAATAAGTGAAGTGCTTTGGCACAGCTTTGGCAAGCATTTCCTAAGGAAGCTGAGGGATCCCAAAGAGTGGCTGCTTCTGGTGGTTGTAGCTATGTGTGTCACCTTCTGCTCAGATGTCTATAATTCCTGAGCAGTGGGAGGGGCTGGAACATTGGTTTTCTCAGGACAAGCTCTTCTGCATCTTGCCAGCTGAACTGGAAAAACAATTTCTTCCATGCTTTAACTGCATGGCTGAAATATGATTTCAGCCTGGTGTGTGGAGAGTGGTTATTTGCAATGGTCAGGCAGAGGAAGTGGTTGGGTAGGAATGCTGTTCTGATTGTCTCAGCATCTCCCTGGTTACCTCGTGTGTTTCTCCTCATGTACTTCTTGCATCAAAAAGACCCCAACCTTGCTGCCTGTGCAGAACTATTTTTGAAACTCAGAGTCAGCTGAAGAGTGACTTTGTGTGAGGAATATGAGATTTATAACTGCAGTGTGCTCTAAGGTGGTGCTGGCTCTGGCATTGCTGACAAATACCAGCATGAAGCAGCATGGTGATTTCAATGTACTATGAAGATGTGAGCCCCAAACTGTTAGTCATTATTCACATTATTTTATGCATGTTATGCATAACTCCAGATTCAGTGTTTTATGTGGGTTTTCTCTGGGGATTGTCTGGTGTGATATGAAGGAGCAGTTCATGCTACAGCTTTCAGTGGAACTGTAGCACTTCATGGAGAGCCTCGCAGCTTTCTGTTATCCATGCAGCTGTAACGCACTTGAATTTGGGAGCTGCAGGATCTGGAAGTAGCTTTTGAGTGCAGGAGTTAATCAAAAGGGGCTGCTGTTGCTGCTGCTGTGGTCAGAAATGAGGAAGTGAAATGGGAAGTGTCTTCTCATGCAGCTTCTTCATGACAGACCCACAGCAGGACCCTTCCTAACATGGACTCATTTTGTCTCCATGGTGCCTCTTCTTCCTGGAGGCCATTTCTCTGTGAAAATTGTTCAACAGACTTGTTCAGGAAGAACTCTCTGGATCTCTTTGTTGATCCACATCTTCTCAAAATGGCGGTTTTCTTCCTTCTGTGATGTGTCTGTGGTTTTGTGTTAGTGGTTTTTAAGAAAAAAACCCCAAACCCTCAATTCTTGAGAGCTAAAGAGCCTCTTGTGTTCATAGATAGTCCATATGTGAATGCATCTGATGAAGGGGTTTGAAAGCTGCTTTTGAATGTTTATTTAAGGCTTAAAATAAGAAAGCTTTAAGAACTGCATGGTGCTGCCTAAAGTCTGAGTCCTTGCTGTTTCCATATGTGACAGTACTTAGACACTGTGGCTGGCCTTTGCTCTGGCTCTGTGCAGAGGCACCTGTGTGCTCCACAGGAAAACTTGTTATGAAGGAGTCAGGAGTGCCATACAGAAGAGGTCAAATCAATTGTCTCTCCAAAATGAGAACTTGACCCGAGGGAGGACAGTAGCTCTCACAGTGGACACTCAGTGTCAGAACTGAGGTTAGAGTCCAGATTTCTCAGTCACTTACCTGCTGGGAGCTGTGCACACCACGCTCACAGAGACATTTTTGCATCAAAAACTAATTGGTGATGTCTGCCACCTTCCAGCCAGCCTCTCTTATCCAGAGCCTGGTACTTTAAAGAACCACAGGAAATGTTTCCTTCAGAACTCTTCTTGTCATATCCTCCTGTACAGCACCTTCATGGTGTTACTTCAGTAAGAGGAAGAGTATGGCTTGACTTTGGGAGTCTTTGGTGACTGACAGGCACTGTGACATCCCTGCAAACCTGTGGATTCCCTTGTGAAACTCTGCCTCTCACAGCTGTAATTAATTTGTCAATAAACTGTGATTTCACATAGGAATGAGTGAACTGGATTGCCACCCTAGTGGTAATGAACACAAGTCCTGTGTGATGTTGCTGGTGGCTGTTGGGTACCCAGTAATCTCTTGAGGCTGGAATTGTGTGGAGAAGTGGCAAGCTGGGAGCTGCAGACCTCAGTGTTTGCTTCCAGAGTGCACCAGCAAGCAAGTCTGGTGGAGGTGCCAAATGGATTTCCTTTGTGTTAAGCTGGACAAAAGACAGGTTATGAAACTCAGCAGAAAGTCTCTGTGATACAGGGACGGAAAAAATAAATAAAATAGACTTGCTCTGTCCTCCTGCTCCTGTGGAGAGCAGTCTTCTTTGTCTCCTGCTGTACAGTGATTCAGGTAAATAAGGACAATGCTGTTTTGTTGGATACTTCCTGAATTCTGAAGTTTGGTTCTAGGGAGTGATTATCTGATGTTTTTTGTGCATACCCTTGCTTGGATGATAGGCATGGAAGGGCAGCAGGCTTTTCAGGGGATGTGGAAGGGCTTTTGTGGATGTGTGCACTGGTGGTTCAGAATAAAGTGATCAGGAGGCAAAAGAACAGTAAGAACTTGGAGTAATTACAGCCACCACAAAAAAATCCAGCTGCCTGCCAGGTATCTACAGGAGGTCCTGCTGCTCTGTCAGGTTCTGTTACGTGGGAATGGAAGTGTGTGGTTACTGCCTTGCTCTCCAGGTTTATCAGCTTCTCCATCAGCTGGTCACGTGTGTTGCCACAGTGCATGTTTCATTTGCAGATTCCAAGTTCAGCTCCACTTTGTTTACAGTCCTTACCTGAATTCCCTTCTAAATTTGGGGGCTTTTTTAACTTTGTACCATGACTGAATAACCCCATTTCACTGAAGAAATGTCAGTGCACATAGATTTTTTTAATCTTGTCTTATCCAGGCATGTTTTAAATTATGTTATTAAAACAGATGCTTCTTTATTGTTTCTTAAATTCTTGTTTGTGTGTAGCTTTCATGTCAGAGTGCCAGAACAGCTCTGTGGGATGTAAATGGAACCTGTGTGTGTCTGTGTGCAGTGGGGAGCAGTTACAGGAGTGAGTCTCTAAGTCACTAAACAGGGAGAGGAGCCTCTTCTTAATAAAAGCAAAACAAGACCATGATGTTCAGCTGGCTCTGAAATGTGGCCACAGAGGAAGAGGGAGGGTGCAGCTTCCATGTGCAGAGGTATTTTAAGTGGTGCTGAGTAATAGTGCTGCTGGAGTTGAAAGAATTCTGCCATTGTTATTTACAAACTGTCAGGAGCTAATGCTGACAGCAGTAAGCTCACAGTGCCACACATGAGCTCTGAAGCTTGTGGAATGTGAGAGAGGAGAGCAAGGCCTGGATTATTCTTCTCAAGTGCTTTCTAAGGATTTCCAGTTTATTGCTGTCACTTGTCAGTAATAGTTCTTCTCTTGTCTCCTCTTTTTTCCTAGTTATCTTTTCCAAAAGGGAAAAAAATATTGATGCAAATTTCCTTCTAATGTTTGGTAAACACATACAAGGAGTGATAAAAGGCTGTTTTTTCTTTATTAAAACCCCTTTAACATGCAACTGCCTTAAAGGAACCAAAATCAGAAAACTGGCAGATGTCTTTCTGATTGGAGATGGCACTTCTTGAAAATGTTAGCGTTGATCCAGCTGGTGTTAGACTGCAGGGAGTAAAGAGTATGTAACAAATATGCACAGAAAATTAGTTGGAAAGGTTCATTGGGGTGCTTTATTAATAGTATCTGGTTTCTAGACCTTTTCTGTAGTGACAGGAAGCTCAGTGTGCAGAAATTCATGTTTTCCAGTTTTTGACAAATTCTTGCTCCTAAAATTGAAGCTAACTAAATGTTTTATTTGCAAGCTTTTTGCCTTTTTTTTTTTTTTTTAAAGTCATATATCACTTGAGGTACTGATTGTTCCTGTGAAGACCTGCTGGGAGGATGAATTTTCCTGTTCTAAACCCACTGGCTGTATCATAACTTCACTCACTTAACTCTCCTCTCCTTTCTAGGTCTGGATCAAGAAATAGAGATCGTCGAAGGTGAGTGCCCACTTCTGCACTTCTCCAAATGCCTGTTTGTGTTTCTCTCTAGCTACTGAGGTTTTTCCTGGGTCTCACCAATGGAGTTCACGCAGTGCCTCAGTGTCTGGTTTGTTCCCTGAAAGGGGTGGGAAGCACCACCTCAGTGGTGCTGCTCAGCTTGGTGTGGCTCGTGGGGCTGTAGAGCAGGTGCTGAGTAGCCTGGCCACTCTGTGTGCTCCAGTGTGAGCCCATGGATGCCCCTGAGGCCTCTTTCCATAAATACCTGATATACTTCCATTATTGTAATGTCTGAAGTATCTGTTATATATATATAATACCTCAGATGTGAAATTACAGAGATTTAAGATTAAAACCCCCACATCTCTGGGAAGAGCTTGCCTTAATGATATGGCAGCATTCTCTGTGATAATGGACCTGGAGATCTCCCTGCCTCCTGCTTTCCTTTGGCATCTTTCTTGTTTTTAGAGCAGGGTGAAATAAATCTGCTTCTAAAGTGCAGGACTTTCACAAGGAGGATTCTCTTAGGGTTATGGTAATTTCACAGGCCACTTCCTTTGGCCTCTCTACTTACATGGGCCTCAGTTGTGAGCGATGCAGGGTTGTAAGTTCTGCTCTGGCCCTTGCCACGTGCTTACAATAATGGTGGGAGCTTTTTCTATAAGCTTTCTAGCAAACTGAATAACCCACTGGCATTTTGTTGGTAGCACAAGGCCCAGGAGGAGGCAGCTGCCCACGGTGTGGGTGACCAGCCCAGGGTGTGGGCAGGGATGTGCGGGGCAGGGGCTGGGCTGTGCTGATGCTCTGGGTATTTGTTACTGAGGAGAGGCTGAGATGAAGCTCAGGGGTGTGACCTGAGGCACTGACACAGTCTGTGTTCCCTCCAGATCGCGGTCTCGGGAGCGGCGGCGGAGACGCTCCAGATCAGCCTCCCGGGAGCGGCGGAAGTCTCGCTCCCGCTCCCGGGACCGACACAGGCGCCACCGGAGCCGCTCCCGCAGCCACAGCCGAGGCCACCGCCGCGGCTCCAGAGACAGGAGCTCAAAACACAAGTAGGTATTCCTCACAGGAGTGCTTCTGGAAAGGGGAGTCCTTGGCTCACAGTGACCTCCTGGCCCGTACAGCGGGCAGGAGCGTGGCAGGGTTCTCCAGAGCAGCTGTGGTGGCCTGTGCCAGCTCCTGGGCAAAAGCAGGATTTCCCAGCAGCCTCATGTGAGGGCAGCAGCTGTACAGCAAGATCCCAGCTGAGAGGAGAGTCTAGGAGATAAAACGGTTCCCTGAGTTGCAGTGCTGAGCCTCAGGATGCTCCTTGGATGGGAAGCAGCACGAGGCCTCCTGAGCTAACTGAGCTTCCCTGGGCCTGTAAAAGCCACGTGCCTGAGAGGCAGTTTGGATGTTACACTTCTGGAGTTATTTTATGCTTCCCAGATTCCTTCTCTCAGTGCTGGCACTGGGAATGAGTTTCTGATTTGAGATCTGGGGGGAGTCTTCTGTTAGAAGGCTGCTTGAGAGAGAATTCTTTAGGAATAAGCACTTTTTCCTCCTGAAAAAGAAATACAGGAGGAGTATATCATTCTTCTGTCTCTGAGGAGGAGCCCTATAGTCCAAAAAAGGGCTTAAAGTTTTTCTGAAATTCAGCAAAACAGCTTCTGTGTTGGAGGAAGGATGAGGCAAGTGTATGTAGGGTATTAGAACAATTGACTGGAATTATGTTCCCTTACAGCTCTTCTAAGCCCAGGAGCAAGTCTACCTCCAGGTGCTTGCTGAGGTTAGATGTGGATGTTTTTAAGGACTCATGGTTAATAGGGGAGTGCTTTAGCACTGTCACCTGATTAGGCACCAGCACTCAAGTACAATTCTAGAAACAAACCTACTGTTATGTGTCTTGTGTCAGTTTAGCTAAGGGGTAAGAACAGCTTTTCTTTTAAAGATACCTGGTGAAGGGGAGGGAAGTAATGGTCTGAAAAAATAAGTCTGTTAATAATTGAGGGGGGGTGTAAATATTGTTAATTCTCCAATGGCTGAGATACTAAAGTGCTTTTTTAAATCTGTCTTGAACATGAAAAATAAAGAAAAGAAGTTTGGACAATTAGGAAGTGAGGAAGACCCTGTAATAACTATTACTAAAGAGCAGGTAAGGGATTACTTCGGAACCCTTGAACACATCCAAACCAGCCCACTCAGATTGCAGGGGGATTGGCCAGCTGACACACCTGCACAAAATTGCTGAGAGCTGGGGACAGGCCAGGATCAGTTTAAGAAAACATAACAAAAACAAGAGAATAATCAGCAAAACCTTGTTTCCTGAAAGAGAGTAGGTTCTGTTTTCACCTTGAGAGTTAATGAAATCTGCCCTCGGGTTCTGCTGGGCTGAGGTCTCACTTGCTGAAAGAAGTGGAGAGTGTCACAGGATCTGGAGAGCTCAGGGTAGGAGGTCTGCAGGCAGCAGGCATTATTGTGGAAAAGGTAGAGAGGTAATGTCATCAGACAGACTGATGTTAAATGACACAGTTTACTGAAAATTAAATGGCTGTTGGGTTTTGATGTACCAATTTTGCAGTAGTTTAAAACCTTAAAATCAACAAGAATGAAAGTGGAGCCTCTAAGGTACCTTCTGTTGTGACTGTAAAAAAACTGTGTACTGAGCCTTGAAGTAAAATGTAGGAGCCTCTGCTGAGCTCCCTCAGGATTAGCTCCTTTAGAATCCTGCTATTCCCTAAGCTGGCAGGAATCACACAAGAAACAGCCTTTCAGATTAGACCTAATGTGAGGCCTCCTGTTTAATTCTGCGTGGGCTGACACAGGGAAGCACTGCTGAAAATCTGTGGCTGTGAAAAGAGGTGCTGTGGGCTGTGAATATAAATCTGTATCATCCTGACTTTGAACCTGGGATGCTGCCAAAGCCAGCATTTGTCAGGATGCAAAGTGAGAAGCTCAGGGCTGAGCCAGCAAAGAATCCAGTTGGTATTCAAAGCAGTTGAGCAGAAAGCCAGTAGCTTAGGGCATAATGAAAAATTGCTCTGGAAGCCACGAACCGAGCTGAGTCAGAGACAAGGAAGAAATTGTAGGCACTTCAGGATGGCCCAGAAAAATAGTAAGGGGCACGGGGAAGAGCTGAGAGACCCCCTGTGGCAGCAGCTTGAAAGGATCACTCAGAGGAAGGAGTAGCAAAGGCTGTGCCGTGCACAGAAACCTCACAGAGGGCCTAGAGCTGCTGCCGTGGGGGACCCACTCCCAGTGGCACAGCACCCAGGCACGTTCCTGTAGGGAGCTTGCATCCCACAGCCCTGCCAGGGATGTTAGATGTTGCTTGGTGGGTATTTGACAGTTTTTAGTTGTGAAGCTGATAGCAATGGTTTGCTTTGTACTTCAGATCTTCTAGAGATCGATCTTCAAGAGAAAAGTCCCGAGACAGAGAGAGGAAAGAGAAGAGCTCTTCTGAGAGGCGGCACGAGAGCACAAATGGCAAATCTCGTTCCAAGAGGTCAGAAGAGAGAGAAGCTGGCGAGATCTGAACTCAAACGATCTGTGTTGCACTGTAAATAGTCTGATAAACATTCTACACAAAGCCTAAATTTCCCATTTATATTTACTGAATACAAATCATCTTTTGTAGTTTGGGATTTTTATTGTTTGGCAGATAGCTGTGAGTTTGTAGAGATACAAGAGTTACGTACTGTTTAACAGGATTTTGTTTTAGTAGGAATAAATAAATCTGGATGGATGGTTTTCAGTCCAGGCCAGTGTGGACACCCCGTGTTTGTCCTGACGCAGCGCTCGGGGCCACGCTGTGCCTGGAGCCCTGAGCTGCCCTGACCTTTGTAACGCTTCAGCCCTTTCCAGAAATCCCACCTGACCCTCTGTGAGCACACCAGTAGCACTGGTTCTCAATTATATTTTTTCCTTCTGTTTATATATGTTAAAAGAAAATTCAATTTTTTTCCTTCCTTTTAGTACTTAGCCACCTCATTTTTATGTCTCCAGCACTCGAGAATTGCCTCACTTGCCCAGCTAAGGCAAAAACAGACAAAATTTGGCCCTGATCTGTTCTAAAAGCTGTTCATGATTGAGGATGACCAGATGAGCTGAAACATGTTTCTAAGCTGGGCTCAAGTCTGGTTTTTAGTACCTTTACAGTTCAGATAGTTGAGTTGGTGTGAGCAAAGCAGTGGGAGACCTGGCTGGTTTGTTCTCTAGAGCAGCACAGCCTCAGCTCATCTGCCTATTTACTGTGCCGTCTGCAGTCAGAGCTGCCCCGCGGGGCTTTCTGACCGGCAGACCGGAGCGCTGCTGTGTTTCCAGTCAGGCAGAGTGTGCGGAGGGGCAGAGGTGACCCGTGCTGGAGCCCGTGCCGGTGTGTGCCCCTCCTGGGAGAGGCTCCCGCCGTGTCCCCCCACGCGCGGGCGGCGCTGCCCGGTGTCGCTCGCTGATTTGTACCTCGGTGTGTGTCCCACGAGGGTAGGGCAGCACTGGCTGTGCCAGCCGCGACCGCCGGGCTCGGCATTGTGCGGGAATGGTGCGAGCGAAGCCCCGGTCACAGGCCGAGGCGCGAGCCGGCGGCTGCTCGTTAGCTCGTGAGGCGTTAATTGCCGCCGTTAATTGCCGTTCCCAGGGCCGGGCTCCGGCCGGCGCTCCCCCCTCCCTCCATTCTCCCCCTCCCCGCCCGCGGCTCCGGTTCCGCCGTGGTGCTCCCCGCTGTCAGTCCCCAGTGCATGCCCCCCTTCCCTGTCCGTTTTTACGATGGATTCCGCGGTTTCACGTGTTGTTTTTGTAACCTCCGTGGGGGGCGGCGGGCGCGCGCTCGGGGTGCCTGTACGCGCCTGTGCTGTTCTCCCGCGGTCTGAGCGCATTAAAGATCTGTGTTTGTGGCTCCCGCTGCTGCCCGGACTCGTTCTTGCGGGTTCTCCGCCCGCGCCGCCGCCCGAACCGGGCTGGGCCCTGCCGCACCGGGCGGAAGCGCTCCCGTAGCCGTGACATCACTTCCGCCGGGCGGAGGCGGGGATGGAGGCGGAAGTGA
>WBNO01028404.1:46535-72705 GCA_013400575.1 Peucedramus taeniatus
GGGCCGGGCCGGTGGGAGCCCGCGGCTGTCAGCGCTTGCAGCCCGGCCCCGGGCCCGCCCTGCCGGCTCGCAGGGGTTCGCTGTCCGCCTGGAGCAGCTCAAGGAGCGCCCCCAAACCACAGCGAGAAGCCTGGGAGAGAATTTAATCGTTTTTTCCAAAGCCTGGGTTGCTCCCTGTGCTCCGAGCTCATTTATCCCGAGGCTGGCAGCTGCGGAGGTGCTGGGGCTGCGGGGCTGTGCCTCAGTCAGAGCAAGCCCTGCAGAGCTCAGCTCGCCCGCAGCCCCAGCGCTGTCCTGGACACGCTTAAAGTCCCGCTGCTCCTTCCCTCGGGAGCCCACAAGCCTGGTTAGCAGGCGTGAATTACAGAGCTTCTTGACGAAAGAAAAACGCTGCAGTGTGTTCAGCTCCAACCTCATTTCCAGCCTTTTCTCCTTATTTTGTAGGGCAGAAACGTCTTGCGGCAGGGCTGGGAGCGAGAGGGGCAGCCTGGGGGCAGGGAGGGACTGGAGCCAGCCCTCCCCGGTGCCAGGGCAGGATTGGGCTGCCTGCGAGCTGAGGCTCCCCAGGGATGCGTGTGTGGGTGGAGTGGCTTGTGAGAGCTTTGCTCTGTGTGTGTGTGACAGAAAAATTCCACTTCTGGGGGGACAAAAGTGGTTCCTCTTGAAGGTGGCTGTGAAGGACAACAGCATCTGGAGGAAAGGAATTGTTTCATAGAATCATGGAATGGTTTTGCTTAGAAAGGACCATAAAGATTATCTTTCTTCGAGGGCAGGGACACTTTCTGCTAGGCCAGGTTGCTTCAACCCCATCCATCCTGGCCTTTGAACACTCCTTTCTTTCACACTGCCATAAATCTCTCTAGGCTGTGCAGGTGGCAGCATGGAATTCTGACCTGTGGAGTGAGTGCCACCTAAAAAATATACTTTTCTTGTCTTTTGAATAAACCCACGTGAAATGACCACAGCCTTTTCCAGGGGGGTTTTATGCACAAAGATCTCTCCAGAGTCTTTTGTGCACTCAGTCACTGTGTGAGGGATGTCACTGTGCTCCTGAGGGAGGAGGGGAGCCCTGGGGGTGGGGGGGGTGTCTCAGTGAGGTGGGGGTGTCTCAGTGAGAGGTGGGGGTGTCTCAGTGAGNTGGGGGTGTCTCAGTGAGGGGGGGGTGTCTCAGAGGTGGGGGTGTCTCAGTGAGGTGGGGGTGTCTCAGTGAGAGGTGGGGGTGTCTCAGTGAGAGGTGGGGGTGTCTCAGTGAGAGGTGGGGGTGTCTGTGATGTGGGAGGTTCAAGCACCCCGCTGACAGCTGCCCTTGGAGTTGGCTCAAGGGATCTGGAACAGTTGGTGAGAGGAGTGGCTTGCATGCAGTGGAGCTTGTAAGCCCAGGGATGATAAATGGCTGGTGTTTCTGCAGCTCAGTTGTTATTACTGGCCTGACCTGTAATCAGTTCCACACAGCTTTAATGCTGTTCTTCATCTTAGAGTTTTGGTCTTCCCATTGCTCTCATGGAAATAATACTGGGTTTTGGTTTGCTCTTCCCTAAATAGTTTGAGTTTCTGTATCTGAACTCCTGTCTGTGGTGAAAACTGCCCTGGATAAGAGTTTTCTCCTACAAATGACAGAGGTGGTTGTGCTCTGGAGGAGTTTCTAATTCCCTTGCTGTGAGTGCTCTGTGGCACTTGCTGTGTCTGCACTGAAAGGTTGAATTTCATTTCAGAAGAACCTGAAGACAGCTCCAGCAGGAAAATCTCAGAATGGTTTGATTTGGAAGGGACCTTAAGGCTCATCTCATTCCACTCCCTGCCATGGACAGGGACACCTTCCACTTTCTCAGGTTGCTCCAAGCCCCATCCAACCTGGCCTTTTACACTTCCAGGGAAGGGACAGCCACAGCTTCTCTGGGCACCCTGTGCCAGGGCCTGCCCAGACTTGGTGGGGTTTGGATTACAAACTGTGTCCTTAGAAAGGCCTGAGGGACATGGTAGGAGCAGAGGTGCCCCAGTGTCAGCCAGGGATGGTCTCCTCAGGTCAGTGTCCCCAGCCAGCCCTTGGCTGTGACCTCATCTCAGGAAAGAGCTGTGAGCTGCAGATGACCCACCAAAATGGTAAGCTTGAGTGCAGTGTGCAGCCTGAGTGTCTTTGGGAGAGCAAAGCTCATTTTGGGAAATCTTATGTGTTATTTCTTCTTGTTCTGATGTAAGTGGGACTGCAGGAAAAGGAACAAATGACTCGAGACTGAATGTCACAGCAGGTGACTGCCCAGTGAGTTTGCTGCAGTGTCACAGTGTGCATGGGATCAAAACCCAGCAGTCTGCTCATGGAAAATAGCTGTGATGGGAATGTTGCATCTTATTCAGAGCAAAACCTGGGAATGTTGCATCTTATTCAGAGCAAAACCTTTCTATTTTGTCTTTATTGATTGCAGCTTGGGGCTTCAACAATTTCTGGCTGACAGGAAGGAAACCTCTGAGGTGCTTGAACTAACCAACCAAACAGAACCAAGCCAGCCAAATGCTGTGTTTGTGTTCCTAAAATGTCCAGTCAGAACTTGATTTCATCATTCTGTGGAAGACAAAAACGCGTTGAACATCAAATCTAAGTTTCAGTATATTGCTAGAAATTTTCTGGGAAGAACTAGTGCCTGGTGACATTCCAGATGCTGTGGTTTGGTGTTTTATGAGTGGAAAATGAGTTAAACCTTTCCAATGCACAGATCCTTAAATGGTTTCTGTCACCAGTCTTCATCCACCTGACTGTCTGTGGTTCTCTGTGCTTGTCAGGCAGTTCTGTCTGACTGCTGCTGATGGTTTGTCCCTTGGGTTCAGCTGTGCAAGAGTGGCTGGTTTGAGGCAGATCAGATCTGTAAATCTGCACTGTGGTTTCAGGAAACAGGACAGTGAAGGTGAGTACAGCTGTGTTTGTCCTGTCCCTGTTGTTACTGTGGTACAGGAAAAGGTGTTCATTCCCCCTCAGCTTGGGCTGGGGACTGCTCCCAGCTCATCCCATGGCTGGGGAAGCAACATTTAAAGGAATCTGAGATGCAGATCCTGGCTGTGCTGCCACCTTCCCTGGCCTGTGTGTGTTCAGTTTGGGTTTGTTGCATGTATTTTCTAATTATTTCTCATTCTGCAAGGTCTTTTTCCCATGTTTTCTCCTGGTCCCAGATCTACTGCACGTAGTGTGTGTCACACTGCAGCAACACAGAATCCTGTCACTGCCTGCTCCCTTGAAAGGTGCTTGGATGCATTGAACTTCCCAGCTGAATTATTTTGTGTCCTCTTCCAGCAGGAGACAAGATGCCGGCTGCTAGAGGACAGTAAAACCATCTCAGATGCACACTATCATTTTCTGCTTGTCTTCAATTAAACTGATTACCAGCCCTCTTTGTTGTTGAGCTCAGGGCATTCCACATGCTGCCAGCATGTACTCTGGCAGCAGCAGGCACTGGGATTTCCTGCATTGTTTGAGTCTTGGCCATTGACCTTCGTGGTCCTCGTTCTGGCACCGCCTCTGCTCTGGCAGGGGTGCAGAGTGCATTATTCAAAGCCTGAAAGAAAAGAGAGAGAATTGCTGTGAAGGCATTGAGGGCTCTTTGTGCTCGGTGGCTCTGTAGGGTCATCACTGCAGAAAAGAGGGGAATTACTGGGGTTCTCAGGATAATTACTGCTTTTTTATTGTTCTCATCCCAGTCTAGATGACAGTGGTGAGATTTATAGTGAGTCATAAAAATATGCCATCAGTGCTGTGTTAGCTGGTGTCCATTTTGGACAGAGAGGGGAGAAACCTGGGTTTGGTTCCTTTTGGGAAGTCTCATAGGTGCTGGTATGCCTGGATCTTTCCCAGCTCCATACTGGGAGGCCGTGGAGGCTCTGCTGGAGAGCCTGGTGGGATTGTACTGGAGCCCTGTTGCAGCCCATGCTGTGGGTGCTGGTTTTGAGACAATCCCCCTCTCTGTTCTGCTGGAGATGGGCACTCCAGGGACACACGAGCCACCTGTCCCAGCACAGGGGAGGTCACATAACTCACTCCTGCCACTGTCCCCATTGCTGTGGCTGTGGCTGCTCCATGCCAGTAAATCATTTGCTCAGCCTGTGCCTAGAGCTTTGTACCTTCAACCTGCTCAAGGCCTGGTGCAGTAAAAGAGCAATGCTCAGCTCGGGGCAGAGGCTGAAAGCACCACTTGATCTGTTGTTTCCCTTTCCATCTGGAGCCTTCCTACCCATCAGGTGCCTGCTGTTGGTCTGGGAGCAGCCAGGCTCATGTATGTGTCCCTAGTGTGGCCAATGAGAATAGCAGGTGAAATCCTTGGAGTAAGATCTTTGGAATAAGATGCAACTTCTGCATTATTGATTCGTTTGCATGGTATTGTGCAGGCTGAATTAAATTATCTGGAGTGAGATCCTGTACTTGATGTAGAACAAATGCCAGAGTGCTCAGGTTGGAGTAAGAACTCCTAAGTCCAGCAGACTCAGAGATTAAAGGGTTGACAGTGCCAGGCTGACCTGCTGATTCTGTGCCTCAGGGCTGCCTTGCTGTGGATCTGTTCCCCTGTGATTTGTACCCAGAAGAGAAGAGGCCTCTGCAGTGGGACAGGGACAGCCTGGGGAGCCACAGTTGCTTGAAGGAGCTGAGCCTCCCCAGGGTGACTCATCTTGTGCTTCACAGAACCTGTAAATGAGCTTGGGTAGAAACGTGAGACACAGTGAGCCCTGTTGCTGTTGAAATCCCATGCTCTGCACTGTGTTGGTGCTGACTTTAAGCTCTTTTCTGATGGGGAAGTAAATGGCTGCAGTGGACAGCCCAGACACGTGACTGCTGGGGTACAGTCATGGAAAATTGGCTTGGTTGTCGTGGTTATTTGCCCTGATATAACTTTTCATAACACTGTCAAGCAGCTTTTTCCAAGACTACTGGAATGTGTTATTCTTTATTTCTTCCCTTGTGGTATTTTTTTTAAGAAGCAGTATCAGAGAATCTGTATAAAACATGGATTTTTACTTTTGTTGTGGGTAATGAGTTACAGGCTCTTCTAACTGACTAGGGCTCTTTCCCCCCCTTTTTATAGCAAATTAGCACAGAACCCCTCTGTTTATTGTCCTTGTAGCCCAAGATTATGATTTTTAGCAGGAGAAGCTAAAATAGCAGTTGTTAACTCTTCCAGTCTGATGAAATCAGATTTGCCTGATTTTAGTTTCAACTCCTGCCTTGTTTTTCCTCTGGGGAGGGAAGTCATCACTCTTTTGCCTTCTGCAGCGCTGGGTTGCTGAACTTATCCAGTGGTTTCTCATGTAAGAAGGTGTTGAAGAGCTTTGGTTTGCTCCTCTACAGAATATGCTGGTGTTTGTTTCTCTCTCTCCTGGGGAAGCTCAAGTGCACATTACAGCAGAGAACAGCCTTATGTTGAGATATAAAGGTCACAAGTGTTTCCTTTCACCTCTTCAGCTGGGGGTCAGGCTGACATACAGAGGAGGTGGCAACAAGTCTTTGCAACAAAAAGAGCTTTTGGGGTGTTTTTCTTGAGGGAGACGTGCAGACCAGTCAGTCCTTTCTGCGTGGGGTCTGTAGCCTTCTTTGTCCAGCTCTAGCAGAGCTGATTTCCTCCTCTGGAGAAGAATTGGTGCTGTTGCTGCATTCCATGAACGCTCTCCATTGCTCTGTGTGGGAGACCTCCAGCACCAGCAGTGTTTTGTATCCAGCTCTGTGACAGTACACTGGTTTGCTCACCTCCCATTAAATGTTTCCAGTGTGAATATCAGGTAATAACAGAATATTTAAATTGGTGTTTTTAAAATATATTTCAAAATGTTTTTAAACTTCTTTTTCCATTGTTGTAGGTGAAGGGGGAGAAGGGTGTCTGAATACCGAGGAATGAGCTGTGATGGATAACAAGGACTCAGAAGCTGAGATCCACCCTCTGAAGACTGAGGATGTAAAAGCTCAGGAGAACCATGAAAACTATGTGGAGAGGAGGATTGTCAAGTCCTCAGGGCTGTCCCGGCTGTCCCGGTGGCGCACTGCTGCCTTCTTCATCTCCCTGTTCCTCTGCCTGATCATTGTGTTCGCTTTCTCCTTCATCATTCCCTGCCCAGAGAGGCCAGTTTCAGAAAGAACATGGTTCCAATACTACAACAATGCAGGTGAGCTTGCTGCAACAGAGTAAATACTTACCAAGAGTTCTTTTCCTTTCTGTGCCACGGATTTGGGTTGTGGGCCTCTACCTAAGCACAATGTGGAGCCAGACCTGCAGGGATGCAGCCCTTGGGAGCCAGAGCTGTGAATACCTGACCTGGATAAGCAATGGCCCATCATAATTGGAGTGGCCTTCCAGGAGGTGTTTACAGGATCTAGTGGAGAAATTAGATGGTGCTCTGAAGTGGTAACAAGTAGCAGGCTGGCCTCCTTCAGAAAAAAATATATGAGAAAGGATAGCTGGGAAAAAATCTCTGTTGAAGCTTGCTCTTTAAAATGTTCTCTTGGAGTTCGAGCTGAGGTTGCAGGCAGTTAGGCATTTTTTCCTTTGTCACGTTGACTTTCTCCCTTTTCCCCATGGCTAACAGGAAGGGAAGAAGAATAATTCCATCTTGTTTTTTTAATAAATTGCTCTGTAGTTATTACAGCTATTTTTATTCTGGTTGCTTTAGTTGGCTCTTTAGCCTGAGTCCCGCTCCCCAGTGGCTCAGCAGTTGTTTCTGGGAGCTTTTCTTTAATCTTGTGTGCAGTAGGTTGTGCTGGATATGCTGTAAATGCAGAGATAGTGTTCACAGCAGGGACTGAGCTGCATGTGGTGCTGCAGACATCCCAGGTGCTGCTACTCTGAGCTCAGGAAAGCTGCTTTTAGCTGACAGAAGGATGGAGTATCTGGATTTTGTGGGTCTTGGGTGGGGCTTCTTTATACTTTGAGAATAGCAGCCCCGCTCCAAGATCACAGTTGTTCTTTGTTCAGCATAGTTCAAATTCTGGCTGCTTGCCTCTTAAAAAAGACATCCTCTGGGGGATACCAAATTGAAAAAATTGTTTGGCATTAACTTCCTGTCCTTGGTACTTGTGTATATATTTTTTAATATAAAAGCCAATTTGTCCTGATGTTACACTGTCCAGGATGGAGGCAGTGAGTAGATCTCTAGGAATTTGTGTTTTGCTCCAACTTTCTCTGCTGTGGGCTAAGAAAATCCTCACCAGATCCTGGTTTGTGTTCTCTTGCAGTGCCCTACCCGTTCCTTGCTATAGAAGATGTGAGTGAAGACAAAGTACAAGATGTGCTCTTTGCTTTCAAATCCATCAACGGCAGTAGCAGATTCAACACGTCCTGTCTGGATGCAGGTACTGATTCAAAAACACCTTCTAGAGAGGGCTGTCCTTTCTCTTCTCGTTCCAGTTAGTGACTGGGAGAGAAAACTGGGTGGGGAGAGGAGCTGGGTGAGTCCTGGGTGGTGCAGGGCAGCAAAGGTGGGTGCAGGAGCAGCTCCCTATGATCCCTCTCATCCCCAGGGCTGCCGTCTCCCTGTGCCTTCATTGCTGCTGTGTCTGGCACGAATGGCAGCGTGCTTTGGGAGAGCCCAGCTGCGGAGGACGTGCAGTGGCTGCAGTGTGGCATCCAGCAGCTGGACACGGCCACGGCCCCAGGCTGCCTCGTGGTGGAAAAGCCACCGGCCCTTACAGCAGTCCTCCCACGCACAGGTGAGTGCCACACAGGGGATGGGCCTTGCTTTCCTCACCTGGTGGTCTCCAGGGGGGATGTCAGCATGACATGACTGGCTGGTACATGAACAATGGGCACTGGGTATTTATTATCTTGGAAGCTGTGCCAGAGGCGCTTGCTGGGCATTGAGGAGCGCGTGCTCTCAGCCTCGCTGTTCCAAGGGTTTGGTGGGGGTTTGTGCCAGCCACTGTTTCGTAAGACCAGTGTTCCAACAGCTTTTGAAACAGGAGGAGCAGTCACTAGCTGTGAGTGTTACTTTATACTCTCCAGGGTTAGACACAAACCTGCACCTGCAACGTTTCCCATTTATTTGTGTGTGAGTGCCAGGAGTGCCTGCTGTGGCAGTGGGAGTTCTAGGCATTTATGATTTTAAAGTTGTCAAGGAGAGCGCTTAGGATAGGTGCTTGCCAGTCTGTTTCAGTAGTCTACGATTCTCCCTAGTTCCTCTGGAAAGGTTTCTTCCTTTCTAAACTTAGAGGTGGAGAAATTCATCATCATCATCTTGCCTAACGTGGGTGGGGATAAGGAGTGCCTGTACTACTTTAGGAACAGTGATCATCTGCTGCACCTTGAACCCTCCTTGCTGGTGAAGCCTAAAATACATTTCCGTTTTGGAGGTCACTGTTTCAAAGGTCTAAACAATATATGTTCTCCCTAGGATCCCATCCTTTGTATCTAGTATTAAACCCCTCACACCCTGTTTTCCAAAAACTGGAAAAAAGAAATAGCAAGAGTTACAGCTCTAAGGAATCTGAGGAAAATTTGGTGTAGCTTTTAATTTCCAGTGTATAGATGAAAGTGTAGATACACACAGAGCTAGAAAGTTTCTGTACTAATAGAGACATCTTATCAGCATTTCCCTCATGTGTAGGCTTTAGCACAGGTTATTTTTAGACTATTAATGAAGTAGATACTTTCAGGTCAAAGTGTAGAAAGTTGGCTGTGGAGCCAAAGGCTTGTAACTAAAGACAGCCATAAAGGCAAGTGTGGAGAGGAGCTAGGCTAAGCTACAGGTCACAGCAGTACAGCAAAGAAAACATTCCATAGATAACTTCAAAGCAAGAGAGGAAAAAATGCCTCAGATAGAAAAGGGAATAACCCAGGAGTTTCTGTATTTAATGCCTTTTTGCTATTAAGTAAGTTAAAAAAGGTTTCTGAGCTTAGCTGACTGGGGGTTAGGAGGGCAGAGCAGAATAAAATGTATTTAAATAGGCTAAATGTATTCAAAGAGGCAAAGTCTAACTTACATCACAGTGTGCTAAAAACAGTAGCCAGCACAATCTTTAGCTGTTAATGATTCATCATCGTGGAGGATTTGGTGAGATTCCAGGGCTCTCAGGCTGTCTAGCCCCTGCCTGTAGGAAGATTGAAGGAGAGATAGGCAGATTATCATCTGAATGTGTCTGACATGGTTTTGATCTTTAAATGCTGATAAAGTTAGTGGTTTTTATATAAGTTGAAGTTGTGTAAAGTCCTGCTTTCTTCGTTGCCACAAGGAGTGACCAGGGTGGGCAAGAAGGGAAGTGTAGGAGTGCATGCTCCTGTTTGTGTGGGACATCTAACATTCCTGCATGTTTATCTTACCAGCAAACTGGGACACATAGGAGCTTAAGATTAACTGTTCCAGGTCAAAGCAAAAGTCTTTGCAGCTGTGTATTATTCCATTTCTGCCACAGCCCAAGGCAGAGTCTCAAGGAGGAGGACAGGAGTAAGAGTTTTGTTACACCTTCTCTCTTCATCTCATCCTCCAGCAGCCTGAACAGTGAGCCCTGTGGGTGGTTCTGATCTTCTGAGGGATTGGGCAGAAAGGGCACCATGATGATCAGATGATAGAACTGCTTCTGTGTGAGAAATCACTAAATAAATAATCCAGAACTCCAACCTCGAGAACATCTGACAGGGAGAAAAGTCTCTGTGTCCTCTGCGTCTGCTTGAAGTGAGAGCTGAGCTCAGTCTTCTGAGTTCTGATTTTATTATTCCTTCCAGACCAAAAAATCCAACCCTTTCACCCAGGTTAGATTTGCAGTGTAGGCAGTTGCCTAATTTCCATCTTGGCTCCTCTTGCTGTGACCCTGGGCTCTGAGGAAGCGCCGTGGCACTGCAGGTGTCAGACATGACAGTCCCATCTCCTGCTGGTGGAGCAGGACAGGGCTGGTTTCTGTGCTCTCACTGGGCTGGGTTAGAGCATGGAAAACTTCTCAAGTGCTTGGTGTTGAATCCAGCTCAGTGTCACCTGTTTCTCTGAACTCAGACTGTTCTTTTAAGAGAATAAGATATTTTCTCCCAAACTCTGTCTACTGTCTAACCACCAAAGATTAGAGCCTTCTCCACTAACAAGTGAATTTCATTAGCCTGGTCTTACTCTTTGTACCTTTGGACAGTCCTGAAGCTATAATGTGGTAATTTAAAATTTCTCTTCTTCCTCTGCCTGCTTATTTTCTTTGAGGGCAAAATTCTTTGCCTTCCCATGATTTCCTAAGGAAACTAGAAAATCTGCTCTCTTCACTTCACATCTGTTGTCATAGTAACAAATCCGAGTGGTTTTTTCAGTGTTGCAGTAAAAGCTTTGGAGCAATCCTACTAGAAATACAGCCTGCCTTAAATTATTGCAGACAGCATCAAGTAGTAATTCCTTGGCTTTCAGTCCAGCTGCCTTCCTGACGAAGAACAGATGATTACTTTGCATTCCTGAAATGATAATTGCTGCGTGTGATGCTGGGTAAATGGGAGGGTAAACATTTGCTCTGGGAGCACCTAATCAGACACTGAAGTGTTCATTAGAAAGAAAGCCCCCCAACAGTGTCCTCCCTGCCAGATTCCGGTGCAAATTCCACTGGTCAGTGACTGGAAAGTGGCCCACAGCCTTGGACAGTGGATGGATGGATGGATGGATGGATGGATGGATGGATGGATGGATGGATGGATGGATGGATGGATGGATGGATGGATGGATGGAGCCACTCAACTGGTCTGGAGCTGTTGAAGAGAAACCCACACCAGCCACCCTCTGTTTTTTAAACAGCAAAGCTTTGTTACCTCAGTTTACAAACATGTTTGGGCTTTGTGTGTTCTTCAAACAAGGGTGAGGTGGGATGTGGCCTGAGTTGTGGCTAGTCATGTCAGTGGGGAAACATCTGCAGGAACATCTGCAGGAGGCAAGTTGCAGCAAGGAAGGGTCTGCCAGGAGGTGCAGCAGCACTGGTCAGAATTCAGCTGCTTTATGGTCTCAAAATGTCTGTGCAGATTTAAGTGCACAGCAGCAGGGATTTAGATCACAGCAAAGGCTTCTCCATGCCATGAACATGCTGGGAAGCTTGTTAATCAAAGGCACAAGGGAAACAAGCTGGTTTTTGTGCCAGGGTATTTGGGTGCATTCCTACAGACAGCTAGGATTGCTTTTCAATGCAAGATGAAGCTGTGGATACTGGGATTCATTGGGAATGCAGAAAGGCAAAGAAGTTCCCCATGATGAGCATAAATGTGGCTGGTTTGTGGTGCTGATGGGCTGGAACAGGAGCATTAATAACCTTTCAACCTAAGATGCCTTTTAATGACTGTTTCCCACTGTGTTCCAGGGGAAGTTCTGTGGAGACAATCCAGTGACTTTGGAGCTAATTATACTGTGCTGACTCCTTTATCAGTGATTCCAGATGTGGATAATGATGGAGTTCAGGACCTGATAATCTTTATTACTAAAGAAGGCCAGGTATGTCATCCTGAAGCTCTGATAACCCCAGAGGAGGCTGCCACAGAGGATGGCAGGAATGCTGCTTATATCCACCTTGTAGTCTCAGAGGAAGTGTCCAGAGGCCTCTGGTTTCTGTGGGTTTGGGGTGGGTTCTTTCCCACCCTCCAAATATGTACTCCCAAATCAGCACAAGTGTTTTATGGTTTAAAAAAAACAAAATAAATCAAAGAGCCAGGCAGTAATCCCTCCTCCTTTTCAGTGTTCTCTCCTTACTGCATGTTCCTGTGCTGTCTGGGGAGTGAGCTGGGGCAAGATGAGCTTGCAGTTTTCTGCTTCTCTGCTTAGAGAAGTGGAAGTGAACAAACCTTGACAGCTTTGGCTCTTAGATCAAAGCACAGCTGACAGTCAGTGCTTTTGTACCAGCACTGCCCTTTTCTGATCCCTTCCCTCTCTCTGCCTGTGGTCTGCTTTGCACTGCTCTTCCCAGTGTCACTCTGCTGGTTAATTCTGATCTGAGTTCATTTAGTGAAACAGCTGCTGGTCGTGTTATCTCCCTCCAAATGTTGCTTCTGCCATTTCTGAGAGGAGGAAAGTCATGTAGCTAGAACATTTTCTGCTAAAACATCTACATCCATGATGGAGTGGCACAGTATTGTCTGCATGTCCAGTCTGTCCTGTTCAAAGCACACAAGTTACAGCTCCCTGTGGGTCTGAGCACTGATGGGAGCAGTGGGAGCCCCATGTCCTCATACCAGAGCCATGGAATCATTAAGGTTGGAAAAGACCTCTGAGATCATCGAGTCCAACCTGTGACCAATCCCTGCCTTGTCACCAACCCAGAGCACTGAGTGCCATGTCCAGCTTTCCTTGGACACCTCCCACAAGGGTGATTCCACCACTTCACTGGGCTGCCTCTTCCAATGTTTAATAACCTTTTCTGGTTTCTGGGAAGAAATTCCTCCTGATGTCCAACGTGAACCACCCCTGGCACAACTTGAGGCCATTCCCCTTGTCCTGTCCCTTTTTCCCTGGGAGCAGAGCCTGATTCCCACCTGGCTGCCCCCACCTGTCAGGGAATTATGGAGAGTGAGAAGGTCCCCACTGAGTCTCCTTTTCTCCAGGCTGAGCCCCTCACACCTCCCTCAGTTCCACCTCACAGGACATGTGCTCCAGACCCTTCCCAAGCTTTATTCCCTGCTGGCCACCCTATGGCTGGTACAAGCCAGGTGCCATTGGCCTTCTTGGCCAATGTCCTCCATAAGAAAATAGGGTTTTGCTGTCCAAGGCATTGTTGTTGCCAGAGTCATTAGAAATTCTATCTTCTCCACCTCCTACAGTTCTCTGTGTTTTCTTTCCTCCTGCTTTTGCTATCCCAGTTATCTCAAGACTTTTGTTTTTTTAATCTTAGGCAGCCAAGAAAAGGTTGAATGTAGCCTCTGTTCTGCAAGACTGCCTTTTGATCTGTTTTCCATTTAAGCTCTCTTGCTATCTTGGTATGAAATCCCTTCCTCCCTCTGGATTTGGCAAGCACTCTGCCAACTTAAGGAAAAGTATGTTCTCTTTTGAGAAATCACACAAATGTAGGAGCTGGAGTGGAGCTCTGCAGCTTGGAAAGGACTGGTCAGAAGGGAGATTCAGCACTCAAGTAGAGAAGCTTTATTGCTATCAAGGGCTGCAGTTGAAAGGACAGAACTGTGAGCAGTGTGTGGAAGGGTCTGTGTGCAGGGGTTAGATTGCAGCATTTCCAGAGACTCCCATTGACCCCTACCTGCTGCAAGCTTCAGCACAAACACATCCCAGAAAACACACCAGTTTTTGGGATCCATCTCCTGTGGCAACAGAGGGGGGTTGGCAGTGCAGCCAGGAAAACGTTGTGTTTCTCACTCCCTGTGTAAATACCCCTGGCTGTCACTGTCCCGAGGCAGCCCCTGGACCAATGCTTGCCAGGAAAGGTGCAGCTGATCTACCAGAGCTGGTGTGTGTCTCCTCCCAGTGCAGGAGGCTGGGAATAGCTGGTGAATGTGTTGTTCTCCCTCTCCAGTTGTGTTCTCATTCTCCCTTTTTCACCTGCCAGACTCTCCAGATTTGCTTTGGATTTCTCCTTCGCTTTCCTGGTCCCTCCCTCTCAAGGTAGAGGGAAGGGTTTCTGCCTGACTTAGCATCTCTGATGAATGCTGTTTCTCTTGGTCAGATGTTTCACTTGTCCCTAAAGTCCATTGCACTTTCCAAACTCTGACTGTTGTTCAGACATTTAAATCTGATCCTGACTTTATTCTCCTGGGTGAAATGTTTTTAGTGGATTTTGTTACCCTGCACAAAGAATAAAAAGAAACCTATGAGCTCTTTTATTTTTTTTGGACTCAGATGAGCCTAAGGAGGAGTAGATAGGGCACTTAAAACATTTAGTGGAGCTGCCATCTGAAGCCAAGTTTCCCATGTCCATATGCTGCATTGTTGCTGACATTAGGTCATCTCCATCTTAGGCTTGAATGGATCTTTGCTCTCCTTACAGAGCTGGGGCTGCTGTTCCACAGTCCCAGTCTGTAAGGAGGGTGGGTGACAGAGGTAGCAAATTCTCAGAGCAGGTGGCTATGCTGGAAGTGGTTTTCAAACTTCTAGAAGAATTCAAAGCAGAGGTGTCACCGAATTCATGCCCACTCCTCCAAAACCAGAGAGAGACTTCCTATCCAAGCCTGTGCTGCTCCCATTCACTTGCTGTCTGGTACCAGCTTTAACCTTGTTGGTTGTTGTCTTTAATCCCTTCCCTGTGTAGGTGAAGATCTTCATCCATTCAGGAAAAACTGGCCAGCAGATTGGCTCCACGGGCAGCCTGAGGGTGGATGGCACTGCTCGCTACGTCAGGCTGCAGCTGCGCTCCTCCCCCTACTTCCTCTTCTACACAGGTACAGCTCTGCTTGGGAACTCACTCTGAAAGAGTGATTGTAGCTGAGATCAGGGTTAGTAAACATCATCTGAGAGTGTGTTTTGCATTCTTACAAGCTGTGTGGAGCTTTCACCTAGTCAGAGAGCTGTTCAGGGCCAAGAGAAGTGGGTGGTGCTTAAACTGCAGTTTGTTATGTACTGTAGTGATTTTATTTAACAAATGTCAAGCATGAAAGGATTAGGCAGTCATTTATAGCAAATGATTACTGTGGAACACTTGGATTATAAACAGATAAAATGTTAAAAGCGTTCAATAGCAGGCTTGAGTCTCAAAATACCACTACAACTCTATGATGCAAGCCCTAAAAATATAGTTGATCTGACAGATCTGGAAAATCATAGAGTTCAGAGCAAGGGCAGGATAACTTATCTCTCTCATTCTTGCCTTTTTTTTTTTTAATTTTTGCACAGAGAACTCTCTCTATGCATATTCCCTGGAAGATCTGTGCAGTACAGTAGAAGGTGGGGTGGAAGTTAAGCTTCTCAACTTCCAGCCAGATTCTCAGTGGGAGAAGCACGTTGACCATGCCACGCACCGCTTATCCCTTCACAGGTATGAGGTGATGTCTTGGAGGCTGGTGGAGTGGGGGGTGCTGGTGTTCCTGACAGGATGGCCTGGTGGGACTTTGTTCTTTCCTGGCTGTGTGGCTTTTGGTCTTGGAGCACATCCAAAGTTCAGGAGAATGGTTGGTGTTAATGGCTTCATCAGGGATTCACAGAAAAGCAGAGAAAACACGTTGGGGTTTCCTATTTGGATTTACTGTGCAGGGAAAGAACTCCAAACCTCACAGTAAAACCATCCATGGTCTAAAAAGCTTAATCATTTCTCTGTCCTTGTTCAGATTTGGAGACATTCAGTACCTGGCAAAAGTTCCTGGGCACTTACGGGACAACATCTTGGTTGTGGACTCAGAGATGGCTATGCTGATCAGCACAAAAGATCTCCACACTGTGTGGACCCTCAATGTGTCCCGTGTTTTGAGGTAGTGTTCTCACTGTGGGCTAGATGTGGCATTTCCAGGTTCCCAGCAAGAGCAGTGTCCTGGCAGATGCAATTTTTTTTTTTTTTGCCTGGGTCATATCTCGATCTTGCTTATTGTGTTGTGTCCCCTCAAATGCTCAGAGCTGCTTCCTCATTTTGTGCTTGCTGTGATGTGGCTGGGCACAGAGTTGGGGTGGTATCAGGCCAACCCAATGTTATGGCAATCAAGTCTCTTACTGGGGCGCTTGTGGGAGGATAGAGGCAACTAGGAAGGCAAAGTGTGCCCAAGCATCAGGGTGAGTTCAGATCTGTCCCTGCTCTTTCTCTCCCTCAGTGAGCCGCTGCTCGGTTACTACAAACCTGATGCCCATGGTATTGTCCTGGAGAGTGAAATTGGACCCAACAGGAAGAAGGTTGGAAATTTCTTCCTTTTAACTTCCTTTTAACTTCCCATTTCTCTGTATGTCATAGCTCAAGCAGGAATTGAGTCAAGGACAGTTGGTGGGATGTGTTCCCTCTGGCTGATTTTAGGAAGCTTTAAGCTGAGAAAGGATCTCTTTCAACATGTTATTGAAGCCAGCTCAGGCACTTTAATTCTCTTCTCAGCAAGAGGTTTCAATGACAGAACTTTGAACCCTTGATGTAAACTGCAAAACTTGTGATTTTACTCTAACATGGCCAACCCCAGGTCTCACAGCCCTGTGACACTCTGCTTCAAATATTTCCTCATCTTCCCATGTGTCAGATACTTGTTCCTGTGTGAGGAGAGACAGCTGACTTGACTTCTCTCTGATGGCTTGTAAGCTGCCTTTGTCATGAGTTCCTTTTCTTTCTTCCCTGCTAGGTTATGATTGTTGAGAGCGAATCTGGAGCAGTCCAGTGGGAGGTGAAGCTGAACTCAGGGCCAGGAAGCCCTGGCCCAGCTGCACTTCCCACTGCAGATCATCGCTCTGCCTTCCTCATGTGGGGAGACTACCAGGAGCCAGGCAATGAGACAGTGAGTGCTGCTGCTGAGGGCTGCTCTTTTCCAGGCTTTGGGCCAGAATTGGGTGGAGTTACCCCCTCCTCACAGTGTTGATATTCCCATCTGTCTGTGCCACTGACACTGCTGCCTCATGCACTGGGTGTGGGGTCCCTGTCCACAGCTGTGTCCCTGCAGGTGGTGGTAGCACTGGCAGCTTTTGTCATCCTCAGCCTGGTTATGTAGAGAAAAGGAACTTGGTGGCTCTGTGAGCAAAGGCCCTGCCCTGCCTTGCTGTGGCGTGGTAGGTGAAGTGGGAGGCTTCTGGCCTGGTACCTCTGGAGTTGCTGCTGTTTCCCTGGGAGCCTTCCATGGCAGCATTGCATGCAGTGGTCTCTGTGGCCATGTGAATATTCTCTCTGTGCCCCAGGCAGCCTCAGGCAGCCTCAGTGCACAGCTCAGCTGCTTGCAGAGCCCTCGAGGCAGTGATAGGCAGCACTGGTGACAGTTTGTGTCTCAGAGGCTGCTGAAGCACCAGCTGAGCTTCCTCTGCTTTCCTTGCTTGCTCTGCCAGCCTTGAGGCAAAAATCTGTCTCCTGCCTGCAGCAGACAGGCCAGCTATTTGCAGGAAGCTTGGGGTGGGAAGGAGAGCAGTAAGCAAAATCCCAGCGCTTGCCCCCTGACCGGGCATCGGTCAGGCTGAGCTGGGCTGACACCGACAAGTGTCTGGCTGGGTGTATCCTGTCGAGTGTGGGTAATAGCTGAGCCTGGTAGTGGTGTTATCTGGGATAACATGTGAGTCTGTGTCCTCATAGTGTCCTGTTGGTTGCAGAGACCCAGGGCTCCTCTCCAGAAGCTGTACCTTTTCCATCCTTCCTACACTGATGTCCTGTTGGAGCTCCACAACAGCACTGACCAAATAATCGCATTCACTGGTAAGTCCTCTCCTTGCAGCCCTCCAGCGAGGAGCTGTGGGAGGGCCTTGGTCCCTCCTGGCCCCTGTGTCACACTGTGGTGTTGAGTGTGGTGGCCAGTCCAGGCACAGAAGGCTGAGGCTGGGTTTCCGTGTGCTCCGTGTTGCAGCGGCGCTGTTCGAGCGGAGCCGTCACGCCTGCTACGTGCTGCTGTGGGGCCCCCAGCCCGGAGAGGGGCCGGGCCCCATGTCCCTGATGAAGAGGAAGCTGAAGGAGGATGTGGCAGTGAGCAGGGTGATCTGGCTGCACCGCCCGGCCGGGGACGAGGAGCAGCTCATCCGGGACCGCCTCTACAGGATGCGCTTCCAGAGCCGAGACTGAGCTTGCCGAGGATCGGGGACGGGGAGAGTCTGCCTCTGCTCTGCTGCCCTGCTCTCAACAAGCCCAGAGCCTGCATTCCCGTGGGAAGCTGCCTTTCTTCATCTGCAAACCAAAGCGTGGCTGGCAGGGAAACACCCCCAGTGTCTAGGGACACCCAGGCTGTGGGGGCAGCTGCCAGAGTGTCCGTCCTCAGAGCTGATGGGACTTCAGTGCTTGGCCACCACTGAAGTGTCATCAGCTCAGGGAGGAGGGATTCCCCTCCCTCCCTCTGTGCCCGCAGAACTGTGCTGACTCAGGAGTGTGTCTGGAGGAAAACATGTATTTGCTGAGATGCCAGAATTGATGATTTCTGGGATGTCTGAGAAGTGGAGTTGGATGTCTGGGAAGTGGAGTTTGCCGTGTGGTGTTAGATTTCCTTTCTGAGTCAGCTCTCCTGGCTGGGGAGAGGTGCTTGGCTGCAGGTTGATTTGCAGTTACCCTCTCCTGGATTTGAGCCGTGCTTCAGTAGTGGTGGGGGGTGTGTGGTGACCCCATCCATGGCTGCAGTGTGTCTGGTGTCACTTGGGCCAGCAAAGCACAGGTTCAAGTGTTCTACTTAGCAAATGGCTTTTTCTTTCAAGAACAGCTCCATGGGTCCTACTCTGCAGTCACCAGCCTACCTGTGTCTGTGTCCTCTGCTGCTTCCTTCCCAGCCAGGCTGTGCAGTGTTGGTGGCACCGAGAGGGAGCTGGTCTCCCACCTGTTGGATGCATCAGAGTTCCTCCCTTCCCTCAGTCTGCTTATGGGTGGTGAGATCCACCCAAGCTGGCTGGTCCTTGGAGGAACCACCACCACCTCTCCAGGTTTAAGGAACCAGAGGATCTGGCTTGAGTAGAATTGCACTTTAACCTTTTCTGGGAGCTGGGATTGCTGCTCTGAGAAGCCCTGTACCCAAGTGGCAGTGCCAGCACCCTGCTCATTCAGCCTTGCAGCTGCTGAGGAGCCTTCTCCAAGCACTGTCCCTGCTGCCAGGAGGTGGGCAGGAGCTCTGTGCTGCCTCTCTGCCCTTGGAATTGAAGTGATACTAGGTGAGGATCCTCGAGCACTCTTCTCTCTGCCCAGCCTGGTGTCCCAAGGGGATGGGACTGGTTGCTGTGTGAAAATGACGTTTGTCCTGGAGATCCGTGTAGCACCATGAGGGGTTTGCTCTACCCTCTCCTGATGGGTGCCAGTGCAGGCTGTAGAAACAAGGTGCAGAGCCTGAAAACAGTTTGAACCAGCTACTCAGTCCTGAAAATAGGCCTAAAAATAACCTCTCTCAAGCTCTGCAGTGCTGGAGGGAGTTTGGCCAGTGCCTCTCTCCCTTGCTGAGTCTGACACGGGGGGATGTGTAGAAACACTGTAGGATGGGAATGTGCAGCATCAGGCATCAGCTCTTCCCTTCAGCCACTGCTGAGCCCCAGTGTGCCACTGGGCAGCTGCTGTCACCAGCTCACAGCACAGCCCCAGCCCTGCCAGGCTGACAGCACATGGAGCTGGGCACCTCCTGCTTCCAGCTGACCAGTGGCTGCCTGAAGGATGCCCTGTCTCCCTCTGCCCCATGACCCATGGCCCGGGCAGTCAAGGGAGCCAGTCCTGGGGTGTCCAGCTGTGCAGGAAGCCAGGGATGCTCTCTGCAGAGTGCTCCACAACCTTCAAAGCACCCTGGGCTCAAAATGATGGGGTTACCCCTCTGCCTCTCTTCCCAGCTGTTTTCTGAGGGAGTCAAGGAGTGCAGAGAGGTTCCCCAGCTGTGTCCCCCAGCCTGGGTTTCCTCTTTGCTCAGCACCTGAGGCCTGGCAGCCCCCCAGGTCCCTGTGCCAGTGTTGCAGCCATAAGAGGGCTGGATTGAGGCTGCCCTTCAGCCAGCTGGGGCAGGGCACAGGGCAGGGACCCCCAGGCTTGCACTGTAGTCCAGCCTGAGTGCTGGATGTGGATTGTTTCCTGCTGAGGTTCCCCTGGCCTGGGCTGTATTCTCACTACATTTTGCCTCCTCAGATCCCTACCCAGACCTGACCTTCCCATAGGCACACTGAATGTTCCTTGAGGAGAGCTGGATTTTCAGCTTTGGGGAGCTTTCCTGGCTTTAAGTTGTCCAGTAATGTTTCTGGACAGTTTGGAAACGCAGATTTCGCCGTGGCAGCTCAATTAAACGCATCAGTGCCAAACCAGCACCTTCTTAACAAAACCAGTCTGTTTTCCAGCTTATTTCCTGTGTAATTTTTTTTTTCTTTGCAGTATTTAATGAATGACTTTGTGCCTTGATTCAATAACTCAGCTGGGTGGCAATGGCTCTATCACTGTGTTATGTGTAAGTGTGGTTTTTAACACTGAGACTGTTTGGTTTGGTTCTTTAACTTATTGCAAATTGTGCCGTACAGGACTTGCTCTAACCGGAATGGTTTCAATAAATTCTCTTTTGCGTTGTTTGTAAATGGTGCCCGGCTTTGATGTTGGAGGTTACACAAGACTTTGGGATTTTTTGACAGTGCTTTGAGTGACCTCCCCAAGGCAGAACCCCCCTCCTTGGGAGGGGTCCAGGAGTCCTGGTGATGTTTTGATGGCTGAGGTGCTGCCTGCTGCCCTGTCCTGCTGCGGGCAGGCGCTGGACCAGGAAAAGGGAGAAGGCAGCATGTGGAGAGAGGCTGAAGTTAGATAACGAGGCTGGGCCAGCCCGTCCCTGCCCCCCGCCTGGGGCTCTGTGACCTGGTTTTACACC
Source organism: Peucedramus taeniatus (assembly GCA_013400575.1). Classification (NCBI taxonomy): domain Eukaryota; kingdom Metazoa; phylum Chordata; class Aves; order Passeriformes; family Fringillidae; genus Peucedramus; species Peucedramus taeniatus. Next base: position 66,836 of record WBNO01028404.1, read on the forward strand.
CCAGATTCCCTCTGCAGTCCATCAGCACGAAAATCTCATGCCGGGGTTTGGATTTGGATCAAGCCGGAGGGAGACGCGTGGCGGGCGCTGTCTCCTGGAGCGCGGGACCATCTGTCCCTGCCCGGCGGCTGCCAGCACCGAGGGCCCGAGCTCCCTCCTGCGACCGAGGCTCAGCAGCTTCCCCTGCCCCAGGGGCCTCTGTCTGCCCAGCACGGAGCTGAGAATGCTCCTTGCTCTGTACCGGGCTCTGCGGCAGGGAAGGATCATCCCCAGCATCCCAACATCCCTGGTTTGTTAGCCAGGATACAGGATGGCACCTCTTTGTCCATTTGGGGCTGGAGCTCTGCCCAGCTCTGCTATGTGGGTACGTGTAGAGCAGGCTGGGCTCCAGGGCTGAGCACTGCTGGGCATCAGCCCCCCTCTCCTTTATGTAACCACCAGCGATAATCCTCCGCAGCTGGGGCTGTGCTCCCGGCAAGGGAATAATCCTGCCGTGCGATCCTCAGCCTTGCTCAGATTAACAGCCCGTGGACAGGAGAGTGGCTCAGCTGCCAGCCCTGCTCCTGGTGCCCCTGCCAGCCCACAGGGCCAGAGGCCATTTTTTGTCCCTCCCAGGGTGTAGGTGGCACACCAGTGCCCCTCAGTGCCAGCCAGCTCAGCCACGCCAGGCTGGTGCTGCCCTCGGAGCAAGCAGATCCGTGGGTGCTGGCGGTGCCATGGGCAGTGCCGTGTCCGGGCGGGCCGGTCCCCTCCCGGGTCTTCACCCTGGCTGGCTGCTGCAGGCACGGGAGGACATCGCTTCACAATCCAGCCTGGAGAAGTGGGCAGCACTTTGTGCCCCTCCCACCCTGCCAGTGCCTCCCTGGCCCCGTTCCCCAAAAACCACGGGAGCCGCCAGAGTTTCCCGAGGGGGTTTTACTGCCTCGTGCCCGGGGCGGGGGCGGCAGGAGGGGGTGACCCCGCACCAGGCCGGCTGGGTGCGGCTTCCCCGAGGGAGAGGAGGGTGTGGGGACGTGACAGGGTGCTGCGGCGGGGTCAGCCCGGCTCCGGGGGGCCTGGGGCGAGTATGGCTTCTCTCCTTCAGTGCTACTGCCGGCAGGGTCCTGCGGCGGGGCTGGGTGTGCTGGGTCAGGGCGCTCCCGTACTGCCGGGGGGCTGCGGCTCTCAGCTCTCCTCCTCGGGGACGGGGGCGGTGGAAGGGCTCCTGCTCCTCTCCTCGGCATCGCCCGCGGGCAGCAGCAGCGCCGGGCTGGGGCTGGAATGCCGCTGTTTGCGCATGAAGGGGAAGACCCTGCGGGCAGAACGGGGTCAGAACCGACGGGGACCACCCCTGGTGGGCCCCAGGGGACGGCCCCTGCCCTCACCGCTTCTTGGTCTCCGGAGGAATGATGGCCTCGGCCAGGAGGTTCTTGTAGAGGTCCGACTTGAGGAACCGTGGGTAGGAGTCCTGGGCGAGCAGAGACGTCAGGATCCTGCCCAGCCCTGCACTGCCCAGCCCCGCCCTCACCCACCTTCTTCATCAGCATGTAGATGTGCATCTGGGCATCGTCCATCACGTAGCGATGGGGCGTCTTGATGCCCTCCAGGGTTCGCTCCATCGTCTTGCTGTCGATGTTCACCCAGCGCGTGGCCCCGGGAGCCAGGAACTGCCTGGGGCGTCAGGGACGGCGCTGAGCCCGGCTCCGCCCCGGGGCAGAGCACCACGATGGCCTGAGCACCCCCAGACCTTTCCTCCCGAGCCCACTGGCACTCACTGGTAGATGGAGTCCACGATCTCGGCAATGCGGGACTGCTCCCCGTAGCGCAGCTCCTCACACGCCTCCCAGAAGCTCAGGTTCTCAGCTGGGGAGGAGGAGATGGTGCTGGGAATGGGAACACGGCACTGGGCACCCCTCATGGGCAGCCCCCAAAGGCCATCATGGCTGGGCATGTGTCCCCGTGGGACAGAGCCAGCTGGGGCAGTGGAACCAGGGAAACTGGGGCACATTAGCTGGGAGGGACTGGATGTGGTGGGTGGGCTGAGGAATGCCAGGACACGGAATTGGGTTGGTTTGGTGGTGCTGGGATTGAACAGTGGATCGGGCACTACTGGGACATGATTGGTTTGGTGGTGCTGGGTCAGAGTGGTGGGTCTGGGGCGCCAAGACACAATGGTGTTTCGGGACTGGGGCTGGGGCCACTCACCACTGAACTCCTTCTTGAGGAATTCCAGGAGCTGTGCCCGGCCCAGGGGGTCGTTGATGAGCTCACTGAAGTTGAAGCCCCAGCGCTCCACGCGCAGCTTCGTGGGGGTCGTCACTCTGTTGGCGACAGCGGCATTGGGGCTGGCAGCCCATGGCAGCCTGCATGACCCCACAGACCCCACAAGCCTGTGCTGCACATTGGGGTTCTGGGGCGCCTGGGGCTGGGCCACTTACGTGGGGGCATTCATGGCCCAGTACGTGGTGTCATCCGTGATCCAGGGGTTGCTGGGCAGGCAGCCAGACATGATGGGGTCGTGGGGCACATACTGCTCGTTGAACTTGATGTACCTGCCAGGAGTGGTGGCTGGAGGTGAACAGGGCCACCAACCCCAGCCACCGTGGGGACATGATGGGGACTTGTGGGGATGTGCCCGAGCTGTGCAGAGCCTCAGCTCCACTCTCTGCTGAGGGCTGGGGTGCAGTGGTGCCAGCACCAGCTGCTGGGATGTGGGTGCCCCTGTCACCCCTACAGGGACCCAGCCCATGGCTGGGACAGCTGCTGGCACTCACCCCTCAAGGCAGATGGAGGACTTCACCCTGGTCCTGGCCATGGCCTTCCTGCAGTACTCGATCTGGGGCCAGGCGCAGGGGAGATGTTGGGGTGCCTGGCAGCTCGTGCCCCCCAGGAGCTGCCCCCACCCCTCGCCCCACTCACCTCTCTCTTGTAGTAATCCATGTTCTTGGTCTGCAAGAGACGCACGGGGCTGGGTGAGGGCACGGTGGGGCAGGGACATTGTCCTGCCACCCCCACCCTGGACAATCCAGGCACCCAGTCACCCATCCCAGGACCCTGTATCCCATCCCCGTGGCCTCCAGCCTCATTCCCCCGCCCTCCTGGCTCAGCCAGCACGGCCCGTGGATTGAACCCTGGCTCCCCCCCTCCACACCCCAGTGTGAGAGCAGCCCTAGGTTAGTGACACTTACGTGGGCAGAGGACACAGCACACGGCGCAGAGAAGAGAAAGTGGGTGGTTAGTGAGGACAGCCTGGGGGTGCTGGGGCAGCATTAGTGAGGTCACAACACAAGGAAGGGCTTAGTGGCTGCTGCTGGCACCCCAGGGTGCCAGGGCTCCCTGCAGCACAGGTGCCCTGCAGGGATCAGAGGTGCTGGCACAGAGGGGTGCTGGGTGCAAGGACAAACACACGGACCCTCCATGCTCGGGGTGGGGGACACATGGATGTTAGCAGAGCTGGGGCTCACCCCTCACCCCAAAATGTGGGCACAGCCTGGGGTGGGATGGATGGGCACCCACTGGGGCGGCTCTACACCCTGGCACAGGCACTGGGTGTGCCTTGTGCCCGCTGGCAGCCCCGGGGGTGCCTGGACACCCCCACTCACCAGCTGGACACGGGTGGTGTGGCAGTTCCTGCGCTCGGGACCCTGCTCCAGCACGTTAGGGGCTCCTGGCTGCAACGACAGCATCATGCTGGGGGCTGGGGGGACCCCCTGCACTCCTCAGCCCCGCTGCCCAGGCCGGGGCCGTCAGCGGTGCCAGGGCTGCACCCTCCAGCCCGACCCCCCCGCCCGCGCTCACCGGGGGCCGGTTGACGAGCCAGTACGCCTGTTCCTGGCAGTCGATGACGATGCGGTCGCCCTTGCGCCGCTGCTTGGCTGCCCTGGCCGTGCAGAGGCAGCGGGGAGGTGCTGGCACCCTGCCTGCCCGGCACCCAGGGCTGCTCCATCCCGGCCACTCCCCGGGGCGCAGCGGTGCCGGCCGTGCCCGCACTCACCGGAGCTGCTCCCGTGCCTGCATCACCACGAAGTCCCACGTGTGGTTGATCCGCTTGTGCAGGAGGTTGTAGTTGTCCTGGGGGGCGACAGGCAGGCACGGTGCGGCTCCTGTCCCCTGGCCTAGCTCCGGCTCCTGCTGCCGCTCCAGCAAAGGGAGAGCCGGTGCCTCCCTCCACGGGTGAGCCGAGACTCCCCCAGCTCATCGCAGCTGTGAGGAGGGCACCGCTCACCTTCTCGTGCTCGATCAGATCACCCTGCTTGCGGATGTTCTTCTTGGCCAGGTAAATGGCTGCAAGAGAAGCGGCGGCGCTCAGGGGCGCTGGGAAGGGGTCGCAGCCCGTGCCGGTGCCAGCGGCGGCGGCACCTACCGTAGTCCAGCTCCGTGGCCGGCCACTTGGTGCTGGTCCAGAAGTAGGGGGTCTGTGGGGGAAGAAGAGGCTGAGGAACCTGCCACAGGGAGCCAGGGTGCCCAGCCGGAGCAGCCCCGGCGTTCGGGGGCTGTACCTGGAAGCGGTAGGGAGACTCATCGGCCCGCAGCACCAGGCTGCGCGGGTCTCTGAGCGGGTAGATGTAGCCGTGCTTCACGATGAGGTTGCCGAGGTGCAGCGACTCTGAGGGATGGGATCGGGGGCTGCGTGCAGGCTCTGCAGCCCCAGTTGTCCCCCCCGGTGCCAGCTGCCTGTGCCAGGGCACTCACCCTCCTCGGAGATGCCGTACTTCTGGATGAGCCACTCCACGATGTCGTTCCCTAGGGACGGAGGCTGCGTTAGTGGGGTGCAGTGGGGTCCCCCAGACTGGACATGGGGGGTTCTCGGCTGGGGCTCTTGGCCCAGCATGGCAGTGCCAGGGGTCACGCAGGGTGACGGGGGCCCTGCCAAGGACGTGCTAGCGCCCGCCCCGCGCCGCCGATGCATAATTGATCCCAGCTGCAGCGCTGAGCAGCCGGGGTGCGGGGAGAGGAGCGGCGCGGGAGCCGCTGCTGCAGGGCTGGGGACACCCGCGGAGCTCTCACACGCCTTCCCCACGCGCCTCGCGGGGACCCCATCTCGGGGACCCACCTGTCATGGCGTGGGGGATGACGGTGATGAGCAAGCGCTGGTTCCTCATCTTGATGCCCATGTCGGGGTCCTGCATGCTAACGATCATCCGCTCCATCTGCCGGGCAAGGAGCCGCTGTGCTCAGCCCCGCGACGGCGGCACCGGGCCTGGACACAGCCTGGCTCCCCTCACTGTGACCCCGGGCACCCTGTGACCTGGACACAGCCCGGGTCCCCGCAACCCGACAGGGGCACCCAGTGCACAGCCTGGGGACAGTCTGGAACTCCGCAGTGCCCCAGGGCACCTTGTGCCCAGCCTAGGGACAGCCTAGCATGCCACAGCCTGACCGAGGCACCCAACAGCCGGGCGATGCTGGAGCTGCAGACGCTCATCCCGCGGGCATCCCTGACCCGGGGAGTCCCGGTTTTGGGGAGTGAGCTCTGCCGAGGCTCTGGCAGCACCCCAGCCCGGCGTGGGGGAGCAGAGCACGCAGCTCCGGGGCGCTGCCCGTGGGTATTCCCCCGTGGGGCGGTTCCCGGTGCCCGGTGGCGGCGCCGGGGTGGTGTCGCTGTCCCGCGTACCCTGGGCGGTGCTGGTCCCTAGCGATCCCATGCCCGCGCCGCCGGCGGCCGCGATGCCCGCGTAACCCAGGGCAGCGTCAGTGTCCCCGCGCCCGGTCCCCGGTCCACACGGTGCCGGTGCCCTCGATACCCCCACCCCGCGATGCCGGAGCCCGATCCCCACTGTCCCAACACCGGGTGCTCGCGGTGCCCGCTCCCCGCGGTGCCCGCTTCCCACGTTGGCTGTGCCCCGTTTCCGCCGTGCTAGTGCCCGGCCCCGGCGCGGTGTCCCCTCCCC